>OX253930.1:4400000-4745000 GCA_945999865.1 Vitis cinerea var. helleri x Vitis rupestris | reverse complement strand
TTTCAATTATAAAATATACAAAATCTCCACTATTCTTAATTTTCTTTTTAACAAACTTCTTGTTTACTTTATTATTATTATTATTTTAACGTAGATTCAACTTAGCTAAGTCTTTATCAATTTTATAACATTATATTAAAATTACATCATACTGTACATAAATTTAATTTGCCATCTTGTGTCAATTAATAACATGTATTTTTAAAAATATACATTATAAACCGTATATGATTACTTTTATAGTCACTTAAGACGTTAAAAGGTAATAATTTTAGTATGCAAAACCTCTAAATTTTGAATAATTAAGTTGTGGGAACACATAAATGGTATTATCTTCTATGATTGTGATTATGAATGTGAAGTAAACAATCCAATCCCCCATCTTCAAATATAAACCACTGACATCTATTTCACAACTCACATCATATTTAATACATTTTATCGTTTTCTTTGCTTTCTTCATTGGTCTAGTTGCTTTCACCAATTAAAGTTAATACTAATGGGAGTTCATCCTTTGTAAACATGGGCTCCACATTGGACAATCCAATTCCAAATTTTATCTTATTCTTTGTTTTCTTTATTTGTGTAGTTGCTTTCACCAATTAAAGTTAGTACCAACTTGAGCTCATCCTTAATAGAAATGGGTTCACAATAGATAATATCTTCTATAAGGAATCCAAGTCCCCACATATTTGAACCTCATAATATTTTATACTTTGAGAGTCTTAAGACCTAATCAATGATCAATGGAAATAATTTAGCAGCCAAAGGAGACCAAAACTTGCATGTGTTGTGGGAGTCAAATGTAGGTGGGAAATGGCAGATCATGGAAGATTTGTCTTCTTCTCTATTTTCTTGACTGCTACAGTTGTTTCACTTATTGAGAGCAATAATGGATGGGAACCCGTTTTCAGTAGATATAAGAATGGTTCATGTAAAGGAATCCAAGGCTCAACATATTTGTCTTTGTTATTGAAAACTGACAACCCACTTTTATGTGAGTTACATGCCAATATTTGTATTCCTTTATTGGTGGTTATAGTTTTGTTTTTCATTTTCATCAAAAGGAAATCAAATAAATTTTTTGCTATTTTTTATTATTATAGCTGAGATTGAGACACCCATATTATTGGTTTAGTAAATAAAAAATAAAAAAAATCAAAAATAAAAAATTATGGGTGAATTGGGTGGTAATTTTCCATTTTAAGAGTTAAAAAAAAAAGTGAAACAAATTTTATACCTTGACACGTTTCTTTCTTCTTCTTCTTCTTTTTGTTTTTTAATTAAAATAGAATATATTAATAAATTCTATATAAAAAATTATTTTCTTTAAAAAAAGTTAGATTTAAAAATTATCTTAAAAAATTAAGATATAATTTTTTTTATATCTCAACATTTAAATTTTTATCTTGTTAATATAAACATATGGTATATTATATAAAGATAATATTATTTTAATCTTTTGTTCTTAAAATAAAAAATTAGGAAGGGTATATTTTAAAACACGTATAATGAATTATGATTAAGTAATTTTTTAGTCATTATAGAAGATAAGAGGGAAATAAATTCAATAGCCAAAGGCGCCTGACCATTGAACATGGTATGACAGCCACATCCCTCAAATTATAAGCCATGGGGCACTTTGGCATTATATTAATTAAGTCATTTTCGTATTAATGCCATGCAGACTGGGCTCTGCTCTCTCTTTCTCGATTGATGCAATACACATGGGGTGGTTTTTTAGTATTTTCAAGCCATTTCAGTTTCTTATTAAAATTGTATTTATTCTTTCGATTAATGCAATTCACGTGGGGCTTCGCTCTGAAGACTGAATTATATTAATTTTCAACTATTTTTCTATTGATGCAATTCAAATGCGCCTTCACGCTCTCTGAATTATATTAATTTTCAGCCATTTCTCTATTAGTGCAATGCACATGGGCTTGTCTCTCTACAAACTTATCTTACACGGTTACTGTAAATTCTGATAACTAGTATATATTAGTAATATATAGGGTTTTATTGCGAGATATTAAGGCGTGTGACTCTGAGTCTAGAATGAGTTGTGGGAGTGAGATGCAAGTGAATAATGGCAGGCAATGGAATCGGTAATTGAGATTTGATTCTTGGAAAAGGCAGTCCCATCCTCATATTATAAGCCATGTAGACCTGTTTTCCACTTACTTCTGTTTTTATATACAGACAGTATGGTTTCCACTCCTTTTCAGAGCAATTATAATAATCCATGCTCCATGCCAGGAATCCAAGGCTGAAAAATATTTGTTTTTGTTAAAAATGCCTAAATACACTCAAATTATTAATCAATTTTGGTGGTGTATTCTCATTTCTCTCTGCTTGGAACCCTGCTGCTGCTCTCTCAGGTGGTGAATGGCAAACAAAGGAATTTAAAGTCATTGAATGTGTCTGTCTTTTTCTTTATTTTATTTATTGCTATAGTATCTTCACTGTTTGAGCCTAATAATGGGAGCCCCTTTTCAGTACACAATAATGATTCATGTAAAGGAAATAATTTATCATTTTTTATGATTATAGGCGAGAGTGAGATACCCTATTATTGGTTTAGTAAATTAAAACGTGGGTGAATTGGGTGATAATTTTCCAAAAAAAAATAAAAGAAGTGAAACAAATTTTATACCTCCATACGTTTCTTTTTTTTTTTTTTTTTAGAATAGAATATATTAATAAATTTTATATAAAAAATAAATATTTTATAAAAAATTAGATTTATTTTATATCTTTAAAAATTTAAGATATGAAACTTTTTTGACATCTCAACTTTAAAACCTTTATCTTTTCACTATAAACATATAAAAAGTTCTAATATATTCTATAAAAGATGATATTATTTTAATTTTTTTTAAAAAAAATTATATCTAATTTGAATTGGTATATATTTTTTAAAACATGTATAATGAATTATGATTAAGTAAATTTGTAGTGATTAAAGAAGATAAAAGGGAAATTAGTTCAGTAGCTAAAGGCGTCTGAATGTTGAATGGGTTGTGGGTGTCACATGCAGGGGATTTGAATTTGGAAAAGACAACCGCATCCCTCAAATTATATGTCTCCATCCGTTTCTACTTTCCCTTCAGAGGTCACATCATGTTTCATACCTGTCTCCTTTTTCTTCTACTTATTTCATCGCTACACCCGTTTTCATTGATTGCCCTTTCAGTACTACACATACATGTGTTCCCACGATGATAGTAATAATCATAATAGGGGAATTCGTGGAAAGGAACCCCACGCTGAAGACTTTTGTCTGTGTTTGAAAATTGAAACTACATGAAAATATCGGTGAGACTCTGGAGTCTGGGGTATCCCCATTTTTTTCTTTACGTTTTAGCCTCTAAGACTCTGAGGTAGGGGTTAACACAATTTCAATTTAAATCTTAAATAAAAAAATATCACTCATCTACCACTTCTAACTTGTACAAGCATTACTTTTGTCCTTTTTTTTTCCTGAAAATTTTGAAATTATCATGTTAAAGTCATATAAAATTAATTGCTTGACTTTTCATAATTTAATACAAATTAATAAAATCAAATAAAATTAATAGATTGGGTATCATTTGGATGCACTTTTATTTCTACAAATTTTCAAAACAAAAAATATAAACTATTTATCAATTATATTTTTGGTTTTTTTAAATATTAAATATATTTGGTGCTTATAATTTGTTTTTATTTTAAAAAATAAAAAGTAAAATATGTTTGTTAATTAAATAAAAAAGGAAAAATAATATAATGATTTTTTTTTTAATTTTATGGATAAAATTTTTTATTCTTATGATTGGATCTAACACACATCATTCAAAATCTAGAAGTTGGAGAAATTCTTCACCTCTCTCAATCACTTGCTTTCAACATATTTGAGACAAGCTTCACATCGTTCCTCCTTCATGTTTGAAGAGGCATGCATTAAACTTCAGATGCAATATATTTTCCCTTAAAAAGATTAAAATTGAGATAAAATATATTTTTTCACTTCAATTTTTAGTCTTTGAACAAACTAAATATTAGCACAATATAAAATATGTTATATATTCAAATTGGTGTCATATATTATATGTAAGTATTCAATCAAATATTCTTATTTAGTTTTAGTGATGTGTCCTCATGCTTATTGAGATTTGATTCTGGAAAGAGCAGCTTGGGTTTTTAACTTCTATAGAAAATTAGGAAAAAAAAATCTTAATATTAAAAATATCTACTATAGTTTTAACCATGCGAAGATATCTTTCACTATTTTTATATAATCACATATGTTTTGAAATTATTTAAAATCTTTTAATATTAAAATATACAAAAAAAAAAAATCCTAAATTAGTATATTTTTTATACACATAATACTACAAATAAGTTTGATTAAATAATAAGTTAAAATTATTATTTTTTATTAATGTGTAGAGTTGTGAAATGTATGATAGTGTTAACACTTAAAAATACTCTCAATTTTATTTTGGTTCTAATAATAGGATATACAAAATCTCTATTATTCTTGATTTTCCCTGGAATAAACTTTTTTGTTTACTTTATTATTCTTTTTAGTGCAAATTGTGCTTATTAGAGTCTTTACCAATTTTATAATATTATAATAAAATTACATCATACAACATATTTTCTACATAAAAATAAATTGAATTAACTTGTTTCAATTAATTCACATATATTTTTTGAAATCTGCGTAATAAACCATAGATGATTACTTTTGTACCCACTTAGGCTGTTAAAATTAAATAATTTTATCAGCCAAAAGGTCCAAAACCTCGGATTTTTCAAACATTGAGTCATTGACATGGTTTCACAACTCACATCATATTTAATACGTTTTATCTTCTTCTTTATTTTCTCTTCACAACCCACATCATTTTTAATACATTTTATCTTATTCTTCATTTTCTTTATCTCACCAATTAAAGTTACTGCTGACGTGAACTCATCTTTAATTGACATGGGTTTTACAACGGATAATATATCATATAACGAATCCAACTCTCGAGATATTTTAACCTCACAATTTTTTAGACAGTGAGCGTCTTAATACATCATCAATGATCAATGATGAAAAAAAATAATTTAGCAATTAGAGGAGACCGAAACTTTGAATGTGTTGTAGGAGTCAAATGCAGGACTTTTCTCGATAGTACGATAATTTAAAAAAATTATTATTTTTAAATTATCGTACTATTTTTTTTTAAATTACCGTACTTTTCTCAATGAAAATATTATTTTTTTTCATGGGAACTCGTCTCTTCAAGAGACGATTTCCATTGGGAGTTTTTTTTTTATTTTATAATTTGTAATAAATATTAAAAAAAATATTAATTTTTTTTAATGGGAAATCGTCTCTTGAAGAGACGATTTCCATTTTGAATTTTTATTTTTTTTAAATGAAAATAAGATCGTCTTTTGAAAAGACAATTTTGGTTTTAAAAAAAAATTTATCCGTTCACCCTCTCTCCTAGGTGGCAAAAACTACCATATATTTGTAATAACTTTTTCTACTACAATAATTTAAGAATAATTTTTTAAAATTACCGTACTATTGAGAAAAGTCCGTCAAATGCAGGTGGGAAATGACAGATCATGGAATTTAGGGTATGTTAGGTTTCTGTTTTCAACAACAACTATTTTATGTTATTGAAAACAAAAAACACATAATTTATTTGAGAAAGAGATGTGTGTTTTTTTTTTTTTTTTTGTATTTATGTGTTCTCAAAAATCACTTTCTTGATAATGATAAAAAGATATTTTTATTATTTTTTTATTATTAAAAGAATAGATTATTTTTCACCTTTTTTTTCTTTCCTTTTATGTTTTCTTAATTGGTTTTTCATATTTCTATAAAAGTGAGTTTCACCCGACTACCACACTCTCACCCCTAATCCTTTATTCTTTCTTAAATTATTAAAATTAATATATTTACACATAATAACAAAATCATCATTTGTTTGAGAAAATTATAACTGTAAAAATTTTAAAATTGAATATTTTTATTAAAATATAAATAAATTGTGCATATAAAAATTATTTATATATTTATATTATCAAGTTAATAAAAGAAAATACTTTATTAATTAAAAAAAATAATTTTAAAACATACTTTTTTGTTTTACTTATTCTAAAAAACTTTTTTATTAACTCAACAAAACATGTTTTTTTTTTTAAATAAAAATTGTTTTCCAAAATTTAATTTCTAAACACAATTTTTTTTTTTGAAAATATTAAAAACTATTCTAAAAAATTATTTTTTAGAGCAATTTTAAAAAATAGCTACTAACAGAACCTTACAATCGCTCATTGTGATTTCATATGTATCTATCTGTCTTCTTCTCTATTTTGTTCATTGCTACAGTTGTCTCACTTATTGAGGGTAATAATGGATGGGAGCCCCTTTTCAGTAGGTATAAGAATGGTTCATGTGAAGGAATCCAAAGCTCAAGATACTTGTCTTTGTTATTGAAAACTGACAGCCCACTTTCTTGTGTCCTACATGCCACGTATTTGTATTCCTTGATAGGTGGTTATAGTTTTGTTTTTCATTTTCATGAAAAGGAAATCAAATAAATTTTTTACTATTTTTTATTATGATAGTTGTGATTGAAACACCCATATTATTATTGGTTTAGTAAATAAAAAAAAAAAATGAGTGATAATTTTTCATTTTAAAAGTAAAAAAAAAAAAAAAAAGAAGTGAAACAAATTTTATGCCTTGATATGTGTCCTTTTTAAAAAAAAAAAGAATAGATTAATAAATTTAATATAAAAATATTTTTTTCGAAAAAAATAGATTTAATTTATATCTTTAAAAATAATCTTAAAATTTTAACGTTTAAAATTTTTTTGATGTCTCAACTCTTAAATTTTTACCTTTTCAATATAAATGTATGGTATATTTTATAAAAGATAATATTATTTTAATTTTTTATTTTTAAAATAAAAAATTAGGAAGCGTACACATTTATTCATATATATTTTTTAAAACATGTATAATGAATTATGCTTAAGTAATTTTGTGGTCATTAAAGACGACAAAAGGGAAATAATTTTACTAGCCAAAGGTGTCTGAATGTTGAACGGGCTGTGGGAGCCATACGCAGGTCATTTGAATTGGGAAAAGACAGCCACATCCCTCTTCCATTCACAGGCCACATCATGTTTCATAAATGTCTCCATCTTTTTCTTCTTTCTTGCTACAGCTGTTTTCACTGATTTAGGTTAATAATGGAAGCCCTTTCTGTACAGCATATACATGGGTCCCATAATAATAATTATAATAATAGTAGGGGATCCGTGTGAAGGCCTTGGCCCTTGGGCTGCATATTTTTGTCTTTGTTTGAAAATGCAAGCAAACTCAATCTCGTTCAATTTCCACTTTGCTTTAATTTACATTTTATTTTTAAGCCAAAAATATAGTCATGAGCCTGATTCTCTTTAAAAGCATTGATAGAAATTATTATTTTTTAATAAAATTACTGTATATAAAAAATCCTTATAATACTTAAAAATATTTATTATTTAAGCATTATAAAATAAAAAATCCAGTATATTCTCAAATATATCATCTAATAAAATGTCATTAAGATTATAATAGCTATGTAAACATAGTTATAAATTTAGGGTCGGAGAAATAAAAATAAAAAATTTGAATCATAAATTTCTTGCATGCAAGCAAATTTTAGAACATAAAAATATATACTATGCTTACATATTCTTTAATATAAAAAAATTAAAGATTACAATCATCTTATTTTAAATTGGAAATAAATTTTTGCATGTGATTTGAGTTAATATCGTGTTCGTGCGCCATTATGTGTAGCAAATTAATGTTCGTGTTTATAGCTCCTTCTACTGAAATAAGGTATCTTAACCATTCAACAATATTATATGTGACAAATTTTTTTTTTTCAATAAATTTAATACCGACTAATAAAATTAATAAACAGGGTATAGTTTGAATACACTTTTATTTCTATAATTTTTCAAAACAAAAACTATAGAGGTTTAGTCAATTATATTTTTAGTTTCTGTAAATATTAAATATATTTGGTGTTTATAATTTATTTTTATTTTAAAAAATAAAAAGTAAAATATGCTTGTTAATTAAATAAAAAATAAAAATAATATAAACATATTTTATGCTTATAATTGGGACTCATATATTGGTAGTCTGGTAAATAAGAATAAGTCAAGGGTGCTTTGTATAGTAAAATTATTAGTAGCCAAAGGCGTGTGAACAGGGGCACACAATGGATTATTAGGAGAAAAATAGTCTCTTCTTCATTTAAAAAAAAAAACACTTTTAAAAATTCGTTTTTTTTTATGTCCTAAAAATATTTTAACTAATAATATATTTATACAATAATATAATTATTATAAAATTAATTAATTTTATTTACTAAATTTAATGTATAAAAATAATTATAATTATTGAGATATTAATCAATAATAATTTTTATAAAAATAGAAATTATGTTTAACATTCTATATTAAAAAAATACTATTTTATATTAAATTAGATATTGATTTAAAAAATGTTTTGTTATTTATCTTCAATTTTAGCTTTAAATTAATTCAATTAATTATGACTATTTTATATTTATAAGATAATATTATTTATCTATTATTTTTTGTTTCTTTTATTTTGGAATTAAAAAAAAAAACTATTATCAATTTTATGTGAAATGAGTTTATAAAAAACAAGTTTATTAGATAATTATTTACAAAATAAATAATTTTGTTATCTTTTAATTTTTAAATTAATTTTATTATATAAGTTTTAAAATTAAAAATATTAATCTTTAATATTTTTATTTCTTTAACATTTTTAGGAAATGGAAAAATAAATTTTTGAAAGAGCCGCTCATTTTTTTTATTGTTGAAAAAATCTTCTCTTCAAGAGACAATTTCTCTTCTTCCTTTTTTCCCTACCAGAAAAAATCTTTATTTCCTTTTAAAAGAAGAGACGATTTAACATATAAATTTTTAAAAAAAGAAATTTTAGAAATTGTATTTAAAAAAAAAACAATTTTTATGTTATAATATTTTTTAAAAGAAAATAAATAAGAGATGATTTTAAAAAGAAATAAATATTTTTATTTTTTTCTTTCCTATTTAACAAAAATTATAATAAATTTGAAATTATTTTTTTTAACTATGATAGTTTAAGAATTATTTCTTTAAACTACCTGTCAAAAATCCCAATGGAATGGTTAAAATAGGGATTTGACTCTGGAAAGGAAATGGCAGCCCGAGCCTCAGATTATAAGCCATTAAAGCCACTTTTCCACTTTCCACAATAATAAAAGTAATCCATGTGAGGAATAATCTAAGGGTGAAGATATTTGTGTTTGTTTTTGTTGACAATGCAAGCATAAGAGGCTGCAGCGCTTTCTCAATTATAACACCTCAAGTTAAAAAGTAGTCTGCTCCTCTCCATACCTAATTGCAATACCACTCTCTTCTTTGTTGCTGTTGCTTAATCCTTTTGGCTTCCCCATCTCTTCGACTCACTACCTCTTTCCCATTTTATCATCCATTCCTAACTTGGCTCTCATTCACCGTCTCTCTGTTTGGAACCCAAACTCTGCTCCTTTCATTTCCTTGTTTATTTTCATTTCCTCCACCCTCTTCTTAGTTTCCTCTTATTTTCTCAGTTCCCATCTGTTTTCCAACGAAACCAAATCCCCCATCCCCCCTCCCAGAAAAAAAAAAAAAAAAAAAAACCCATCTGTCTTAGTTTGGTAATCTACTCTCCAAATCAAATTACAAGCATTCCTTGAGCTTTCTCCATTTCTTCACTCTCTACCCCTTTGCCATTTTATCATCCATTCCTAACTTCACTCATTTCCAATTTCACCACTGTTGCTTCTTTCCATTTTCCTACTCACCATCCCTCTGCTTGGAACAAATACTCTTCTCCTTCCATTTCTTCCGCTCTCTTCTTTTAGTTTCTTCTTATTGCTGCTTTCCTTTGTTTCTGCCTTTTCTAGCTTCCCATTTGTTTTCCAAAACCACCCCCCCCCAAAAAAAAAGGCAAAAAAAGAAAAGAAAAAAAAAAATCCAACTGAGACGAAATGGCAGAGTGCGTTACCATCATCGGAACCATTGCTGGAAAAATTGCAGGATGCTTGTTTGATCCAATTAAAAGCGAGCTTACTTATCTGCTTTGCTACCGCGACCACATTGAAGATCTCAACAAGAAGGTTCAGGAGTTGGAGCAGTTGAAGGGTGACCTTCAGATAACTGTTGATGAAGCTATTCGAAAATCAGGGGATAAAATCAGACCTATTGTTCAAGACTGGCTGACTCGAGCAGATAAGATTATAGGGGAGGCAAAGATATTCATGGAAGATGAAAAGAAAAGAACCAAGAGCTGTTTCAATGGGTGGTGTCCTAATCTCAAGTTATGTTACCAGCTAGGCAGAGAAGCAGACAAGAAGGCGCAGGATATTATTGAAATCCAAAAAGCCCGCGATTTCCCTGATGGCGTAGCACATCGTGTCCCTGTCTCGAACGTGACTTCTAAAAATTATGACCCTTTTGAATCAAGAGAATCAATTTTGCATGAAATAATGGATGCATTGAGAGATGATAAGATCAGCATGATTGGGGTATGGGGAATGGGCGGTGTGGGCAAAACCACGCTGGTAGAACAAGTAGCTGCACAAGCTAAGCAACAGAAGTTATTTGACATAGTAGTGATGGCACGTGTATACCGAACTGTGGACTTGAAGAAAATCCAAGCAGAGATTGCAGATGCGTTAGGTTTGATATTTGGGGAGGAGAGCGAAACCGGAAGAGCAGGGCGGCTTATTGTGAGGTTGACAGCAGAAGAGAAGAACATTCTCATAATTTTAGATGATCTTTGGGCGGGCCTTAATTTGAAGGACGTAGGGATTCCTTCGGATCATAAAGGGCTGAAAATGGTGCTGACTTCTAGAGAGCGTGACGTTTTGTCTAGGGAGATGGGCACCCAAGAGAATTTTGCTGTTGGACATTTGCCGCCAGGAGAAGCATGGAGTTTATTTAAAAAAATGGCAGGTGATTCAATTGAGAAACGTGATTTGAAACCTACAGCAGAGAAGGTGCTTGAAATATGCGCGGGTTTGCCTATTGCAATTGTTATAGTTGCAAAGGCATTAAATGGGAAGAATCCGATTGCATGGAAGGATGCCCTACGACAACTCACACGATCTATTATGACCAATGTTAAAGGAATTGAAGCACAAATCTTCCACAATCTAGAGTGGAGCTACAATTATTTATATGGTGATGAAGTTAAGTCATTGTTCTTGCTTTGCGGTTTGATGGATTATGGGGAAACTCCAATTGATGACTTGTTCAAATATGTTGTGGGCCTC
The DNA here is from genome assembly GCA_945999865.1 of Vitis cinerea var. helleri x Vitis rupestris. Taxonomy (NCBI): domain Eukaryota; kingdom Viridiplantae; phylum Streptophyta; class Magnoliopsida; order Vitales; family Vitaceae; genus Vitis; species Vitis cinerea var. helleri x Vitis rupestris. Next base: position 4,733,613 of record OX253930.1, on the reverse strand, counting down.
GATTTGTTTCAAAACATCAATGCATTGGAAGAAGCCAGGGATAGACTGCATACGTTGATCGACGACCTCAAAGCCTCAAGTTTATTGCTAGAAAGTAACCATGATGCTTGTGTCAGAATGCATGACGTTGTTCGTCAAGTCGCCAGAGCAATTGCATCCAAGGACCCTCATCGATTTGTAGTAAGGGAAGACGATCGATTGGAAGAATGGTCAAAGACTGATGAATCCAAAAGCTGCACTTTCATCTCTTTGAATTGCAGAGCCGCCCATGAGCTTCCTAAATGCTTGGTATGTCCCCAACTTAAATTTTGTCTATTGCGCAGCAACAATTCTTCTTTGAATGTCCCGAACACATTTTTCGAAGGGATGAAAGGACTCAAAGTTTTAGATTTGTCCTACATGCGTTTTACAACACTACCTTCATCACTTGATTCCCTTGCAAATCTCCAAACATTGTGTCTAGATTGGTGCCCGTTGGTAGACATTGCTATGATTGGAAAGCTAACGAAACTACAAGTTCTTAGCTTGAGGCGTTCTACAATCCAACAATTGCCTAATGAAATGGTGCAATTGACCAATCTAAGGCTGTTGGACTTGAACGATTGCCGGGAACTTGAAGTTATTCCACGGAATATCTTATCAAGTTTGTCTCGATTAGAATGTTTATACATGAAATCTAGCTTTAAAAGATGGGCGATTGAAGGTGAAAGCAATGCTTGTTTATCTGAGCTAAATCATTTGTCTCGCTTGACAATTTTAGATTTGGATCTACATATACCAGATATCAAGTTGCTACCAAAAGAATACACGTTCTTGGAGAAGCTAACAAGGTATTCAATATTTATAGGCAATTGGGGGGCCCTCCAATATTGTAAAACGTCAAGAACATTAAAGCTCAATGAGGTTGATAGAAGCTTATATGTGGGAGATGGAATTGGCAAGTTATTAAAGAAGACTGAAGAACTAGTGTTAAGGAAATTGATTGGTGCTAAAAGTATTTCCCATGAATTAGATGAGAGTTTTTGTAAGCTGAAGCATCTTCACGTTAGTGCAAGTCCAGAGATTCAATATGTCATTGATTCGAAGGATCAACGAGTTCAACAACGTGGTGCCTTTCCTTTATTAGAGTCGTTGATTCTTGATGAGTTGATTAACTTGGAAGAAGTGTGTTGTGGCCCAATTCCAGTAAAGTTTTTTGATAACTTAAAAACTCTGGATGTGAAGAAATGTCATGGATTGAAATTTCTCTTTTTACTTTCCATGGCTAGAGGCCTTCTGCAACTTGAAAAAATAGAGATAAAAAGTTGCAATGTCATACAACAAATAGTTGTCTATGAAAGAGAATCAGAAATAAAAGAAGATGACCATGTTGAGACCAACTTACAACCATTCCCTAAATTACGATCTTTGGAACTTGAGGATCTACCAGAGCTCATGAACTTTGGCTACTTCGACTCTGAGTTGGGAATGACATCGCAAGGAACGTGTTCCCAAGGCAATCTTGATATTCACATGCCGTTTTTCAGTTATAAGGTATGTTAAAGCTTAATTAATACCTTATTTCTATGGTTTTATTATTTTTTTCACATCACTTCTTTTAATAGATATATCAAAGGAAAAATTAGGTTGAGTACACATGTACATTCTAAATTCCACCTTGTAAGTGTATTAATAAAAGGAGAAAATATAAAGATGAGAAGAGAATTTAGTAAAATATTTTATTTGTAGATACTCTTTGATATTTGGAAAAAGTCCAAATTGAATAAAAAAACCTTAAAATATTAGTAATGTTTTATAAATAAATTAAAAAGGATTAATAAAAAAAATAGTCAAGTAAAATTAGATTTAATAATTTTTAGATGGAAAATGAAGATAAAAATGAATCTCTATATATTTAGTATTAAGATTTAATAATAAATTTCTTTGTAATAGTTGTTTGATTTTTTGGGAAATTGTTTGGGAAAATATTCCACTGCTTTGTTGGCACTGCACTTGGCCTCTCGGCCTGATCTTGTCCTAAACATCCCTCATTTCTGTTAGTTTTAACGGAAAAAAAATAAAATAAAATTGAAGGGTATTAAACGATTTGTAATCCTTGATTTACCAGAGTTTTCCCTAAATATTCTATCAATGGATATAATTCGTTAAAGATGAAACAATTCTTCAAAATGAGCTAAAAGAATATATTTTCTCTTTCAAAAAAATTAAAAATTCAATGCGCTTACTCGTTATATTGTAAAAAGAATAAAAAGCCTATTGAGATATTTTGGATATATTCATAAAAATTAATATTTTATTTGATACAAGGAGACTAATTAAAACATTTTTTTTTTTTCATATTTTATTAGTTTCAAAAAAAAAAAAAAACTAGTGGATCATAAATAAAATATAAAGGAATTGAAAACAAGAATAAAGTTAAAAAATGAATTTTTAATTTTAAAAACATTAAGTATTAATATAAAAAAACATAATAAAAAGGAAACATAGTAAATTTCATTTTAATTTAAATAAAAAAAATTAATTTGTTAGTAGAAATAAATATAACAATGAATTTAAAAGTGAAATTATTGAAATTCTTAATAGAAAAAATAAATTTGAAAAGGAAATAATTAAAATTTGCATATGATTTGAGAGTGAATGAATTATATTGATCTATTATTTTTGTATTTATCACATTTTTACCATTGATGATATCATGTATTATATATTGTATTTTTCATGTAGGTTTCATTCCCTCTTAAGAAGTTGGTTCTAAAAAGACTTCCCAAGTTGATGGAGATGGATGTTGGGATCCTCCCAAAGCTAAAAATCCTAAAGTTAGAGGAACTACATGGATGTCTTTTGTCTAAGGTTAGTTTTTTCCCATATTTTTTGTTTGTTCTTATATTACTTGAAATATTTAGGGAGATATATTATAAAAATATTTTTAAAAAGAAAGTATGGGAAGAATACATTAATCTTGAATAATAATTTTATTAATTTGATTTTAAATAATAAAAATTGTGAATAATAAGTAAATTACAAATGAGTTGAAAAAAATAAAATTTTAATGTGAAAAATTAATTTAAAAAAGATAAATGTTAATAGAAATAATATAAAAATGAGGAGAACTAGTGAAAATTTAATTCAAATAATAATATTTTATTTAAATTTTAGAAGAGTTAAAATTAATGACTTTTGGGAAAATTGGGTTAAGATGTTAAATGAAAATAAAAAATAGCAAAACATATTTTATTTCATATAAGAAGACTAATTAATCTTGATTTAAAATAACCATCAAAGTTAATAATTTTATTATTTAGTTTCAAAAAATAAAAAAATAACTAGTGGATCATAAATAAAATGTAAAAGAAATTGAAAACAAGAATAAAGTTAAAAAAGGAATTTTTAATTTTAAAAAAATTAAATATTAATATGAAAAAACATAATAAAAAGTAAACATTGTAAATTTCAATCTAATTTAAATAAAAAAAAGTTAAATTGTTAGAAGAAATAAATATAACAATGAATTTAAAAATGAAATTATTGAAATTTTTAATAGAAAAAATAAATTTGAAAAGGAAATTATTAAAATTTGCATATGACTTGAGAGTGAATGAATTATATTGACCAATTATTTTTGTGTTTATCACATTTTTACAATTGATGATATCATATATTATATATTGTGTTTTTCATGTAGGTTTCATTCCCTCCTAATTTGGAGGAGTTGGTTCTAAAAAGCCTTCCCAAGTTGATAGAGATGGATGTTGGGAACCTTCCAAATTTAAGAATCCTAGAGTTAGAGGAACTACATGGATGTCTTTTGTCTAAGGTTAGTTTTTTTCCCATATTTTCTGTTTTTTCTTATACTACTTGAAATATTTAGGGAGATATATTATAAAAATATTTTTAAAAAGAAAGTATGAGAAAAATACATTAATCTTGAATAATAATTTTATTAATTTAATTTTAAATAATAAAAATTGTGAATAATAAGTAAATTACAAATGAGTTGAAAAAAATAAAATTTTAATGTGAAAAATTAATTTAAAAAGGATAAATGTTAATAGAAATAATTTTAAAATGAGGAAAAAATGGAAGTTATTATTTTAATTTAGAAATGAAAAAAAAATTAGGTACTAACCAAAAGAAATATTGCATTGAATTAGAAAGGAGAACTAGTGAAAATTTAATTCAAATAATAATATTTTATTTAAATTTTAGAATAGTTAAAATTAATAACTTTTGGGAAAATTGGGTTAAGATATTAAATTAAAATGAAAAAGAGTAAAACATATTTTATTTGATACAAGGAAACTAATTAAAACATATTTTATTTCATATAAAGAGACTAATTAATCTTGATTTAAAATAAGCATCAAAGTTAATAATTTTATTATTTAGTTTCAAAAAAATAAAAAAAGAACTAGCGAATAAAAAATAAAATATAAAGGAGTTGAAAACAAGAATAAAGTTAAAAAAGGAATTTTTAATTTTAAAAACATTAAATATTAATATAAAAAAAACATAACAAAAAGGAAACATTGTAAATTTCATTCTAATTTAAAAAAAAAATGTTAAGTGTTAATAGAAATAAATATAGCAATTAGTTTAAAAGTGAAATTATTGAAAATTTTAATAGGAAAAATAAATTTTAAAAGAAAATTATTAAAGTTTGTATATGATTTGAGAGTTAATGAATTATATTAACCCAATATTTTTATGTTTATCACACTTTTACAATTGATGATGTCATGTATTGTATTTTGTGTTTATCATGTAGATTTCATTTTCTCCTAATTTGAAGGAGTTGGTTCTAGAAAGTCTTCTCAAGTTGTTTTATTTTTTGGGAAATTGTTTAGAATGAAAATTATTTTTTATTTAAAAAATGAAAAAACTAAAAAAAAATACATATATGTTTTTTTTTTTTTTTATTGTGCTCTAAAATTTAAATTTTGTTTTATTTTAAGTACATCTCCTACCTTCTTACAATAATAAAATTTTTCAAAATAAAATGATTTGATATTTTTTTTATTTAAATTTATCATGCTATGATATGTTTGATTCAATCTTCTTATATGCATTTGTTAGATAAAGGTTTTGTCAATAATATTAATAAGTTAAGTAATTATTGATAATTTATTTATTTATATGTTATTTTAATTTTACAAAATGATTTTTTTGCTTAAATAGTATTTTAATTTTTATAAAATAAAAATTGTCTTCAAATAAGAGATTAGAAATATTAGTTTTAATCAGAGTCTTTTTATGTTAAATAAAATAAATTTTAATCCTTTTATATTTAAAATAAAAGAAAATAATAAAAAAAAAATTCAAATATTTTAAAGCTAGTTACGTAAAAATAATTTTGAATTTTTTTTGGTTATAAATCAAGTCGAGAGATTTTCACCCTAAAATATTGGGTAATTTTAATATATGTAATGTGCGATGAAACAAAAACGAAGCAGTTGTCTTAGATGTCACCTCTTCCCAAAACTAAATAGTAAATACCCATATTTCCATTTTCTATTGCTTTGCTGGCACTGCACTTGGCCTCTCGTCGTAACCTTGTTCTGGTCGTCCCTCTTTTTTGTTATTTTTAATAGAAAAAATAATAAAAAAATATAAGGGTATTATGCTGGTGCAATAAATTCTCTATGTTTAGGTTATTTTTAATCCTTGATTTACTGGAGTTTCCTCAAAATATTCTATCATAATTCTCCAATTGATGGATATAATTCAATAAAGATATAACAATTCTTCAAAAAGAGGTAAAATAATATATTTTCCAATATTGACCCAATATTTCTATGTTTATTACAACTTTACAATTGATGATATCATATATCATATTGTGTTTCTTATATAGGTTTCACTTTCTCCTAATTTGAGGGTGGTAGTTCTAAAAAGTCTTCCAAAATTGGAGGAGATAGATTTTGGGATCCTGTCAAAGTTAGAGATCCTAGAGTTAGAGAATCTACCTCAATTAAGACATATTATATGCAATGAGGATAAGAATTTCAGCAAGAGATGTGTTTTGTCTCCTTCCATGTTCAATAATTTTCACAATCTCGGAAAGTTACATATCATTGATTGTGGGATGGAAGACATGAGAGGTGTCAATACTTCTACTAATGATGAAGTGCTCTTCAATGAAAAGGTTAGTTGTCTCTCTCTTTTTCTTTTTTCCATTACACGACATTCTTGACATATTAAACTACCATTCTTTTAAAATAACAACCAAATTACCTTTATTATCTTTATTTTAACATTTAAAAAATATAAAAATACAATCCTAGATATTATTTATTGCATATAAATTATATATATACGTCCTTTTAATTTGAACCTCATTTCTCCTTTTACTCTTGTTTTTTTTTTATATAAATATTATGTGTTATTTTGTTGTTAACATAAAAATAAATGTAATATTTTTCTAAAAACAAAGTTATGAACTTTTTCTTTGTATCAATTATGTAAGTTTTGTAATTTTATATTTTATTTTATATGTTTTGATTAATTTTTAATTATTTATATTTTATTTAATGTTTTGTATGAAACCCCATTTAAATTATATTTCTTGAAAGATATTAATTTTATAATAGTTGTTTGATTTTTTGGGAAATTGTTTAGAATGAATAGTACTTTTTATTTAACAAATGACAAAACTAAAAAAAATATATGTTTTATCTTTTTTTAATGTGCTCTAAAATTTAAATTTTGTTTTATTTTAAGTACATCTCCTACCGGCTCACACGGTAATAAGAATTTTTTAGAATGAAATGATTTTATTTTTTATTTAAATTTATCATGCTCTAGTATGTTTAATTCAATTTTCTTATATGCATTTGGTATATAAAGGTTTTATAAATAATATCAATAAGTTAATCCATTATTAATAATTTATTTATTTGTATGGTACTTTAATTTTACAAAATAATTTTTTTCTTAAATGGTATTTTCATTTTCATAAAATAAAAAAATTGTCATCAAATAAGAGATCATAAATATTAGTTTTAATAATGAGTCTTTTTATGTTAAATAAAATAAATTTTAATCCCTTTCTATTGAAAAAGAAAAGAAAATAATAAAAAAAAATTCAAATATTTAATCCCAGTTATGTCAAAATAATTTTGAATTTTTTCTTTTGTTATAATTTTAATATATGAAATATGTGTATGAAACAAAAAGCAAGCAGTTGTCTAAATGCCACCTCTTCCCAAAACTATATACCCTATTTCCATTTTCTACTGCTTTGCTGGCACTGGCCTGTTTGCTTGACCTTGTTTTAGTCATCCCTCTTTTCTGTTAGTTTTAACGAAAAAAATAATAAAAGAACATAAGGGTATTATGAGGGGCCCAATAAATTCTCTATGTTTAGGCGATTTTTAATGCTTGATTTACCGGAGTTCCCCAAAATATTCTATCCCAATTTTCCAATGGATGGATATAATATGTTAAAGACAAAACAATTCTTCAAAATGAAGTAACATAATATATTTTCCCTCTTAAAAAATTAAAAATTCAATGGCAAAATATATAAAGAGAATAGTAGAGGAGAGCATGGAGAATATATTATAAAATTAATAAATAGCTATATATATAGTATGTGGAAATACTACATGTACATTTTTCTTTTAATTTGGACTTTTTTTTCCCTCTTTTACTCTTTTTCTTTGGGAAAAAAAATGTGTTGTTTTGATGTTAACATCTATTTTACAAAACTTTCAAAAAGAATTTTTCTGTAATTTTTTATTTTTAAAAATAAAAAGAGTAAGTCATACTTTATTTCTTATAAGGAGAGTAATTATTATTCTTTTAAAATAATAAATTTTATTTTTTAAAATATAAAAATATAATCTTGAATATTATTTTTTACATGGAAATTATACATATACATATACATCCTTTTTAATATAAATAGTTTTTCTCTTTTACTCATTTTCTTAAAAGAAAATTATGTGTTATTTTTTTGTTAATATCAAAATAAACGTAACATTTTTTTTAAAGAAAAGTTAAAAGCTTCTTTGTATCAATGATGTAAGTTTTGTGATTTTATATTTTGTTTTTATTAATTTTTTTTCATTATTCATACTTTATTTACTGTATGTTCAGAAACCCATATTTGAATTGTATTTCTTGAAGGATGTTAATATTATAATAGTTATTTGAATTTTTGGGAAATTGTTTAGAATGATAATTACTTTTTCTTTCACTAATGAAAATTTTATAATGTAACAGAAGTGAACATGCGAGAGACTATTTCAGAATTGAATTGAATTATATTTAAGAAATATGTTTATGCCTATCATCACAACTTTCCAATTGACGCCTTATATTGTGTTTTTGCTACAGGCTTCATTCCTTGAATCAAGAGCCTCCACTTTGAACAAAATTATGGATGCCTTAAGAGACCACAATATCAACTTGATTGGAGTATGGGGCATGGCCGGTGTGGGCAAAACAACACTGCTGAAACAAGTGGCTCAACAAGCTAAGCAACAGCATTTGTTCACCACACAAGTTTATATGGATGTATCCTGGACTCGAGACTCGGATAAACATCAAGAAGGAATTGCGGAACTTCAACAAGAAATTGCGAACGCGTTAGAGTTGTTAATTTGGGAGCAGAATGAATCCACAAAAGCAAAAGCAAATATACTGAAGCAGGCACTGAAGGAAGAGAAGATCCTTATTATCTTAGATGATATTTGGACGGAAGTTGATTTAGAGGAAGTAGGAATTCCTTCTAAAGGTGATGAGACACAATGCAAAATAGTGTTGGCTTCGAGAGATGGAGACCTATTATGCAAAGGCATGGGCGCACAAATATGTTTTCCAGTGGAACATTTACCACCAGAAGAAGCTTGGAGTCTTTTTAAGAAGACAGCAGGTGATTCCGTGGAGGAGAATCTTGAACTGCGACACATAGCCATTCAAGTAGTTGAAGAATGTGAGGGTCTACCAATTGCAATTGTAACAATTGCCAAGGCATTAAAAGATGAGACCGTGGCTGTATGGAAGAATGCCTTGGAACAACTCAGGAGTTGTGCACCAACAAACATTAGAGCAGTGGGTAAGAAGGTTTACTCATGTCTGGAGTGGAGCTACACCCATTTGAAGGGCGATGACGTTAAGTCATTGTTCTTACTTTGTGGGATGCTGGGCTATGGTGATATTTCATTGGATCTCCTGTTACGATATGGTATGGGTCTGGATTTGTTTGGCCACATCGACTCATTGGAGCAAGCAAGAAATAGACTACTTGCATTGGTGGAAATCCTCAAAGCCTCAGGCTTGTTACTTGACAGTCATGAAGATAGAAACAAGTTTGATGAAGAAGAAGCTTCAAGTTCGCTTTTCATGGATGTTGATAACAAGTTTGTGAGGATGCACAGTGTTGTTCGTGAAGTTGCCAGAGCAATTGCATCCAAGGATCCTCATCCATTTGTAGTCAGAGAAGATGTTGGATTGGAAGAATGGTCAGAGACTGATGAATCCAAAAGGTGTGCTTTCATCTCTTTGCATTGCAAAGCTGTGCATGACTTTCCTCAAGAGTTGGTATGGCCGGAACTTCAATTTTTTCTATTGCAGAACAACAATCCTCCCTTGAATATCCCGAACACATTTTTCGAAGGGATGAAAAAACTCAAAGTTTTGGATTTGTCCCGTATGCATTTTACAACACTACCATCATCACTTGATTCCCTTGCAAATCTCCGAACATTGCGTCTGGATGGGTGCGAGTTGGGAGACATTGCTTTAATTGGAAAGCTAACGAAACTAGAAGTTCTCAGCTTGGTGGATTCTACAATCCAACGATTGCCTAAAGAAATGATGCAACTGACCAATCTAAGACTCTTGGATTTGGATGGTTGTGAGAAGCTTGAAGTAATTCCACGAAATATCTTATCGAGTTTGTCTCGATTAGAATGTTTGAGCATGATGTCTGGCTTTACTAAATGGGCGGTTGAAGGTGAAAGCAATGCTTGTTTGTCAGAGCTAAATCGTTTGTCTTATTTGACAACTTTATTTATAGAAATACGAGATGCTAAGTTGCTACCAAAAGACATTCTATTTGAGAACTTGACAAGATATGTGATATCTATAGGTAATTGGGTGTGGTTCAGAACCAAAAAAGCATTGGCGCTCGAGAGAGTCAATAAAAGCTTACATTTGAGGGATGAAATGAGCAAGTTGTTGGAGAGAAGTGAAGAACTTACGTTCCAGGAATTAAGTGGTACTAAATATGTTCTTCACCCATCAGATAGGGAGAGTTTTCATGAACTGAAGCATCTTGCAATTTTTTACAGTCCCGAGATTCAATATATCATTGATTCAAAAGATCAATGGTTTCTGCAACATGGTGCCTTTCCTCTATTGGAGTCATTGATTCTTCGGTCTCTGGAAAATTTGGAAGAAGTATGGCATGGCCCAATTCCAATGGAATCTTTTGGTAACTTAAAAACTCTAGAAGTGCATTCATGTCCTAAATTGAAATTTCTCCTTTTGCTCTCCACGGCTAGAGGCCTTTCCCAACTTGAAGAAATGACAATAGAAAATTGCAATGCCATGCAACAAATAATAGCATATGAAAGGGAGTCGGAAATAAAAGAAGATGGACATGCTGGGACCAACTTGCAACTATTCCCAAAATTGCGATCCTTGAAACTCGAGAGACTACCACAGCTCATCAACTTCAGTTCCGAGTTAGAAACAACATCTTCCACATCTTTGAGTACAAATGCAAGGTCGGAAGACTCATTTTTCAGTCATAAGGTACGTTAAAGCTCATTAGCCAATTTCATTGGTTTTATTTATTTATTTTTTTTGCACCACTTTATATTGATATAAGTCAAAAGAAAAACTAGAGTGGGCCCACATGCACTTTCCAAACTCCACCATGTTAAAATTATTTGAACATTTCATTCTAAATAATAATAAAAAAAAACAAATAATATATAAAACATGAAGGAGTTGAAAAACTAATAAGGTTAAAAGAAATTTTAATTTTAAACACATTAAGTATTAATAGGAATGAGTATTTAAATAACGAAAAACTATAAGTATAATTTTACTTTAAATAAGAAAAAAAAGTCAAGTTAATAGGAATAAATACAAAATAAATTTAAGAGTGAAATCATCAACATCTTTTAAAAGAAAAAGGAAATTTAAAAAAGACATTCACAAGAATTTATTAATGAGAGAAAAATAAAAGAATGTATATGATTTAAAATAAGAAATTATTTATATGAGTAAAAATTATTTGTGGCATCAGCATGAGAATCCCTTATCCTTTCATTTTTTTTTATAAATATAATTAAAGTAAACATGTGAATAATCCCAAGCTGATGAATTATATTTAAGAAATATATTTATATTTATTATAACTTTCCAATTGATGATGTCATGTATCATGTTATAGGTTTCATTCCCTAAGTTAGAGGAGTTGACACTCAAATATCTGCCCAAGCTAAAGGATATATGGCATCATCAACTTCCATTTGAATCCTTCTCCAATCTACAGATCTTAAGGGTGTATGGATGTCCATGTCTACTCAATCTTGTCCCAGCTCATTTGATACACAGCTTCCAGAATTTAAAAGAGATAGATGTGAAATATTGTAACTTCCTAAAGCATGTGATTATTCTTCAAGAAATTGATGGAAATGTTGAGATCCTCTCAAAGTTAGAAACCTTGATATTGAAGAACTTGCCTAGGCTGAGATGGATTGAAGACGGGAATGATAGGACGAAACATATTTCCTCTCTTCTGACACTCATGAATATTCAACACCTTCTAGAACTACATATCATTGATTATAGTATGAAAGACCTGCGGAAGATGTAGTACTCTTTTGTGAGAAGGTTAGTTTTTTGCCATACTTTTTATTTTTCTCTCCCATGCTTTTTATTTCTTCTTATACTTTTTTTTTTTGGAATTATTGACATAAATATTCTATAAAAATAAAAAATTATGAAGATTATATTAATTTTTAATAAAAAATTATTAAATTAATTTAAAATATAATTTTAAATATATTTCATACAAGAGATTAACTATCATTCTTTCAAAATACCGTCAAATCACCCTCATTAAAAAAATTATAGGATTTATTTTTAATAGATTAAAAAAAAATTGTAAATATTCTATCCTTTTACATTCATAATAATTAACTTCCTTTATTTTCATCTAATTTAACTAAATAATACACCTTTTTATAATGAAAAAAAACCTTTGCTAATTCAAATTAGTATAGTATGCAAATGATATAATATAAATTTATGATAAGTATAACTTTCAAGATGAATATCAAACAAAGAATAATATTTTGTATGTTTACTATTAACATGTAATAATAAATTTCTTAAATTAATAAAAAAATTGTTTTCAAATAATATACAAATGAATAATAAATCAAATATAAAGGAATTGAAAAACAAGATTAAAGAAATTTTAATTTTAAAAAATATTAAATATTCATAGGATGGAGGTGGAATCCATTTTTTTTAATCCAAAAGTAAGAATATATTTTGTTTTTTCATAATATATTCTATAAATATTATTGCTAAGTTTTACATTATTTATATTTAAATAGTATCATTTTCTTTTGTTCTTATCATTTTTTTTAGGTACACTGGGCATACTTTATGTTTTGCCTTATTTGAGATGAAGTACAGATGCAGCCTTTGAAAGAGAAATTATTAATGATGTTTGAGAAATTGTCAATGATGTTTCCTTCAATCATTTCCTTCATTTGATAGAGTTTATTTATTCAAGCACATGCTAGATTTTCATATGCATTTTGTTATGTTCATTGTTATATCCCTAATAAAATTGTTTGTTAAGTGTGTGGTCTTACACAATGATGAAACTTTTAATTTATTAGTATTCGACTTCTTGTATTGCGTGAGTTGACATTTCATAAATTATAAAATACATATGATAAAGGAATTTTTGTTATTTGCTAAATTTATGTATATTGTTTGAGTAAATTTTTAATCATGTCTTAAATTATGAAATGTTGCTTTCAAATGTGAAATATGACACCATGAAAATTTGTTAAAAAAAATCTAATAGTAAATAAAGGATTCATAATATCATTTGATAGGATGTTCAGAGTTTGGCTTGACATATGATTTTAGTCAAATACATTCAAGAATGTCTTATGAGAATAATCATTAGAGTAGAAATCTCTTTATTTATTAAATGAGTCTAAATTGGTTAGAATGTTCTTCTTGGATAATCAACCTTAGATAACATGACTTTTTCACTTGTATGTTCATTATGCAACAATCGATCTACTTATGTTTGGTTGGTTATTGATTGTTAGGAAAATCAAGTTCACTTGCAATTTGCTCAATCATGATCTCTAATTACGCAACTAGAGTGACAACATTTGAAAGCAACCTCCAAGCCTTTCAAGGGTAATCAAAAGCCTACTTGAAAAATAAATAAATAAATAAATAGAACTAACAACATGTCAATTTGATCATCAAATGGTTTAGGCTTTAGATGACACCATAATTACTATCAGGCTTTAGCATTGTAAATCATGTTCTCAAATTTAGGAATGATTTGGTACTACCATTATGTTAGAGGGATACCATATGTTGTGCTAATTGTAACCCAGGATTTGCATGCATTAAGTAAAAATTCATGAACCTACTTTCATGTTTGCTATTTTAAAACTCAAGTTCTAAACAACTTTATTATGAAAGTAAAGTCATTCAACCAAAAAGAATGAAAAATTTGAATAACACATAATAATTTGATACTTAAATACTTGAACCATCTAATGTTTCTTACGAAAATACTTCTTATCTCTTTCCATTCTAAAATTATATTAGTTCTTGTTAAATAAAAAATTAAAATTAATAACTTAAAAACAAAATATTAAATTCCCACATGAAAATATAAAATAAAATATAAAAATTCACCACTCTATTAATTAGTATATTTTGTTTATCTTTTTCTTCTTCAACATTTTTTTCTCTATTTAGATTTTTTTTGCATATTACAAACAAATTTAAAAAAAATTCTCACATAGATGTCGACCATGCAATGGAGAAAATGAAAAAATTTCAGCTTGATTTTTAAGGCTGGGTGTCGGATCTCAACCCATATTCCAAAAATTTTCACATCCTTGTAAAAAATGAGGTAACTTCAAATAACTCCCTATCTACTAAACAAATGTATGATTGTAAAACACAACTGATTCTAATTTTCAAAGCATTTCACCATCAAACAGTTGTCCGGTTAAATTTAGTGAAATGAGTATATTATTCTATCATCTTGGTAAGAAATATTATTACCTTTTGTATAGTTACAAAATTAGCTAAACTAAATAAGGTAAATGACTATGTTAAGTAAGGTAAATGGTAATTACAAGGAGAGATTCACGTTCCACAGGAGGTAATCTTGGTTAATACCTAAGATTTCTAATACATACTAAAAAAAATGATTTGCATTCTTGAACTAAGTCCACCCAAATTTTTTCCCTCTAAAAATCATGTTGCACAACTTTATCATATTAATAAAAATAGTCATGCTGCGTAGCACCCATCAAGAATAACACTACAACAAATTTCACATTTTGCTACCATAATTTTAGGCACAAATAATTTTATGGAAAAAAAAAAGTAGATTTTTATAACAAATTTTATTTTAATGTCAAAAAGGATTTTTTTTTTTTTTTTTTTAGAGTTGATATTTCTATTCATCACAAAATAGTTTATTTAATCACATCATATATTGGTGGCGAATAATTATTAATAAGACTTTGACATGGATTTTGTCTTTAATTATACCATATTACATGTTAAGCCTAATTAATTCAATATTAATTTTACACAATATATATATATCCAAATATTGATATGAAATTTGATATAAAATTTGGTTTAGGAACAATAAAAATAAAATAATTTTTAATTCTAAAATCATTATGTCAATTTTGATTTTTTTTTTTCACATTATTGAAATAATTTTTCTGTTTTAGACTTAGTCAGCTCTTCTCGCTCTCCCACTGTCCCCCCAACTTTGGTTTCGGTCTCTCCTCTCATCGTTGACGAATCGCAAACCTCACCGGCGTGGCAGGAATTGAAATATTCCTATTGCCGGAAACGGTGATCGGTTGGAGATTAAAACCCTAGATCAACCAGAAGCTCACTCAAGAACCTACAGCTGCGAAAACAAGTTAGAGAAGACAATTTGTTACTTTTTTTATGTTAATTTGTTCAATTTCTTTTAATAATCAGCCTCTGCCATTGATTTTCGGTTTGAAATTTACGTTTTCTAGGTTTAGATGTTCTTCCTTAGCTTGATTGAACTCACACTCCAATTGTCGCCTCATCTTCTGGACCTTCCTCTCAGTGAAGCCATCAAAGGAGAGCTTGAAAGTCTCTTCTTAGACAAGGTCGGGAGACTGAGCATTATCTTTGCGTTTTTTGTTATTGTGATTTCAAAGCATTTAAGGGACTGAGAAGAATGTGTTGATGAAGGTTATTGCAAATTTGGGGTTGTGTACCTTTGTTAATGATATCAGGTTATAGCTTGTGGTTTTGTCTTCCCTGGGAATAGTGCTTCAACCTATACGATATGGTTAAATCTAAAATTTCGTTTTCATACTTTATCTATCTCGAATTGTGGCATGCCTACATATTCTGCTGTCGAAAGAATCAATTTTTATGGAATGTCCAACTCTTCCAATGTTTCTTGGTAGGTGGAGTTTAGATTGGTTATGTTTCAGTTGTTTGTCAGGGAGATTATCACTGCAAAACTTAAAGAATCCGATGCCAATGGCTTAAGAAGTATGTATTAAGGCCTCTTATTTATTTGTATTATGAATTAATCAAAATATATTTGCATCTGTTATTATATTGTTCTTATGTTGATCTTGGGGAATAGGGTTATCTATTTCATCACACATGCTTAAAATGTATGTATTTATGGATATTTTGACTTGTTAGGTATTGGAAATTTTTATTTCCTCTTTGGTGGGTCTGAAGTCAAACATGAACCTTTGGTTGCTTTATGGGATGATAAATTATAAAACTGGTGCTCAAGCAACATTCCTCAGTTATGATGAATTGAGAATTAGATGGGTTGATTTGGGAGTAATGCATTCATCTTATAAATTATGATGACAATACATTTAAATGAAAAGAAATTGTTAAAGGAATTAGTAAAGCAAAATTTCTCTTTATTTAAATGATTTTAATCATTAATACTTTATCCAAATGAGTTTATCAAGTGTGGTTTCTGCTGAGCTGCCCAATGCTCTCTTTAGACCTGTTTCATGCATATGATGTTATCTGTCCATATGATGGAAAATAAAATAAAATAAAACACCCCCATCTGCACTTCTAGTGAATATTTCATTATTCACAGTTATGGTGAGTAGCTCTCCTGTATCCATTTTTGTTCTGTCAATGCTTTCTCCTTTAGTAATTTGGTGAGCTTTTGTTCCTCACAATATGTGGATTCTCACATAACATGGCCTTTTTTTTTTTGTGTGTGTGTGTATATATATATATATATATATATATATATTTGTAATGACACAACTACTAATTGAATTGTTCTAATAATGAAAGTGATTACATGTCTATTGAATATGCTTTGGAAGGCCTCTTTTCAACTAAATCAGATGTCTTTAGCTTCACATTCTTGTTAGAATACTAGATTTTTACCAAAGTGATTTGCTCAATCTTCCTAGATATGTAACACAATCTACAATGTTCTAATATACTAATTTTGGGTTTTCAATTTAGCTATTTGATTATCTTAGGCTACTAGTAAATTACCTTAACACTTGGGTCCAAGGAGATGCCCACTACTATGACTTTGTTGTGAGTGTTACCTTCACACTTGCCTGCTTTTGTCAGAATCCGAGGTCTTTTTTGTTAGTCACATTGTATATTGCCTCTCTTTTTTATCTCCTGTAGCTGAAGAAGTCCAATTTCACAAGGCTGTGCAGCACAAAGAGATGATAAGGTGTATGTAAATGTTCAAAATGAAGGTGATTATGGTGTCATTATTCATTGGTAATGACAGTTCTCTAGCTACCCTTTATAGATGAAGGAACTAACTATTTATTTATACCAGTAAAACTGAAGAATAAATACTAAGAAAGAGGAAATTGTTAGGCATGGAGTGAAGCAAACAAGGAATCCATGGTCAGAAGGTCCTTGTTTGTTTTTAACATATTTTATTTTATTTTATTTTTTATTTTTTGTTATTTTAAAAAATAATTATATAATAAAGAATGATTAAAATAAAATATTATCCATAAAATTTACTTCTAAAACATATTTGAAAACGCAGAAGAAATTGAGAAAATTTTACCCCCAAAAAGAAAAAAAAAAACAAAAAAGGCTTAGCGAAAGAAGCTTAATCATCACCCTTGACCTCAATTAATGAAATATGGAAAAGACAAACTACCCTACCCCTATAAAGAATCCTGAACAAGAGAACAAGAAAATTCAGAGGAAAAAAAAAACATTATGCAAATCTTTGACCTCTTCATCCCTTCAAAATTGTTACCCTCCATGTCCATTTTCTTTTAGCATGACAAAGTCTTCATACCAAATAGGACATCACCCATGAAATACTATACAATTAAGCTTGTTTCAAAGGTTTCTAAACGGAACATTGCCATCAGAGATCAGAAACGTTTTCATCACTTTGAAGAAGGTGTGTTCTTGCATGGACTATTGGTAACCAATCTAAAGAATTCTGAAATTCATTTTAAAGAAAGAAATATGTAATTACTTGAGGGTTTTTACATGATTCCTTTCTATTTACTCTATTCCGAGTTATATGGAAACATAAATGAGAAAACATTGGACAAGCCTAAGCAGTTTAGCTCATTTGCAAAATGCACTACTATTGAAGAGAAACTGTTGGCTCTAAAGCCAAAGAATCTGGATTTTGTTCAAGCTGTTGGACTTCCTCTTACAATTGAGAGAGCCTATGATGGTCTCAGAAGGACTGGATTTTCTGCTGGTAAATCTATTCTTGTTTTGGGCGGTGTTGGTGGAGTTGGAAGCCTTGTCATCTAGGCATTTGAATTTCAGTTCCTAATTATTTATTTTCCATTTTAAATGTTATCTATTCATGGCCTGTAGTGGAGAAAAATCTTTTGTACCTAAAATATAAACCTCCTTTTGCAATTAGATGGGGGTCCTCCATTTATTAGTTGTTAAAAATCGAGATAGGGGCTCTCAGTAGAGTGAACAAAACAAAATTTGTGCTACTATTGCCCCCTAAATAATTTGGATAAGGCAAATGAATATGATATAGAAACAATAATTCCATTTTTCCTCCTTTTTTATTGCAAGACAAGTGTTTGGTACCTCAGGAGTCGCACTGCTACTTCAAGCACAGGAAAACTGGAGCTAATGAAGAGCTTGGGAGCTGATTTGGCAATTGACTGCACTGAGGAGAAATTTGAAGATTTGGCAGAGAAATTCGATGTAGTTTATGATGCAGTTGGTAAATTCTTGTATTTATTGCTCATTTTGAGGAGTCACTTATTGTACTATTATCCTTTATTTGAAATGCCCCTTATCCCACTTTAGCTTATTGAAATTTAATTCCCCTGCTCCATATCTGTTTGGGTCTTGTTTGATAGAGTGAATTGATGGTGGATGAACACATAACTTTTTCCTTTCTACATCAATTGGGCAGTGAAGATAGTGAAAGAAGGCGGCCTTAACTCGTGCCATTACACCTCCCGGTACCACCTGAATCAGCAAAACTATGAGTCTCAATTCTCATCGTCTTCATATCCTTTGTTTTTCTAGAGAAGGGTGAGAATTCAGACTTGGGGATTAACTTATTCTTTTTTTTTTTTCTGACTTGCTTCTTGTAATTGAAGAGAAAATGACTACAACTTTGCATGTGACCAAAATGTGATGGTGCTTCAAGTTCATCTTAAACTGACAATTGATTCACTTTAATCACTTTAAGTACGGAAAAAGCCAAATAATGACCATGAGCATGGAGATGCATATCAGGTAATTATTACTTGTGTTATTTGAATCCATGTTTCCATTCAACTCTCATCAGCTTGATTTTATTTTGGCTAATACAGGCAGCAAAGGTGGAATTTTTCAGAATATTTTCCCTGGTAAGAGAGGACTCTCATTCTATTTTGAGATGAGATTGAAAATCAATACCATGTCATGTACACAAGTCTATTTTCTATCTCCTTTGTAACTTTGCATACTATATTTAAACTTTTGCTAAAACCTACAAAGCCCAAAGTCTTCAATATCCATGCCCAACACCATTGTCACTTGCTCAACCACATGAAGGTAGATCAAGTGTGAAAAGGGATGGCATTTTTTTCTCTTTCAATCATCCCTTTTTTTCTGGATTGCTTGATTCAGCTGATGTCTGGAATTTTTGTGTCTATGCATGTTTTCAGGTAATATCTCGAGGATCAGTGGTCAAAAACAGTTTGGTTGGTTAGTCCTGAAAAATGTTATACAACCTACTACACATTCTTTGTTAGAATTTGAAAAGGATCAATATTTCCTTACTGTTGATGGACAAGGCAGCTCTCCTTGAAAGTGTAATTGATCATGTCAAGGATCTAATAATAATATATGTTTTACTACTGTTTGTGAGTTCTAATTTTTGTGATACGGGTTGGTATGGTATGTGTTTTAAATTTATTTTATTTTATCTTTTTTAGGTGTTGCATTTTACATATTTTATTTGTTTAATTGATTAAGAAAAATTGTTTCATTTATTTTATGAAATCAAAATAGATCTGATATTGTTTTATAATGTTTAGTTTATTCCAATTATAAAGACAAATCAATTAACAACCAATATGCATCACAAAAAATAAATGGTACGAAATATTAAAAATTGAGATTCATGAATAATTGAAATCTAGTTTCAATTATCCACAATTTGAGAATTGGAAAATCAATTGTTAAAATTATCAATGCTTTTTTTGTGCTGAAAAGTGATAATTTGCCACAAATTTTATTTTGTGGAAAAATTATTTATTTTGTTATAAAATTAAAGTTTATGGATAAAAATAATTGCACACAAATTTATAGCAACAAACTTGTCACAAATAATTTTTTTAGAAAAAAATCTTTTACCACAAAATACTATTTTTTTTAATCACAAATTAATTTTTGGCAAAACCCCACATTTGTTGTAGAATAAAAATAATTATTGTGCACAAAATGATGGAATAAGTGCACAAAATGTGAAGTCCACTAAAAAATGCGCAAAATGTTCATTCTTGTTCATTAGTAATCCACAGTGCTTAGAATAGCAGTAGCACAAAATGGAAACACTTGAAAAAGGAGCTTCATAGATAGAAGTTTTACAGCCTACCCTTTCTAAGATCATCAGGATCAGTGTGGACAACAACAGCCCTTCCAACAATGGAGTTTGATCCAGTCAGAGGAATCTTTAAACAGCGACTAATACATTTTTTAGATAACAAGAACTAAATTTCAACCTAGCTGGTCTTCAGGCATGAGAAAAAGAATAAAAAGAAAAACAAGAAATAGAGGTAAAAAAACCTACCTGCTTGTCAACAATTTTGAAATTAACAGCAACTGAAAAACACACAAGAAAATGAGAACACCTTAATGGCTAAGAAAGTTCAAATAACAAACTGAACTAGATTTACAATCCAGATACTCCATTCATATCTGTACAAGGATCTAAGAAAAATGATAGCCTAAAAAATGGCAAGGTCAGGGCAAACAATAATAATGCTTCTACTGGTATTAATAGTTAATTACAATGAAGTACATATATAGAACATACCATCCTCACGAACAAAGACATTTCCTAAATCACCAACATGATGATTCTCATCTTTTGGAGCACCATGCTCTTTTCCAGTAGGATTGAAATGAGGTCCTAAAAATAATAAATAAATAAATAAATAATCGAAATACTTAAGCTAAAAAGAATTATGTAGCAAATCTAAGAGGGTAAGTCGATCCAATGATAAAGGATGTAAAAAATAAAGTAACCAGTAATTAGACAATACCAGTTGACATGCAACCATTTGTCATGTCCCTAAGGGCATGCACTTGGAAGCCATGAAGTCCAGGCTTAAGGCTAGAAAGACTCCCAGTCACTACAGTTGAACCTAAAGAATTGAGAAAAAAATAATGAATTTATAGGCAAATATAGCAATCTATATTTCATTACTTATCTAGAGAAACTTGGTAGATTTCTTAATTACCATCTCCTTCTCCAGCGAAGTGGATAGCTCCACAAACACCCTCATTGCTATTAAGAACGACAACAACTTTCACCATTTTTTCACGTGATTTAAGAGAAAAAATAGTAAGAAATACAAATTTAAAGCACCCTATGTATGAGAAATCACAATATTTTTAAAATTAAAACAACTGATAAAGAGGTTTCATTTACATATAAAATGCTTGGATTGAAATCAATAATCAATCCAATGATAAAAGCAAATGAAAACAAATGGAAAGCAAAATACTAACCAATATTTTTAGACTAAATAATGATTTGCTACAACCAAGGGAAAGGTATAACCCATGCACAAATTAAAATATAATCCTCCTACTCTACCCATTAGAGATGGGATACAAATTAGTGCACTGCTACATAATTTTAACTCTATTTTTGCACTATGCATTCAGAAAAAAAAGTAACTCATAACTCAAGGGGTAGATAAAGAGAAACTTGTCATTGAAGCTCCCACAACATCCTTTGCTTCCTTGCAAAGAAAAAAAAAAAACTATTTAACTTCCTTATATTCATTAATAATTCTCTTTTTCATTTGCCGACCATCAATTTTCTTATAACAAATACTCTGTGCATTTTATTTCCATGTTTAATTTCATTTATTGCACTCTCTTCTTTGTTTGCCGCTATTGCTGCTTTTATTTGTTCTGCCCTTTTTTTTTTTTTCTCAATTACCATCTATTTTTCAAACAAAACCAAATTAGAAAAAAAATATATTAATGTTACCACTGGTGTGAAAGTTGCAGAATAGTTGGCGGCAGAGCTAAACTCTTGGGGAACGATTGCTTTCATTGAGCCTTTGTTGTTTCTTCCTCACTGATATCACAGTGATTCAACTTGGACAGCCAGCTTAGCATGCTACACAGCCACTTCTCGGGGAGGTGCTCAGTTCATTTCAACAGCAAGGATGCTTCCCAAACATTTTGGGAAGTTATGAAGAGATTTCTCATCAATCGGCTCACTGTCCTGCATCAAAGTCACCATATATGCAGCAGCATGCCCACCAAAGATATACTTGCTTGAAGTTGGTGAATTATGATCACCCTCTCTTCAGTCTCAAGTCAATCATCCTCTACATATTGAGTGGACGAAAGTATTCTTCTTCAGAATTCTCCTTTGTATTTCATCCTTTCTGATGGCCCGCAAACATGAAGCTTTTACCACCTATACTCCCAGATTGTTTAACGCCATTCCCATGAAGATTGATTCTTTTTTAACCATGACCACGGTCTTCTCTTCCTTGGCTATGGTGGATTCTTGATAGCTTTTGCAAGGGCGGCATGAATATTATCATGGCCAGTATTTTCATTCTTTAATTCAACAAATCATTGGCCATAGGAATACCATTAGTTGTTGATGTGGAAAGCTTCCCTGCAATACCCTGAACCCCAAATTTGTCCATCTGAAGGAGCACCATGTTCAGCAGCATTAGTAGCAGGATTAGTGTTAATGCTCTCCAATTCATGTTTCCATCATATCGGCAGTCAGATTGATTAAAAATTTAAGAGCACAATGAGGCAGTCCTTGCACCCGCTTTTTGATCAAGTATCATGCTTGCAATGCTCCCTGGGCTATAAGAATTAATAGGCACCGAAACTGCAGATTGGGGGAGACTTGAAGTACTGAAACTTATCCAACTGAATTGCATATCTGCCTTCAGTTTCCCTTGTCTGATTCTTTCCTTATCACCTTTTAACCTCTAACTCTGAAGATGAAGATCTAGCATTGGAGCATTTATCTCAAGTTTAAGCATAGAAACCTTTGCCCAGAGCATTATCTGGCTGGAAAGATGAACCCTATTGGGCAGCCTTGTTTGCAGGTTTAAATTGATTGCACATGCTGTGAACTGATGGTGATAAGCTGCCTTCGAAGTCTGGATAATTCTGATTGCCAAGAACAGTTGAAGGAAGAGAATAGAACTGCAGAAATCAGTGATCTCATGACTCTCGGCCAAATAACTGTCCACAACATTGTTTGTGAGAAAAAGTCAATGCTCTGCATCATTTTGTCTAGGCCAACAACACCAAACTGGCTCAAATAGTTCTGAAGAAGTCAGGTAACTGCAAGAACATCATGGAGCCCCATTTGTCTGAACCCCGGGTGCAACTGCTGAATCTGATTTGCTTGACACATGAGGAGCAGATGCACATTGGGCTGATGGCCGTTTAGTAAGAGGATTAGCAAGAGTCTGATAAGGAATAAAAGTTGAACAGGGATCGAGGATTCCTCTAGGATTCTGATTTCCAAAGAAAGGAAATAGCTGTGGAGTTGGATGCACGGGAATTGGACCTGTAAACCTGTTTGCGCCTAGATCCAGAGATGCGAACTTCTTGCAACTGAAAAGGTCCAAAGGGATCTCTCCAGTCAATTGGTTTCCAAGTCCTCTCTTGAAGCAGAATCATTTTCTATAAAAATCACCATCTGGGCAATCGTTGGGCATTATGTCAGAATTTCCATCACAAATGAATTTCTTGGTAGCACCATTGGTAGTCTAAGCAATCAAGCTCACTGAATCAACTCCTTTACTAGCTTATTCAAGTGTCCAGTAGCAGCAAGGAATTCCCCATAGTCTATTGTTCCACTGTTGTCAATGTCAGCTGCACCCAATGTTGTGTCATCCTTGAGAATCTTTCCAAATGCAATCAACTGATGACCTAGCTCATACAGTGTCCACCGATCTAGCTTGCACAGCCTTGGCCAGAGGTACTTTTGAATGGACTCCAGCATACAGCATAGTTCCAGGGGATACAACTGAAGCGGCACTAGTAGCGGTTGGAGAGTGACCCATCCTAATTTCTCAGCTATTCGACCAACATTTGTGTCCCCGGGAAAGCAAACTGATGAAGTGTTAACAACCTCACACTTTCCACGCTTTGCATACGTATCTGTCAGTGCATTCCCCTAGAACAAGCCCGATACCATCCTTCTCTGACTGATAAATCCATCAATCCACTCCTCCAGATCAAGTGCATCAGAGAAAGAACAGAGACCAGAATAGAGGAGAACTAGAGAAAACCAGAAAAAGCAAACAAACAATAGATGACCAAGAAAAGCCACATCTCATGCTCTTTCAATGGGCTTGGACTGGTGGGAAGAGTACTAGCAGATTCAAATAAGAAGAAGGCAACCAATATCTCCAAACAAGGCAAAATGAAACAGAGCTTCACTGAGTTCAAGTAATACTAAAAAGAACAGTGAGTGAAACAATAACAAAGAGCATATGAACAAATCAGAAATCAGCAAAACTCACATGTGGTCTCTCTGTCATCCACAACCAAACAAGCAAACCAAACCCCAAGCAGCAAAAGGAGAAGATAAAGGACATAGGAAATGAAGGTGAACAATAAAACACCCAGTAAACTTACCTGAGAAGTCCTCTAAGCAGCAAAGTTTGCTGAACTTCTCAATGCTCTCCTTCTAATAGCCCTTCTTCCTTGCCAGAGAATCCTTTTTTCTCTAAAACAAAACCTCACTCCCCAAAATCCTCTCTCCTTGGACTCTTCTTCCTATGCAAGCCTCTCCCAAAACCTCGAATCCTTCCGCTCTCTCTGCCTCGCCCTCTATCACCAATCTTTTTTCTTTCAAGCTCACCTCTCTAAAACCCAGGAAAGTCAGTCGGCTCACCTCCTTTGCTCACAACTCTTAAAAATTCTCTTTGAGAATATCTCTGCACTCCCCCTTAGGTGACCTGCAGCTCCTCTCTTCTCTAACAAACACTATGCCAAGACAGCAGTGTCCTTTGCTACGTGTCTCTTGCAGGTCACTCCCCTACAGAGATTGTCCCCAAAAATAAAATAAAAAACATAAAAAAAGGTGAGGAAAAAGCCCCCACAAAAAGGCCAAAAAAAACCAATAAAAAATAAAAATAAAAACAGAGGAACGGACGGTCAGGATGAGAACATATGTCCTCTTCCCAACCAAACTGCCCAAAAGGGCTCTAAAGCTTTGTAAACACAAACTTGTCCTCTTCCCAACCAAACTGCGCAAAAAGGCTTTAAAGCTTTGTAAACACAGACTCTAAAAACTTAGAGGCCTCCGATTATGAGCTAAAATAATCATGCTTGGACCAAAATAATTTTCTAATGGTCCTTAAAATATAGCTCAAAAATCAATAATGAGCCAAGTAGACACCGACCATTAAGGGACGATGAACTAAAAAAGAGAGGGGTGAAAAGAAATATATATTACAAAAAGGGGTGAATATATATATATATGTATGCTAAGGATAAAATCCTATTTATTTTATTTTTTTACAAAAGGGGCTAAACTCTCTTCTACTCCTTTTCTAACTATTACCATGAAATTATGGACCATTTTTATTCTATTAAGATTAAACTCTTACATTAAAAGTTGTCAAAGTCCAAAGTTCTTCAAGACAAATCTATCCCTTAACATGCAAGCTATATCTTGTCTATTTCCATCATCCTTGAGCCTCACCGTTTTCATTGCATCCATTCTGATAAGCCAAAGATAGAGGAAGTGGTTACAGATCCCACGTGATAGACTTGATTTCTGTTATGACAGCTATCACTACAGCTGTCTTTACTTCTTGTAATAGAGTTTCTTGAACAATATATAAAAACTCTCTCACTCTGCTTTTCTTTAACAAAGAGAACAGAGTTTTGCCTTCTCAAATTCTAACTTGGTATCAGAGCTTCTCGATCAAAGGTGTGAGTATTCTCCTCTTTTTTCTCAGTTTTCCATCTCTTTCCTTAAGATCCAATCATGGCTTCCGCTTCCACTCAATCCTCTTCATCCTCTGACTCGATTGGATCTGGACAAAGCATTACATTGGCGTCTCATCCTTCTTATCAGATGCTCAATCATACCCTACCTGTGAAACTTGATCGGACTAATTACATTATGTGGAAATCTCAGATTGATAATGTTGTTTTTGCCAATGGATTTGAAGATTTCATAGACGGATCTTCCATCTGTCCAGATAAAGAACTCAGTTCAGGATTGATCAATCCTGCCTTTGTTGCTTGGAGAAGACAAGATCGAACGATCCTCAGCTGGCTCTACTCGTCTCTCACACCAGCGATCATGGCACAAATCATTGGTCACAACTCTTCTCACTCTGCTTGGAATGCATTGGAGAAAACCTTCTCATCTTCCTCCAGAGCCAGAATTATGCAGCTAAGGCTCGAGTTACAGTCAACCAAGAAAGGTTCTCTGTCTATGATCGATTATATCATGAAGGTTAAAGGAGCTGCAGATAGTCTAGCAGCAATTGGAGAACCTGTCTCAGAACAAGACCAGGTTATGAATCTCCTTGGCGGACTTGGATCCGACTATAATGCAGTTGTAACTGCTATTAATATTAGAGATGACAAGATCTCTATTGAAGCTGTTCATAGCATGCTTCTTGCGTTTGAACATCGCCTTGAGCAACAAAGCTCGATTGAACAATTCTCTCCTATATCAGCCAATTATGCCTCTTCATATAATAGCAGAGGTGGTGGAAGGAGGTATAATGGCGGTCGAGGACAGAATCATACCCCAAACACCAGCAACTATACCTACAGAGGTCGTGGTCGAGGGGGTCGATATGGCCAAAATGGGAGGCACAATTCCAACAGCTCTGAGAAGCCACAATGCCAGTTGTGTGGCAAGTTTGGTCATACTGTTCAGATCTGTTATCACAGATTTGATATCTCCTATCAAAGCTCTCAGAGCAGTAATACTTCTCCCTCAAATGCTGGTAATCCAAACTCTATACCTGCTATGGTTGCCTCTTCTAATAATCTTGCAGATGACACTTGGTATCTTGACTCTGGAGCCAGTCATCATCTGACTCAAAGTGTGGGCAATCTGACCAGTTCTTCACCATACACGGGCACAGATAAGGTGACAATTGGTAATGGTAAGCACCTATCCATTTCCAACACTGGTTCTCATCGTTTACTTTTTGATTCACACTCTTTTCATCTCAAAAAAGTGTTTCATGTCCCCTTTATATCAGCAAACTTGATAAGTGTTGCTAAATTCTGCTCAGACAATAATGCCTTAATTGAGTTTCGGTCTAATAGTTTCTTTGTGAAGGATCTACATACGAAGAAGGTGCTTGCTCAAGGCCAGCTTGAGAATGGACTTTACCGATTCCCAGTTTTGAACAGCAAGAAAGTAGCCTTTGTTGGTGCTACTAATTCTTCTACTTTTTACTCTCATAATTCCAGTATCTTTGATAATAAAGTGAAGTTATGGCATCACATACTAGGCCATGCTTCTACTGACATTGTAACCCAAATTATGCAGAGTTGTAATGTCTCCTTTGAAAAGAATAAAAATACTGTTTGCTCCTCTTGTCAGATTGCTAAAAGTCACAGATTACCTACTCATCTTTCACTTTCTTGTGCTTCCAAACCTTTGGAACTTGTTCACACTGACCTTTGGGGACCTGCCCCAGTCAAGTCTACCTCTGGTGCTAGATATTTCATCTTGTTTCTAGATGACTACTCACGGTACACCTGGTTCTATCCTCTTCAAACAAAAGACCAAGCCCTTCCTGTTTTTAAGAAGTTCAAACTCCAAGTAGAAAATCAATTTGATGCTAAAATCAAATGCCTACAGTCTGATAATGGTGGTGAGTTCAGATCCTTCAAGACGTTTCTTCAGCAAACAGGCATTTTTCATCGGTTTTCTTGCCCGTATAACTCAGCTCAGAATGGGAGAGTTGAACGAAAGCATAGGCATGTTGTTGAAACCGGGTTGGCCTTGTTGGCTCATGCCTCCTTACCAATGGAATTCTGGCAATATGCTTTCCAGACAGCTACATTTCTCATCAATAGAATGCCAAGTAAGGTACTCCAAAATAACTCCCCTTATTTCACACTTTTTCAAAAGGTTCCGGATTACAAGTCCCTTAGAGTATTTGGCTGCTTGTGTTACCCATTCATCCGTCCTTACAACAGTCATAAACTTCAATATCGTTCTGTTCAAAGTCTATTTCTTGGTTATAGTCTTCATAACAAAGGGTTTTTGTGTCTTGACTTTCTGACTGGACGAGTTTACATCACTCCTCATGTTGTTTTTGATGAGGGACAATTTCCTCTAGCTAAACCTCACCCTCTCTCCCCAACCAAAGACACTTCAACAGATACTTTAACTCCAGCCATTATAACTTCCTTTCCTTCTCCAACCTTCTGTTCTAATGGCAGCCACACATCTTCACTTTCTTCCTCTCCTTCCACGAGTGAAGCTTCTGATTCTGTGAGTAGTCCTACTGTTACTCCTGCCTCTAGTACCTTACCCGAAGCTATACATGAGGATCCACCTCCTTCTCCTTCCCCTGCTCCACGCATGACAACAAGGCTAATGCGAGGTATAACCAAGAAGAAGACCATTTTTGATCTCTCTACTGTAAAGATCTCAGAACCGTATACACTCAAACAAGCTCTCAAGGATCCAAATTGGATTCAAGCTATGGATTTAGAAATTGCTGCTCTTCATCGGAATCAAACTTGGGATCTTGTTGAACAGCCTTCTGAAGTTAATCTAATAGGCTGTAAGTGGGTATACAAGTTGAAACACAAGCCAGATGGGAGCATAGAGAGATATAAAGCCCGACTTGTGGCTAAGGGGTATAACCAAACTCATGGTCTTGATTATTTTGAGACCTTTAGTCCGGTGGTTAAGGCTGCAACCATTCGAATCATACTAATTGTGGCTCTCAGTTTTCAATGGGAAATTAGGCAACTTGATGTTCACAATGCTTTTCTCAATGGTGACTTAGAAGAGCACGTCTACATGTCTCAACCTCCTGGCTACTTGGATACTAAATTCCCAACCAAAGTGTGTCGATTGAAGAAGGCTCTATATGGTTTGAAACAAGCACCACGAGCTTGGTTTCAACGACTCAGTTCTGCCCTTATACAGTGGGGATTCAGCAACTCTAGAACTGATAGTTCTATGTTTCTACACTTTAGTGAGTCTACTACTTTGGTTGTTCTTGTCTATGTTGATGATATAATCATCACTGGCTGCTCCTCAACACAGATTTCCTCACTCATTGCTAAGCTTAATTCTATTTTTGCTTTGAGAGATTTGGGACAGCTATCATACTTCCTCGGTATAGAAGTCTCTTACCATGAAGGCTCTATGAATTTAAGCCAAACCAAATACGTTTCTGATCTGCTTCATCGATATGAAATGTTTGATACCAAACTAGCAAAAACACCCGGAACTGTTGGGAAGAATTTGTCCAAGTTTGATGGTGATCCTCTGGACGACGTCACTCAATATCGAAGTGTGGTAGGGGCACTTCAGTATCTAACAATAACAAGGCCTGATATAGCTTTTGCAGTTAATAAGGCATGTCAATTCATGCAACAGCCTACCTCAGCTCATTGGCTTTCAGTCAAAAGAATCCTTCGTTATCTTAAAGGAACAATGCAAGATGGGTTATTGCTGAGTCCTTCAACCAATTTGACAATCGAAGGCTTCTCAGATGCAGATTGGGGTGCTCAACCTGATGATAGGCGAAGTTCCAGTGGCTATTTGGTGTATCTGGGAGGTAACTTAGTCTCTTGGTCCTCTACCAAACAAAGAGTGGTGTCTCGCAGTAGTGCCGAGTCTGAATATCGTGCCCTTGCCTTAGCTACTGCAGAAATTATATGGATGCAAGCCTTGTTGCAAGAATTATGTGTTCCTATACCTGTGATTCCTCTGCTCTGGTATGATAATATCAGTGCTTATCATATGGCAAAGAACCTTGTGTTTCATGCTAGAACGAAGCACATTGAAATAGATCTTCACTTCATCCGAGATCAAGTCATACGAGGCAAGATACAGCTGCATTTTGTACCTACTGAAGATCAGCCAGCTGATCTTTTGACTAAGCATCTTACAAGTTCTCGGTTCTTGTCTCTTAAGTCACAGTTTTGCATAGCTCCAAGACCCTTTCACTTGAGGGGGGATGATAAGCCAAAGATAGAGGAAGTGGTTACAGATCCCACGTGATAGACTTGATTTCTGTTATGACAGCTATCACTACAGCTGTCTTTACTTCTTGTAATAGAGTTTCTTGAACAATATATAAAAACTCTCTCACTCTGCTTTTCTTTAACAAAGAGAACAGAGTTTTGCCTTCTCAAATTCTAACTCATTCAAACAACTCAAATTGGAGTAACATTCTTTTTCGTTTTTACTTCTCTCTCTCCTACATAAATTGAACAAACATTTTATAGATATAATTTTCAAATAAAGTTCTTTCAAATATGAAGGGAATAATATAAAGAAATTCATTTTTTTTCTTTTTCCAAATTATGTTCTTTTCCGTGTAAATTTACCAGAAAATAAAAAACCCAACTAGTTAGACCAAATGGTGGGGATTGTTGTTTCCATTGCATCAGAAGTTGCTAAGTACTTGGTAGATCCAATTGGACGTCAGCTGGGTTATCTCATTCACTACAATAGCAACATGGCGGAACTCCGGGAACAAGTTGAAAAGCTGGGTGATGCAAGGCGGAGCCTGCAGCTACGTGTGGATGAGGCTAATAAGGCAAGGGGTGTTCTCAACTAGCTAACAAGTGCAGGATGGATTATGCAGAAGGCGGAGGAATTCATTGAAGATGAAAAAAAATGCAAACAAGAGCTGTTTCAATGGGTTGTGTTCTAATTTGATCTCATGTTATCAGCTCAGCAGACAAACGAAGAGAAAAGCCGAGGATGTCAAGAAAAGCCTAGGAGAAGGCAATTTTCAAACCATATCCTCCTATCGCCCCCCTCTGCCAGGTGCTGGATATGCACCTGGAAAAGGTTATGCAGATTTAGCATCAAGAATCCCGGTTTTGGAGGAAATCATGGAGACGTTACGACATGATGATATCAACATGATTGGGGTATGGGGTATGGGGTATGGGGCATGGGGCATGGGGCATGGGCGGTGTGGGCAAAACCACGCTGGTGAAACAAGTGGCTAAACGAGCTGAAGATGAGAAGTTATTTGACCAAGTGGCGGTGGCATTTGTATCCCAGACTGTGGACCTAAATTTAGATGCATTGCACTGGAAAGGGTCTATCCTGAAAATCTTGTTCCAATTAGCTTATTGTAAGGATACATACTCGATTGTTTGAGATGAAAGACATAGACCTAACTGCTTCTAACTCGAAATTTCAGTTTTAGATTGAGAATTTTATATTTTGGAAGAAGGAAAAGAACATTTTCTTTAGAAATGAATGAATACCCGTAAAAAATCAACAAATTTTTGATAATTTATGAAAAATCAATTAAAAGCATCCACTTTGAAGTAATTTAAATTTTAGAATTTAGATTGAACCACGAGGTAATGACTAATGAGTGCTTTACGAAAAAAATATATTAATGTTACCATTGGTGTGAAAGTTGCAGAGCTAAACTTACCATTGCATCCTCACATGCCTTACTTCTACTTTCTATCCCTTCTTAAGGCCCATTAGTGTATAAAAACGGACAAACACAAGATTGATAGTGGACCTACTTCTAGTTAATGGTGACTCATATAAGAATTAATTTTTTAATTTCAATTATTATAATAAAATTATACATTAATAATTAATCACATTTTAGTTAACTTAATATAGATTAAAAAATTAAATAGAATAAACAATTAAGATATTATTTGGATACAATTTTTTTTACTATTTTTAAAAAATAAAAGACATAAATAACTTTTAAATTATTTTTAAAAATTTTATAAATATTAAACATGGTAGTATCCATTTGCTTCTAATAAAAATAATAAATAAATAATAAAAATGTTCCATAATTATATAATATAAAAATAAGATTTTTTTTTTTAATTATTTTTATGACTTTAATGATTGTTTTCTAACTTGATTTGATTCTTTTTTTTGTTCCTTAATTTTGAAAATAGGCTTAAAAGCAGGCACGAAATGCAGTTTGGGGATTCTTTTGAACCCACTTTTGCACGAACACTCATAATTGATCTTCCAACTTGTTGACTTTGTACATGGACTTGTGAAAAGTATAGTTAAATAATTATATTAAAATTATACATAAATAATTAATCAAAATTTAATGATTTTTTTATAGGTTAAATAAATATATTCAATAAAAATATCTAAAAACACACATTCAATAGGATCAGAAACTGAAACTATTGAATTATTGAACTCAAAGGATTTAGAATCCATTAGGAAAAATTTCAAAGTCCTACATATAGAGCAGTCCAAGTTGTAGCCAAACCTTTGACCAAACTTGAGCTAAATAAGCTCATTTGTGTCTGTCTTAGAGATGCTAGACACAACAACTTCAATGACTGAGAGTCATGGAATCAAATATGGTCCATGGCTCAATTTATTTGAATTGTTATCCAAACTTAGAGTTAAGCCATATAGATGATTTGTCTATCCATCTTTAACCTTAAATGTTCAAACTAAAGGTTATGACATGGATCCTAGAACAAAGAATATCATGATAGCATACAGAGTATACTATAAGGCAATGATTACATCCAAAAACCCAAAATGTCTATTAGCCTCTCCAAAAGGTAAGACACTCCTATTCCAATCTAATGAGGAACACTCCTCAGTAATGATCCCAGAGGTACAACCTTAGGAATCTTTAACCCATTCAAATACTTGAGATTTCAAACAATTGACAATTTCCAAGCCTATAGAACTTCCAAAACCTCTTCTCATCATATAGGATGATAAAGGAAATATGAGATTACAATTTGCAAAAGGAGAAGGATCTAATAGTAGGATTTCTTCTTCAAGTAGCAAGATCTCATCTCTAAGACCTTTTGAATATAGACCTCCAAAAGCCCCTTCTAGATTAGAAGCAGTAGACTTTTCTCCAAACATCCCTAGAATATTCTAGTCACTAATCCTCTTCAAATTATCTACCTCATTCTCAGATGATGAGTAAGCCTATGGAGTCAAATGAACCTGCCTAGCTATTAGTCATGAGTACTCATTTTGAATTTGATAAGGAATAGTTAATACAAGAAGCTAGATATCCAAGACATAGAGAAAAATCATAATGGTTTTTCAAAACCCTTCCTCAAAAAATCAAAGAAAACTTTATAAAAGAATGGTATCAAACTATGGAAGATAATGGTATAAATATATCAATGTTCACATACCTCGAAATATATGCTTCAAACCATAACATAGATTACCCTTTCCAAGAAGTTAACATGTTTCAAAATACGTAAAATTGGAAAACATCAAATAGGATAGTGTCTTCATACCATTCTCCACTAGCAGAAATTTCTATAAAAATTCAAAATACATAAGTAATAGCTTCACCTTTCAAAACTATAGGTTCAAAAGATGTTGAAACTAGAACAACTCAATTAAAAGACTGTAAAAGTTTACAACAACAAAATAATTTCACTAATCAAATTCTAGAAACAATATCCTCTCAACTTAATAGGATAGAAACTAAGTTTGAACCTCCTAGACCAAGTCAAATAACTATACCTCAAATCTTAAACAAAAATTTTGATAAAAACAAATCTTTCTTCAAACCTGCAGATGGAGGAAATGATACTTTAAATCTGTCAAAACCTAATGATGAACTTATAAAAATTTTAACTGCCAAATTAATTAGATCAAATTAATCTATCCTCAAAACCATCAACTTCAAATAATCATTCTATCAATATGACAAATGATAACAAACCTCTAACTCTTAAAGAAATTGAAAATATTTTCAAAGATGATAATGAAGACTTGTCCATCAATAGGATTAATAGACAAAATAATCCTAAACCAAGAACTAGGAATTTTTATCAAAAACCGACCTCTTCTAATCTTCAATTTGAAGAGAGAAGTCAAATAGTCCAATCAAAATATGATGGTGATGACATCTATGAATGGAATATAGATGGTGTCAATGAACATCAAATTTTGAATATTCTTCAAGAAATGATCATGGCTTCTACAGCCTAC
Source organism: Vitis cinerea var. helleri x Vitis rupestris (assembly GCA_945999865.1). Lineage (NCBI taxonomy): Eukaryota > Viridiplantae > Streptophyta > Magnoliopsida > Vitales > Vitaceae > Vitis > Vitis cinerea var. helleri x Vitis rupestris. Next base: position 4,699,460 of record OX253930.1, on the reverse strand, counting down.
AAATCCAAAGGAAATTCTAATCACTCCATAGCAAAACACCTTACTGTTGGTTTTACTGGCCAACTTAAAGCATGGTGGGATAATTCTTTATCGAAACGGGATAAAATTATTATGCTCACTGCTATGAAAGATTATGGAACTCTAGATGGAACTCAATGTGGTACATACACTTGTAATAACCAAACACTTCCCTGGATAACCAACAATTTTCCAAGAAATAACTTTTGAAATCTTGTCAAATCTTAGATGCAAAAATTTAGGAGATTTGAGATGGTATAAAGACGTATACCTTTCTAAGGTATATACGAGGACTAATGCAAGCCAATCTTATTGGAAGTAAAGGTTTTTACATGGTCTTCCAAAAGCTCTTTGTGAACGTGTTCAAAATAGGATCAAATAAAAATATGATGGAGTAATTCCACATGATCATTTGACTTATGGAGAATTAATAAACTTCATAAATAAAGAGGCTTTATCTTTGTGCTCCTTCATTAGGATCAACAAAGAAAGGATCGAACAATGATAAGAAAATGAGATGCAAAAGAATGCTTCTATTTGAATATCAGTATGAACTTTGAAGAATTATCCCAGTTAAATCTGAAGGAGTCACAATAGTCTCGCTTAAAACCCAGATAACTTTGATAAAGCTTTAAGAAAGTTCATAGACTTTCAAATAGGTTCTTTAATGACAGTATGAATATGAATACAAGAACTTAAAACACGATTAAATTTGAAATTTGAAATTTCATTAAAAAATAAACTTCTTACAAGAAAGTTTGAAAAAATAACTTACAATTACTTTGAATGAAGCTTTTACAAACACTTTGAGAGCTTTGAGCTTTCTCAATTACAAGGTTATTCACTCAAAGGGTTTCTCACTTGTTTTCTCTTAAGTTGCCTACCAAATGGTAAATGTCTTACAATGACAAATGAGGGTTTTATATAGGCTTTGAAGACGGATTTGAAATCCTTTGAAGTTCGTGGAATTGAGAAGCTTTAGAATCCACGGAATTGAAGTACTTTGAAGTCCATCAAAAGTAGTTTGTCTCATGTGCAAGCTGTCCACCAGTATTTGAAGAGCAGTTTTGAAGTTCATTGTTTTGGACCACAGATTTCAAAAGTCGTATATAGTAGTGTGAAACCAAGGTTTGGTTGATCTTGATTTTGATGATAACAAAACAAGATTTAGAACTAATGATCATATTTCAAGTGTAATTAGGCAAGACGATTTCCAAAGTGGCAATCACAAAGACAAATCATGCCAAGGAGAAATCATGAAGAAGAAGACCACCTCAAAGAGAAGAGTTTTTCAAGACCCAAGCTTCATAAGATCTCTTTGTAAGGTTGTTGGTGCATTAGAACTTTCATGCATTTCATTCTTTATTTATGCACCAAAATCATCCAAGAGTAATATTGTTTAAATATCTTAAGAATTGGATGATTTCATGTTTTCAACTAAAATTTTGTGTTAAATGATTTTCAAACTTGTGTTAAAAGGTTTTAAGTTGAAAAAGGTTGGGTGTTGAGCCAAAAAATGGCTCAACCGGTTCAACCGGTCGACAGGTTGTGCTCGTCCGATCGAGGACCGGTTGAGGGAGGCCAAAAAGCTTTTCTCTCTCTCCCAGTGGCCTTCTCTTCCTGGTCAGGGTTGAACCTCAACCGGTTGAGGTTCGGTTGAGGTTCGGTCGAGGTCCGGTTGAGGCCCAACGGTCACCTACCAAGCATTAAATGCTAACGGCTAGTCAACCGATCGACCCCTAGCTCGACCGGTCGAACCCCCAACGGCTAGTTTGGCTTTTTTCTTCTATAAAAAGGCTCCAATCTTCATTGTTTCAAGAGTTTAACCTTCCCAAATCTTTCTTGATTATATTTGAGCCTTGGAAGAGTATTTTTTTAGTGCACCATTATTTCAAAATTTGCATATCTTTAGTGCACCATTCAATCCTAGTTTTTCTTGTATCATTTGAGCTTAAAGTTCTTGTGATAGGATTTTTGAGAGATCATTCATTTGTAAATCTTTGAGAGGAAGTTTCTCAAGTGTGGGGTATCACTTGAGAGGTTGTTCAAGAGTGGGATATCTCTTGAGAAGTGTAAAAGGTGTTTGGAGCCAAAAGTCCAAGAGGGTGAATTGGAACCATAATCCAATTGTATTGCTTGAAGGCTTGGTTTGGAAGCCTTGGATTAGTGGAACCTCAAGCTCAGAATTTAAGCTAGAGGAGAGTGGATGTAGGTCGGGTTGCTCCGAACCACTATAAACTCTTGTGTTTGCATTCTCTCTTCCCTACTCTTTAATTTATATGTAATTGTCTTTATATTGCTTATCATATACTTGCATATAATTGTCTCTTAAATTCACATAGTTTAAACTTGCGAAAAGAGACCATCACCCTATTCATCCCCCCCCCCCCCCCCCCCTCCCCTCCCCTCTCTAGGGTGATTACCATAGGTTAGATTAGTCTCAAATTCCTAACAAGTAGCATCATAGCCTACCCGGATTTGAAAATTTTGAAGTCTGTAATTAAAAGGAGAAAATCAACGAGTTGTTGATTCTTTGAGGAGTTTGAGATCTTTTGAGAGTTTACCACGATATCCAAAGTCTCTTTGGAAAATGTAGTTGAGTGAATGAATTGCCAACTGTTTGTTAACACGAAATCTGAATTGTCGCTTTTGAAAGGCTTCAAAAATTGTTTTTAAAGATTTGGAGGCATCACTCTAAGGGCGGGCATGGCATTCCAAAGCATATGTCTTCATTTGGTTCCCCTAGAAAAGAGGATGTAGCATCATCATTAGAACCAAGATCAGAAAACTAAGACAGTGTTTGTGAAGTTTTTTGCTTAAGCATTTTGATATGCTTTTTTAAATCTTTATCAGAAAAGAGAGAGAGAGAGAGAGTCTTGCTAACAGAAAGTTATCAAGAATAATTTGAAAATGGCCCTTTGAAGGGGTAGCTTTTGAATGAGCATTTTTGGTGGAGATCCAATGTTGGATATGAGAAATCTACTAGGTAGCAGAAAAAGTGAAATTAGACCACCATTTGGCTTTGAATTCCCTAACCAAATGCGCTGGAAAAGAGTTTGAAATCATTTGTGTTTGGATAAAGTCCCAACACAAAATCCAAAGAATTTGAAATTTTGAGAGGAAGAATAGTACTTGTAAACATGAAGTAGGAATCAAATTACTTCCATGTTCAATAAAGTATTTATATCCTTTAAGAAATTGAGGACAAAAAATGTCCTTAATGGTGCCCAAAATAGCCACCATTCTTGGAACCAGTTTGGAAAATCAATTTGATTTTTTATTTCATCACCCCAATGGAAGAACCAGGAGTGATTAATCGGCTTGAAAAAAAAAGTATAGAACCAAGTGTTAATATAATCGTGATAATCATATGACTTTGACCTAAAAGTTTGATAAAACACTTTGTGGGTGTTAAGAGACTGACCCCAAGTTATTGGAGAAATAACTTTGCAAATTTTACATTTTGAATAATAGATATCTATGGAGGTTTTGTTTTGAATGTGGGTGATCTCTACAGAATCAGTATCAACCAAAATAAACTCATAAAATTTACAATTTTTTTCCAAGTTATTTGAAGAAAAAATTTCCCATAAGGGAAAATTTTTGAAATATCTAGATTACCAGATTTTGAATACCAAGAGGGTTTAAGAATTTGTACCTTCATGATATAGGCCTTAGCCGCATATTGTTGAGCAGCCTGACTTGAGGCGGTAGTTTGAGCGAAAGTTGGTTTGGGTTGGTTTGAAGGAATGGATCCAAGGACTTGGAATCTATTTTGGGTTTGAACTTTTGAGGATTGGGTTTTTTTGTTTCAACAGGGTGCATGACATAAGAAGCCTTTGAAGTATGTTTATTAATATTGGGCTTTTGAGAGCTTATTGTCCCTATAGAAATTCACGTGATAGAAAATCGGGAAGAGAGTTTGAATCTCCTTTTATAAATTCGATTTCAAAATCAAAAGAAGATAAAATCGTTTTCCATCTAGCAAAAATTTGATTTGAAACAATATTCTAAACATTTTTTTTAAGAACTTCATTTGCACTTTTGCAATCTACTCTTAAAAGAAATTTGTGGTTAAAAACGTCATCTTGAAACTTTTGAATGTATAAAACAATTGCTAAAATTTCCTTTTTGACCATTGAATAGTTTTCTTAGGGACCACTCCATTTACTAGAAGTAAAACGGACAATGGAGATGTGGATCCCGCATTTCTGCTCATGTGCTTCCACTCGATGGCAAACTCATTTTTTATTTTAAAATGATTTATTTTTTAAGAAAATGACTTGGAGTCGCCACTTATTTTTGTTTTATTTTTAAAGGGCAAACAAAATAAGAAAGAAAACCCTAAGTGTGACTCTTTATTTGGAAAAGATAGTCTACAAAAAACCAAATTGGGGTTCGGGGGTTAGGTTACTTATTGGGAAGGTACGACAAAAACCGTAGTACCCCTCTAACCTAAAAACGGGTCTCTACTAATAAGATAAAGCAGACATGATAATTGATTAATCAAACATGAATACCGAATGAATATCAATCAAAACAAAATAACCGAATAAACAAGAAGGGCAAAGAGTGTACCTGAGTGATGAGCTGATTTATTTCATGGAAAACAAAGGTTAGTGAACAAACACTAATCGCATGCATGTCATAGAACATAATAAATCAATCATGTATAGCAATCAAACCAATCGATCAATCAATCATAAAATCACATATGTTGGGCCCCCACCAAAGCCCAATTTACTTTTGCATGAATCAATTCCATAAACTCAATCACTTGGAATTACAAAATTTAATTCATGCTTATTTTAAAACATTATTAAAAATCAAGGAAAATGAGAAATTGAGGCTCGCCAGGAAGAAAATGGCGGCAAATTTCATTTGAAATGGGATTTTTAATGGCCTAAAGTTATAAAAATGAATAAAATAAAAATAAAATAAATAAATAAAAACAATAAATAAATAAAAACTAAAGAGTTAAAATTATTTGAAAATTGGAATTAAAAAAAAAAACAATTTTTGAAAGCGAATGTGAGGAAAAATGAGGATGAGGCACGTGTGCTTCACGGATTGCATGCCAAAAGTGGTCGTGCATGGGTGCAAAAGTGGAACCAGGAAAGTGGAAGTATGTTTCAGTTGCAAGTTGATTCCAACAATGAGACATGGTTCGGATCAAGAAGCTGGCGCAAATTAGCTGCATCTACCACTGCTTCATAAGGTCCATAGTAGTCTAGCCACTTTTGGAATTTTTGAAAGCTTGAATTTTTCTCTCCCTTTATAACTATAGATGTGACTGATTCAACAAATTTCTCAATTTATATAGGGTCAAGGTCAATCGTGGCCAATTTTTCCCACACCATAGGCATAAACTATCAGCTCCAACATTTGCATGTGAAACATTCCATTTTCCTTTACCCAACTAACCTTACCCATGCCACTGTTCACAGGTCCACATATTCTAGAACCCAGATTCAAATATAGCAAAATTGGATAAAATGACACTTCAAGTCACTCCTGCATGCTATCATGTTGTAAACCACATCTATTCCAGATAACACATTTCCAAATACTACATGTCTTCCATCCAGCCAACTAGTCGTCATAGTAAGGTAGCTGCTTGTTGAGTTTGATCTTCTCTTGATTCTTCTTTATTTTTTTCTTTGAACTATTCCAACTCCAAATTCATTCTCTGCAACTCTTCCTTGAGGATTCAAATCTCATTATCGAGGAGGCGGGAAGCTCTAGTGATGTCGTCAGTAGACATCGAATCGAGTTGGTCGTCTTCGAAGCTACTATCTTCAACCATGGCGGAAGCCATTGAAACTCACCGTTTTACTTCAGATGTAGAGAGAAGGGTTTTTCGAGCTTTTGAGTCGTCACTCTTCACCATTTTGAGTACTTGGGGCTATCAATATAGGTGTAGAGCTTAAAGGGTATGGAGCCTAATTTGACTTGGAGACAGGTTGGTGTGAGACTTGTTGTTAACAGTGGGTATGGTGAGCCACCGATCAATGTGTTTGCTCTGTTACTGTGTAATGTTCTGGTGTTGGCAATAATGATGAGGAACTGGTTAAGTTTTGAAGTGGAGAAAGGTAAGAGAATGCGTTGTTGAGCGTGTATGGATGGAAGGTAGGGTGAGTGAGTGGGATGTAGAATATTTATATAATCACATAAATTAATCATACATGATTAAATGATACTAACAATATGAAATCACTATAAAGAACATACCTGTTTGAGCCATCACAAAAAAATGATTAATTGTTGCAACCAAGTCTTCCTCTTTATGATCTTGATAACAACTACGGTGGTTCGATGGGAAAACAAAAAAGACCTTTTTTATCTAGATTAGATAGGGGACTTAGCATAACTCAATATTGGGTTCTCATTGGGCCCTCCCATAATGGGCTTCAATGAGACCCATAGTCTACACTTGCCACTCGGCTAAGCTTCTACTCAAAAGATGCAAAACCCAATCCAAAATATGATCACTGGTTAATTGGGCTCATTATACAATAGACTATCCATTAACTCGTTTTTGCAAATACAAATTATTCAATTAATGTTAGCCCATATAAAAAAATTTCCAACATTCTCCCACTTGGGCTACATTAATTGTTTTTTGAGGATTCATTAAATTCATTTTGAAAATAAAACTCTCAGGTTAAGTACAGAAAAGTTTATTTTGTGTGGCCACACTTTTTTTTTTTATAAAGAAATGATAGTCTATAAGTAGCATCTTGATAAACTTATCCGGTCCAACATGGTCTTAATATTGGACTATGATGGTCTATATGTTAATCTCAACAAACATAATACTCATTATAGTCACGAATATTTATAACCATATTGACATGGATCGTAAACCCAATAGTGTAGTAAGAAATCAATGCCAACATGTGATCATCATCTATATACATTGTTTCTTATCAGTCCTCATTATAATTTACCAGAAAAATGAAATTGTAATTGCAATTTCTCAACAAAGTGAAATTGCTGCAATTTCTAAACAATATGAAATTGCTTGACTTTAACAAGTCATATGTCACTAACAATGCACCACAAGATCTCAAAATAGTGGTATTTGTGACATCCAATAGTATACAACTGTAATTCTTAAGGTTCAATATCTCAAGATACCATGTTGTATGTAATTCAATTACGATATGCTATAATATAATACTTAATTATGATGATCATAATAAAAAGATTTTAATTTTGCAAGTCGCATAACAATAATGATCAATGTTTACACAAAACAATGATTGAAATAAGGGAAATCACAAAAGCTCCCACTAAACCAAAGAATCAAAAGACTTAATGACACCCATATTCACAACATGTTCCTTGAACGTTATGGGCTTTAAACCTTTACTTAGAGGATCAGCTAGCATGGACTCAGTTTTTATGTGCTCAATCAGAATATCTCATTTTTTGCACTAAGTCCTTGATTGTAAGGTACTTGATTTCCATATGCTTAGAACCCATACTAATCTTATTGTTTTTAGAGTAGAACATAGTTGCATTATTGTCACAATAAATCACAATGGGTCGAAAGATGGAATCAACAACTTGCAACTCTAAAATCAAATTTCTTAGCCAAACAACTTGAAATGATGCACCATAACAAGCTACAAACTCAGCATACATGGTCAAGGATGCAATTAGGCCCTGCTTGACACTTTTCCATGAAATGGCTCCACCAGCTAACATAAAAATGTCTCCTAAAGTAGATTTGCGATCGTCAGAACAACCACCAAAATCAGAATCTAAGTATCCAACTACCTTGAGATTATCCACCCTCCTATACACAAGCATAAAATCCTTCGTTCTTTGTAGATATCTCATGACTTTCTTTGTAACAACCCAATGATCATGTCTAGGGTTCGATAAATATCTACCAAGAACATTAACAATGAAGGCGATATCAGGTCTCATACATACTTGTGCATACATTAGGTTACCAATGGCACTAGCATAAGGAATAGTCTTCATGGCATCCTTTTCCAAATCATTCTTTGGACACTGTTCATTACTGAGTTTATCTCCCTTCACAACAGGTACATCACCTGCTTTGCACGTCTGCATATTGAATCTTTTAAGCACACGATTGATATAGGCTCTCTGAGATAGTCCAAGGAGGTTTCGAGATCTATCACGATAAATCTCAATACCCAGCACAAAATATGCTTTTCCAAGATCCTTCATGTTAAAATTAGCAGACAAAATATGCTTGGTATCATTCAAGAGATTCACATCACTACTAGCAAGTAGAATGTCATCGATATAGAGAACCATGAAAATGTACTTGCTCCCATTGACTTTCATGTAAACGCACTGATCAAACTTGTTCTCTATAAAACCAAAAAACGTCACAATTTTGTCAAATTTCAAGTACCACTGACGAGAAGCTTGCTTGAGACCATAAATTGACATTTTCAATCTGCATACCATGTTCTCTTTTCCATTTTCCTTAAATCCTTTAGGTTGTGACATGTAGACCTCCTCACTCAAATCACCATTGAGAAAAGTTGTTTTGACATCCATTTGATTAAGCTCTAAGTCAAAACTACCAACGACATAATTAACCTAAAGGAATCTTTTGTAGAGACTGGTGAGAAAGTCTCTGTGAAATCAATGCCTTCTCACTGTGTATACCCTTTAGCAACCAACCGAGCCTTGTATCTTTCTACATTTCCTTTGTTGTCTTTTTTGGTCTTGTATACCTATTTGCATCCAATAGGTTTATATCCTTTAGGAAGATCAACAAGTTCCCAAACATCATTGTCTGACATAGACTGCATCTCATCTCTCATGGTAATCAGCCATTCATTTGCCTTATCACTACTGAGAGCTTCACGATAAGTAGTAGGGTCCACTTCTTCTCCAATGTCATACTCTCCCTCTCCAAGGTAAACATAATAATCATTAGATAAGGCAGGTCTTCAAGTTCTTTGTGATCTCTTCATTTCCACAGGAGGAATCTCATCCACAGTAGGGTTTATTTTGACAATGGGGAAATTGACAGTAGCAACTCCTTGTTGAATCCTATAATCAAAAGCTCCAACATCAAGGTTAACGTCTGAGACTAGCAAAGGTAAAGAAATAACATCCATGGGTTCCACTCTTTCATCGGATTGAGAGGGTATACTATCAACAACATCTAACTCTAAAAACTTTGCCACTTGAGACTCAACAACTCTAGTGCCACAAGTCGAACAATAAAACTTGTATCCTTTTGAGTGACTAGGATACCCAATAAAGTAGCACCTAGTACTTCTCGAATCCGTCTTCTTTAAAGAAGGATCATAGATTTTCAGCTCAGTTGGACATCCTCATACTTTAAAATGATTCAAATTGGGTTTTCTGTCTGTCCGTAATTCAAACGGTGTTTTAGACACAAACTTACTAGGAACACGGTTTAGAATGTAGGTTGTTGTTTTAATGGCTTCACCCCATAAGTATTCTGGCAAATTTGATCTACTTATCATGCTCCTCTTCATTTCCATAAGAGTGCGGTTGCGCCTTTCTGCCAAGCCATTCTGTTCAGGACTACTAGGCATAGTATACTAAGCAACAATACCATTATCTTGTAAGTACCTTGCAAAAGGTCCCTTTTATTGTCCAGCATCACCATGCTTCCCATAATACTCACCACCTCGATTAGATCTTACAATCTTGATGACTTTCCCCAATTGTTTCTCAACTTAGTTCGGAAGACTTTGAACATTTCAAGAGCATCTGTCTTTTCTTTGATCAAATATACATAGCCATATCGGGAGAATTCATCAATGAATGTAATGAAGTACTTGTTGCCACACAAGGTAGTGGAATAAGGTCCACTAATGTCTGTATGAACAATCTCCTATGAATTTTGACTACGAGTTGCACCTTTTTTCTTATTCTTTGTTAATTTTCCTTTCACACAATCAACACAAATTTCTAAGTCATCAGAATCAATGCGGGGAAGAATCCCAGAACTAATTAAGCGTTCTACTCGTTCTTTAGAAATGTGCCCCAAACACTTATGTCATAACAATGAAGATCTTTCCTTAGTCAAAGGTATTTTAGCAATATTGTTTTCAACATTGTAAGAACAAGCAAATAACAACGACAATCTATAAAGCCCGTCAGATAAAACACAATTGCCAATCACTTTAGAGTCATAAATCACATCAACTTTTTTATTTGCAAAAGTGAAACTATATCTAGCTTCGCCAAGTACTGAAAGGGAAATTAAATTCCTTTTAAACGAAGGTACACAAAAAACATTGTCCAAAACAAGCTAAAAACCATAATATAATTCTAGAACAGCAATCCCAATATGCTCAACATCAATCCCGATGTCAGTGCCAACTTAAGCTTTAACTATTTTTCACTTGGCTTCCTCAGATTTCTTATCCCCTGTAAAGAAGTTGCAACATGAATAATAGCACCACTGTCAAGCCACCATGAATCTAAAGGAACATTAACTAAATTAGATTCAAAACAGACATAGGCAGATAACATACCCTGTTCCTTTTTTTTTTTTTTTTTCTAGCCAATTCTTAAACTTAAGGCAATCAACCCTCTTGTGATCCTTTTTGTTGCAGTGATAGCACTTAAGGTCTGTGTTCTTGGCATTTTGATTACTACTCAAAAAGTGTTATTTGATAGCTTTTAATTAATCCTTTTAAACACTTTTGAGTAGTAGTTAGTGTCTTTTAACCCAATTAGCATGTTAAGGCCCCTTTCAATCAATTCTAATCAAATTGTGTAAGTTTTGGTGTTTTTGTTAGTATTTTGATCACCAAAGCATTATGAGATTGAGGAGAGTTATATGGAATCCTTGGAAAAGAATGGGAAGCTTAGAGGCATGAAGAATTAAAGCTTTGAAGCACTTTTGCCATAAACAAGTCTGGAATGCAAGGGGAAGCAAAGAGAAATCAGTCATGGAGCATTCTTGATGACAGTCACTGCAGCCACTTTTGGAGCACTTCCTGATGTCCAATTTATGCATACAATATGTCATTTGAAAGCTTAGGAAGTCAAAAATCCAATGCTTCAAACCGTGTGCAATTCAGAGTTGAAATGAGGAAGTTACAGCCTTTGGAAGATGACTGCTCCAAGCTGAAGGAAGGATTCAGAAAAGTGCTGCGGAATCAGCCTTTTGTTGCGAGATATTTCGCAACACTTTTGTACAGTGCTATGGATTTCCCCTGAAGCTTTACGTCGCGATGGAAGCCAAACACCACAAGATGGAAGTCCACTTCGCGGAGATGTTGAATCAGCCTTTTGCTGCAAAGAAATTTTGCAGCCCTTCTTATGCACCTGCGAAATTTCGTAAACCTCATCTTTTACCTGCGAAATGGTCCTTAGTGCTTCCCGATATTTGTAACCGACACTTGGAGATATTTTTCATTAGATTTTTGTTGCCTAAATGCCCAAATTCTCCTTGTAAGTCACCAATGATAGGATTCCTTAGCTTTTAAGTTAGGAATTTGGCAAAAATATCTATGTAATAGCTATCAATGTAATTTTGATATAAATAGAGCCCGAGGAGCCTGTTCTGAGGGTGATGAACCTTTTGTAAGTTTCAAAGGAAGAAATACACAGAGCTTGAGCTCTGCTTTACCTTCTCACTTTGATTGTGTTTTTTACTTATTTTACTAAGTTATGCACTCTCTGAGGAGCTTTCCCCAGAGAATGAGTAACTAAACCTTTTAGTTCCTTGGAGTTAAGGTTGCCGGGAAAGGTTCCAAGTGCAAGAATCAGAAGCTTTGTGGTTTCAGCTATGAATGAAGAGAGAGTGTGTCCCGTGAATGGTTTCTAATGTTTTTAGTTAACTTAAAACGCCTTGGAGTCACCTGGGCCAACACTTGGTAAGGCAAGTGATCTCTAACCATGGAGATGCACTAGTTTACCCCTTGCGAGCCTCTGGTAGGTGACTTCAAGGTAGGATTTTCTAGAATAGCCAACACTTGATAAGCTTTTGGACTCTAAGGAGACATCCATTAGTTATCTCTTGCGAGCTTTTGACGGGTAATCCAAGGTTAAAGATCACCTTGAATGGTAAAGGCTAAGTGAGAGGCTTGAACCATTGCAAGTTGCATCAGTGAGAGAATTAAAGCTGAAATCCAATTGAGGGATGCATTTGTGCAGCACCTGTTAGAGAATTGACTTTAAGTTAATTCTCTAATGTGAGGAATTGAACCAACTGACCGGAGCTATGCTATTGCATGAGGAACCTCCCCTGTAAACCTGAATCTCCAAGGAATGCTTTTCTTCTTAAGTAAATTTTCATCACTTGCCGTGTTGTTAACTTAAGCTTAACCCTTTTCCAACCAAAGTTTGTGTTTTATTTCTTAAGCTAATCTTGAAATGAAACAGCACCAATTCACTTTGAATTGGTATCATTGTCAACTTGAGTACCCTTCCCAGTGGAACGATCCTAGAGCCACTATGCTATAGTAGCTTTTTATTTGCTACCCTAGTTCATGGTGTTATAGGTTAAAAATTTTGTTGATTACTCCCGCCATCAAGGAGCACCAGCTGGACACAAATCAGCTGAGACACCAATTAGGCACGAATCAAATGGCGCCGTTGCCGGGGAAGGTGTCAAGAATCAGTGATACTATTTCAGAGTACTTGTGATTTTCATCACAAGTTTGGTAACGTTTCTTTTGATTTATTAATTCTTTTTCTTTCTTTTCTACTTACTCATAATCTAAAGATAGCTTTTAAATTCAGCTTAGTTTTATTTTGTTTTGGTAGCTCTGTTTTCTTTTTGTTGTTCTGTATTTTCATTTTAGTTTCAGCTAGATACTAGTTGTGTATGCCAAAGTGGATACGAGGTAGTGGAGGAAGGCTTGTTAGAAGTGATACACCTCATACTAAGGAATTGGAATTGAGCTTGAATATCATGGAAACTACTCCTGAAGATCAGCATAGTCACCAAGTTCGTCAAGACAATCTCAATGAATTTAGATCAATGAGGGACCGTATGCATCCACCTCGTATGAGTGCACCGTCATGTATAATACCTCCTACAGAGCAGCTAGTGATCAAACCGTATATTGTTCCACTTCTACCAACTTTCCATGGAATGGAAAGTGAGAATCCCTATGCACATATTAAGGAATTTGAAGATGTTTGTAATACATTCCAAGAGGGAAGAGCTTCAATTGATTTGATGAGGCTTAAGTAATTTCCTTTTACTTTAAAGGATAAAGCCAAAATTTGGCTTAATTCTTTAAGACCAAGGAGTATCCGTACTTGGACTGACTTACAGGCTGAATTCCTTAAGAAATTTTTCCCCACTCATAGAACAAATGGCTTGAAAAGGCAAATTTCAAACTTCTCAGCTAAAGAGAATGAGAAATTCTATGAGTGTTGGGAAAGATATATGGAAGCTATAAATGCATGTCCTCACCATGGTTTTGATACTTGGCTATTGGTGAGCTATTTTTATGATGGGATGTCGTCCTCAATGAAGCAACTCCTGGAGACAATGTGTGGAGGAGATTTCATGAGCAAAAATCCGGAGGAAGCTATGGATTTCTTGAATTATGTAGCTGAAGTTTCAAGGGGATGGGATGAACCAACCAAAGGAGAAGTGGGAAAGATGAAATCTCAACTTAGTGCTTACAATGCTAAGGCTGGGATGTATACCTTGAAAGAAGAGGATGATACAAAAGCAAAGTTTGTAGCTGTGACAAGAAGATTGGAGGAGCTGGAACTGAAAAAAAATGCATGAAGTGCAAGCTATTGCTGAATCACCAGTGCAAGTGAAGCTTTGTCCTAATTGTCAATCCTATGAACATTTGGTGGAGGAATGCCCTACAATTTCAGCTGAAAGGGAAATGTTTGGAGAGCAGGCAAATGTTGTTGGACAATTCAAGCCCAATAACAATGCGCCCTATGGAAATACTTACAACTCAAGTTGGAGGAATCATCCAAATTTTTCATGGAAGCCTAGAGCACCTCAGTACCAACAACCAGATCAACCATCTCAGCAATCTTCAAGTCTTGAACAAGCCATTTTGAATCTCAGCAAGGTAGTGGGAGATTTTGTTGGACAACAAAAAGCCATCAATACTCAACTTAATCAAAGAATTGACAGAGTAGAGAATACTCTGAACAAAAAGATGGATGGAATGCAAAATGATATAACTCAAAGAATTGATAATCTCCAGTACTCAATATCAAGGCTCACAAATTTGAATACAGTACAAGAAAAGGGAAGATTTCCTTCTCAACCCCACCAAAATCCCAAGGGTGTCCAAGAAGTGGAAAGCCATGAGGGGGAATCATCACAGATGAAAGACGTCAAAGCCTTGATCACTCTAAGGAGTGGTAAGAAAATTGAGCAACCACCACCTAAGCCACCTGTTGAAGAAGAAGAAACAATGAAGGAGGTGGAAATGAAAGATAAAGAAGGAGAGATCAGTGATAAGAAAGAGGACTCTGATTCAACAATGAATGCAAATCCAGAGAAGGAACTTCTGAAGGAAGAAATGTTGAAGAAATCAACTTCTCCACCTTTTCCTCAAGCATTGCATGGGAAGAAGGGGATTAGAAATGCAGCTGAAATCCTTGAAGTATTGAGACAAGTTAAAGTCAATATCCCACTGTTGGATATGATTAAGCAAGTTCCAACATATGCAAAATTCCTAAAGGACTTGTGTACTATCAAAAGAGGGTTGATTGTAAATAAGAAAGCCTTCTTGACTGAGCAAGTAAGTGCAATCTTACAGTGTAAGTCTCCTTTGAAGTACAAAGATCCGGGAAGTCCTACCATTTCAGTCATGATTGGAGGAAAGGTAGTGGAGAAAGCTTTATTAGACTTGGGAGCTAGTGTGAATTTGCTTCCCTATACTGTTTACAAGCAATTGGGGCTTGGTGAGTTGAAGCCAACAGCAATCACTCTATCTCTAGCAAATAGATCAGTAAAAATTCCCAGGGGAGTAATTGAGGATGTCTTGGTTCAAGTTGATAGTTTCTACTATCCAGTGGATTTTATTGTTCTTGATACAGATCCTACTGTTAAGGAAGCTAATTTAGTTCCTATCATCCTGGGAAGGCCATTCCTAGCTACCTCAAATGCAATTATCAACTGTAGGAATGGGCTTATGCAACTCACTTTTGGCAATATGACACTTGATCTCAACATCTTTTATATGTCTAAAAAGCAAATCATTCCGGAAGAAGAAGAGGGTCCAGAAGAAGTGTGTATTATTGATACTCTGGTAGAGGAGCACTGTAATCAGAATGTGCAAGACAAGCTGAATGAAAGTTTTGTGTATTGTGAGGAAGGTTTGTATGAACCTCCTAATGAGCTTGCTACTTTACAAAGTTGGAGGAGGATAGAAGAGATTCTACCTTTGTTCAATAAAGAAGAAGGAGCAGATGTTGAAAAAGAGGTCCCAAAACTCAATTTGAAGCCTCTACCTGTAGAGTTGAAATATACATATCTTGAAGAAAATAATCAATGTCCTGTTGTAATATCTTCATCCCTGACCAATCATCAAGAGAAGTGTTTACTGGAAGTTCTCAAGAGGTGTAAGAAAGCCATAGGATGGCAAATATCTGACTTGAAAGGCATTAGTCCTTTAGTCTGCACGCATCATATATATATGGAGGAGGAAGCTAAGCCAATTCGTCAATTTCAAAGAAGATTGAATCCTCATTTATAAGAAGTTGTGCGAGCTAAGGTGCTGAAGCTACTTCAAGCAGGTATTATCTACTCTATATCTGATAGCTCTTGGGTGAGTCCTACTCAAGTGGTCCCAAAGAAGTCAGGGATTACTGTGGTTCAGAATGAAGAAGGAGAAGAAATCATTACGCGCCTCACTTCAGGGTGGAGGGTGTGTATTGATTATAGAAAGTTGAATGTAGTAACCAGAAAAGATCATTTTCCATTGCCATTTATTGATCAAGTGTTGGAAAGAGTCTCTGGCCATCCGTTTTACTGTTTTTTGGACAGGTATTCAGGGTATTTTCAGATTGAGATTGCTGTGGAAGATCAGGAAAAGACTATTTTTACATGTCCATTTGGAACATATGCTTACAGAAGAATGCCTTTTGGTTTATGTAATGCACCTGCAACATTTCAAAGGTGTATGTTGAGTATCTTCAGTGATATGGTGGAGCGAATTATGGAGGTTTTCATGGATGACATCACCGTATATGGAGGTACATTTGAGGAATGTTTAGTCAATTTGGAAGCAGTTCTTCACAGATGCATTGAAAAAGACTTGGTGCTTAATTGGGAAAAATGTCATTTTATGGTACGTCAAGGAATTGTCCTTGGTCATATCATCTCTGAAAAGGGCATTGAAGTTGATAAAGCAAAGGTGGAGCTCATTTCCAAATTGCCATCCCCAACAACTGTAAAAGGAGTAAGGCAGTTCCTTGGCCATGCAGGCTTCTATAGGAGGTTCATCAAAGACTTTTCAAAGCTTTCAAAACCTCTTTGTGAACTGTTAGCTAAGGATGCTAAGTTTATATGGGATGAAAGATTTCAAGATAGCTTTGATCAATTGAAGAAATTTTTTACAACAACTCCAATAGTGAGGGCCCCTAACTGGCAATTACCTTTTGAATTAATGTGTGATGCCAGTGACTTTGCTATAGGAGTTGTGCTTGGTCAAAGAGAAGATGGGAAGCCCTATGTGATCTATTATGCAAGCAAAACATTGAACGAAGCCCAAAAGAACTACACAACTACAGAGAAAGAATTGCTAGCTGTGGTATTTGCCTTGGACAAATTTCGTGCTTATTTGGTAGGGTCTTTCATCATTGTTTTTACTGACCATTCAGCCTTGAAGTATTTATTGACAAAGCAAGATGCAAAAGCAAGGTTGATAAGATGGATTCTTTTGTTACAAGAATTCGATCTTCAAATTAGAGATAAGAAAGGAGTGGAAAATGTGGTAGCTGACCACCTCTCAAGGTTAGCTATAGCACATAATTCTCATGCCTTGCCTATTAATGATGATTTTCCTGAGGAATCACTTATGTTTCTAGTCAAAACTCCTTGGTATGCTCACATTGCTAATTATTTAGTCACTGGTGAAATTCCAAGTGAGTGGAATGCACAGGACAGGAAGCACTTCTTTGCAAAAATTCATGCTTATTATTGGGAAGAGCCTTTCCTTTTTAAATATTGTGCAAATCAGATCATAAGGAAATGTGTGCCTGAGGAAGAGCAACAGGGAATTCTAAACCATTGTCATGAGAATGCATGTGGAGGCCACTTTGCCTATCAGAAAACAGCTATGAAGGTGTTGCAATCAGGGTTTACTTGGCCATCTTTATTCAAAGATGCCCACATCATGTGTAGAAGTTGTGATAGATGCCAAAGGCTTGGCAAGCTGACAAAAAGAAATCAAATGCCCATGAACCCTATACTAATAGTTGAGCTATTTGATGTATGGGGCATTGACTTCATGGGACCTTTTCCAATGTCTTTTGGTAATTCTTACATCTTGGTGGGGGTGGATTATGTTTCTAAATGGGTTGAGGCAGTCCCCTGTAAACAAAATGATCATAGAGTGGTTCTCAAGTTTCTGAAAGAGAACATTTTTGCAAGATTTGGAGTGCCCAAAGCTATAATTAGTGATAGAGGTTCTCATTTTTGCAACAAGCCTTTTGAAAGTTTGTTAGCCAAGTATGGAGTGAAGCATAAGGTAGCTACACCTTATCATCCATAGACTTCCGGGCAAGTTGAGCTAGCAAACAGGGAGATAAAGAACATATTGATGAAAGTGGTAAGTACAAGCAAGAAAGATTGGTCTATTAAGCTTTATGACTCATTATGGGCATACAGAACAGCTTATAAGACTATTCTTGGCATGTCCCCCTATCGTCTTGTTTATGGTAAAGCATGTCATCTCCCTGTGGAAGTTGAATACAAAGCTTGGTGGGCAATCAAAAAGCTGAATATGGACTTGATCAGAGCCGGGGCAAAAAGGTGCTTAGACCTTAATGAGATGGAGGAATTGAGAAATGATGCTTACATCAACTCCAAAGTTGCAAAACAGAGGATGAAGAAGTGGCATGATCAACTAATTTCCAACAAGGAATTTCAAAAAGGCCAAAGAATTTTACTCTATGACACAAGACTCCATATCTTTCCTGGAAAGCTCAAGTCTAGGTGGATAGGTCCTTTCATTATCCATCAAGTACTTAACCATGGGGTAGTGGAATTATTTAATTCCAATGGCAAGGACACTTTTAAAGTTAATGGATATCGTCTCAAGCCATTTATGGAGCCGTTCAAACCAGACAAGGAGGAGATCAACCTCTTTGAGCCTCAAAAAGCCTAAGTAAAGAAGGGTTTGCTGGACTTGGTTTTACCAAAGTCCAAAATTTTTGTAAATTTTGTAAATTTTAAAGTTTTATTTCTACTTTTGATCTTAGTTTTTGATCTTAAATTGTGTGTTTTTATGTAATTTCATCGTTTTGAATAATTTCAGGTGAGAGGAAATGTAAAGGAAGAAATCGGGAAGAAATCGGAGCGAAAACAGAGCAGAAACAGAGCAAAAACAGGGGAGGAAAAGAGCTCTGCGAGATTTCACAGCCAAAGAGGATTTCTCTGCGAAAATGGTTTTTTGTTGCGAAATCAATTCACAACACTTTTGAGCCCTCTGCGAAAGATTTCGCAGCTACGAATCCAAGATTGGCACACGAGTGCCACTCCGCAGCACAGGAACCCCAATTTCGCAGCTGCGAAGTGCTCTGCGAACCATTAAAGTGTAAAAAAGCCCCATTCCGCAGCGATTCCTCAGCGATTTCTCCATTGCGAAGGGTGTTCCGCAATTGCGAAACCGATTTTTGGCACACAAGCGCCATTCCGCAGTATAGTAACTCCAATTTCGCAGCTGCGAAGTGAGCTGCGAAAGCGATTTTCTTCTCCGAAACACCCAATTTTGCTGCGAAAGCGGTTTTCTTCTGCGAAACCCCAAATGACCTTTCATATTCTGTTATTCTTTATAAATACCGGTCATTTGGGCTGCGAAACCATTTCAGAAAAGGGGAAAAGTCGCAGCAGTTGGCCGTTCGCCTCCTCTCCATAGCCCGACGCTGCTAGCACCTCCGTTCGTCCCCTCCATTCATCGACGCCGCTCAAAACCTCTTCAGGTCGTCATGGCACGAACCAGAGGCGCTAAAACTTCTTCTCCTTCCGCCCGCAAGCCAGCGCCGCGCGAGGCACCTGTGCAAGCTTCAACCTCTGAGCCGCCGCGGCCAAAAGCCATTCCGCCTCCGACCAAGCCCGCGTCAAAGAAGCGCTCAGCCAAGCCCGTAGTTCAGACGCCTTCGGCGAGGCGTTACCTTACCAGGTCAGGGGGTCGTCCCCTCCAAAAGCGAGCTAGAGTGGAAAGCTCGGAGCCTATCGACTTGACAGGGCAATCCCCTGTTCCATTCCCTGTCCCATCTCCAGTTCCATCTCCGGTGCCATCTCCGGCACCGCCTGCGAAGACTCAAGCAAGCCAGCCGCCGCCTTCTGAGCCCCAAATTCCGTCTGAACCAGCTCCGGAAGCGATAATCAGGCGTCCAATTCTTGCTCAGCCTCCAATTGAAGGCAATTTGGACTGCAGATCTCGGCCATTCCATTCGGAGCTGTGTTTTGACATAGCCGCCTTCCAGTTGCGCCCAGAGCTTGAAGGATCATTCCAATTGTTGCGCAGATATCGAATGGAGCAGCTTCTGACCCCGTGAGACTTCTTTTACCCCAGAATAGCAATGGATTTCTATCAATCCATGACTACTCGACAGGTCAGGGATCCTACCTTAATACATTTCACTATTAATGGTAGGCATGGCATCTTGGGAGCTCGGCATATAGCTGAGGCTTTGCATATTCCATATGAGCCCAGCCATTTTGATGACTTCAGAGCTTGGGCCAATCCATCTCAGCTGGAGATGATGCATATTCTGTCTGGGGGAGCTTCCAGAAATCCATATCTGTTGATGGGGGAACTTCCCCCAAGGATGTTCCTCATTGATGCCCTTTTGCGGCATAATATTTATCCCCTCCAGCATTGGACCCAGAGAAGAGGAATTCTATTGGAGACTTTGTTCAGAATGTCTGAGGGGTACTTTTTTGGCCCTCACCACTTGATCATGGCTGCCCTTCTCTATTTTGAAGAGAAGGTGCACAAGAAAAAGTTGCCCAGAGCTGATGTCATCCCTCTTCTCTTCCCGAGGCTACTATGCCAAATTCTTGAGCATCTGGGATATCCAGCAGAGCCTCTGCAGGAGCGAAAGAGGATTTGTAGAGATGTGTTTACTTTCGAAAAATGGAGCAACATGACAGCTTATAGGATGGAACAGCCAGAGCTTCCACAGCCAGCTCAGGCTCCAGCTGCTAGGAGAGCATCCCCACGTCTTATACCTGAGGGTATACCTGCTGCCTCTCCCTCCATAGCCAGAGCCTCTCCAATCCCTCCAGTTGCTCCAGCTTCAGCACAGCCTTCCACATCAGCTGAGCCTAGGATGGCTATCCCTATTTCTGAGTATAGGGATTTATGCCAGGCATTGGAGACATTGACAGCCTCTCAGAGCAGCCTTGCTCAAGAGATGGCAGCCTTGAGAGCTCGCCAGGAGCAAATGATGACCACTCAGGCTCACCATACTACCATTCTGAGCCAGCTCCAGCAGCATCTTGGCCTCCCAGCAGCTGATGAGCATGTCACTCCTACCACCACAGAGCCTCAGGCCCCTCATGAGCCAGCTGAAGAGGCAGAGCCATCTCCTTAGGCCATCAGCACCAGCACCACCCTCCTATCTGAACATATATATATCTATTATATATTTCCTTTGTGTATTTTGTTTTAGTTACTCATATATGAAATCCCCCACATTTTGATATTACATATGGGGATTGCTTGGATTACTTGTATTACTTCTTTGCCAACTGTACTCAAATGATTAAAGTAATACAAAATCTAGTTTTTGTTAACTCTTAGTATTAATCTACTCTTATTTCCTTTGCTCACGCCTTTTATTCTTTTTGAAACATGTGGTTTCTCCAATCAGTATTCGAAATTGATATCACTCAGGAGGTACCACTTCCTCCCTTTAATTTTCGATCACCCATATCACATTGAGGACAATGCTCAGCTCGGTTGGGGGGAGAAGAAAGAGGAAGGAAGTAGGCTAAGTTGAAGAAAGTATGCTAAGTTATTTTGATAATTCAGTTGTGCCTAGTAATTTAGTTGTAGTTTTTTGCTTGTTACTATAATCTCCATGGATTTTGAGGAAAAATTTTCAAATTAAAATAGGAGAAACTGAACTGTTGCTTTTCATCTAACTTAGAGTTTGGATTATGCTTGCTAAAGTGGTTCAATTGTTGAAACTTCTATTGAAATCAAATTTAGTCCTTCCACTTTAAGCTATACACACACTGTGCACAATAGATTCCGATTATAAAATGAGAAACTATTTCCCCCTTGACTTAGGAAATTTTGGGACTTGGTACCTTTGACCTCATTTTAATGATATTGAGACACCCTATGAAAGGTCAATGAGCCTTTGAAAAAGAAAAAGAGATAAAATAAAATGTTTGCTTGCCTTGAAACCCGAGCAAGGTCTGAAAGGGTATATGGTGAAAACCTTTTAAACCTGGTGCCCTAAGCCTTAATTGGTTGGGAGTCACCGGCCTCAATGCTTATTACAAGGGTGGATAGGTGGAGTTAGCATATGGTAGGCAAAAAGGGTATATGAAAAAGTCCGGGGTGAAATCCGAGGAGTTAGTGGTTGAAAGATCCTTAAAGCTTGATGCCCTAAACCTTAATTGGTTGGGAGTCATCGATAGACCCCCATTACGTGGACAATTCAGAAAAGAATGCCCCTTAGGCTTTACCTTCTCAAAAAAAAAAAAAAAAGTGTGTTCTCTGCTTATTGAATTTGGTCAGTTTGCTAAAGTGTTAAAAAGAGATAGGTTGGGGGGGAGAGATTAGTTTAGCATGCTATTTTTGGAAGCTATCATCTTACACTTAGATTTTTGTGGAAGAATAAACTTTGGTTCTTTGGAAGTGAAAATGATTTTAAAACTTCAATTTGCATAATGCATTCCCTTGATCAATGGTATTCAGCAAAGTTTTTGATATCTCTTGTTGAAATTTGAGGTTATAGTCCTTTAATGTTCCATGTGAGAGTTTGTCAGTCATGCCACTTAAATATTTTTTGGAAGTGATTAGCATGATGTTGTAAATTATGGTATCTTTATTTTGTTTTTCTCTCCTTCATTGCTAAGGGACTAGCAATATGTCAGTTGGGGGGAGTGATTACTACTCAAAAAGTGCTATTTGATAGCTTTTAATTAATCCTTTTAAACACTTTTGAGTAGTAGTTAGTGCCTTTTAACCCAATTAGCATGTTAAGGCCCCTTTCAATCAATTCTAATCAAATTGTGTAAGTTTTGGTGTTTTTGTTAGTATTTTGATCACCAAAGCATTATGAGATTGAGGAGAGTTATATGGAATCCTTGGAAAAGAATGGGAAGCTTAGAGGCATGAAGAATCAAAGCTTTGAAGCACTTTTTCCATAAACAAGTCTGGAATGTAAGGGGAAGCAAAGAGAAATCAGTCATGGAGCATTCTTGATGACAGTCACTGCAGCCACTTTTGGAGCACTTCCTGATGTCCAATTTATGCATACAATATGTCATTTGAAAGCTTAGGAATTCAACAATCCAATGCTTCAAATCGTGTGCAATTCGGAGTTGAAATGAGGAAGTTACAGCCTTTGGAAGATGACTGCTCCAAGCTGAAGGAAGGATTCAGAAAAGTGCTGCGGAATCAGCCTTTTGTTGCGAGATATTTCGCAACACTTTTGTACAGTGCTATGGATTTCCCCTGAAGCTTTACGTCGCGATGGAAGCCAAACACCACAAGATGGAAGTCCACTTCGCGGAGATGTTGAATCAGCCTTTTGCTGCAAAGAAATTTCGCAGCCCTTCTTATGCACCTGCGAAATTTCGCAAACCTCATCTTTTACCTGCGAAATGGTCCTTAGTGCTTCTCGATATTTGTAACCGACACTTGGAGATATTTTTCATTAGATTTTTGTTGCCTAAATGCCCAAATTCTCCTTGTAAGTCACCAATGATAGGATTCCTTAGCTTTTAAGTTAGGAATTTGGCAAAAATATCTATGTAATAGCTATCAATGTAATTTTGATATAAATAGAGCCCGAGGAGCCTGTTCTGAGGGTGATGAACCTTTTGTAAGTTTCAAAGGAAGAAACACACAGAGCTTGAGCTCTGCTTTACCTTCTCACTTTGATTGTGTTTTTTACTTATTTTACTAAGTTATGCACTCTCTGAGGAGCTTTCCCCAGAGAATGAGTAACTAAACCTTTTAGTTCCTTGGAGTTAAGGTTGCCAGGAAAGGTTCCAAGTGCAAGAATCAGAAGCTTTGTGGTTTCAGCTATGAATGAAGAGAGAGTGTGTCCCGTGAATGGTTTCTAATGTTTTTAGTTAACTTAAAACGCCTTGGAGTCACCTGGGCCAACACTTGGTAAGGCAAGTGATCTCTAACCATGGAGATGCACTAGTTTACCCTTTGCGAGCCTCTGGTAGGTGACTTCAAGGTAGGATTTTCTAGAATAGCCAACACTTGATAAGCTTTTGGACTCTAAGGAGACATCCATTAGTTATCTCTTGCGAGCTTTTGACGGGTAATCCAAGGTTAAAGATCACCTTGAATGGTAAAGGCTAAGTGAGAGGCTTGAACCATTGCAAGTTGCATCAGTGAGAGAATTAAAGCTGAAATCCAATTGAGGGATACATTTGTGCAGCAACTGTTAGAGAATTGACTTTAAGTTAATTCTCTAATGTGAGGAATTGAACCAACTGACCGGAGCTATGCTATTGCATGAGGAACCTCCCCTGTAAACCTGAATCTCCAAGGAATGCTTTTCTTCTTAAGTAAATTTTCATCACTTGTCGTGTTGTTAACTTAAGCTTAACCCTTTTCCAACTAAAGTTTGTGTTTTATTTCTTAAGCTAATCTTGAAATGAAACAGCACCAATTAACTTTGAATTGGTATCATTGTCAACTTGAGTACCCTTCCCAGTGGAACGATCCTAGAGCCACTATGCTATAGTAGCTTGTTATTTGCTACCCTAGTTCATGGTGTTATAGGTTAAAAATTTTGTTGATTACTCCCGCCATCAAGGAGCACCAGCTGGACACAAATCAGCTGAGACACCAATTAGGCATGAATCACATTTCCATTTCCATTCTTCTACTTCTTACTCCCACTCTTCTTGAAATTCTTGTTTTTCTTATGACTGTGGAAGTTGGGCTTTCTAGCCTTTTCAAATCTCTTCTGATTATTCAGTTTTCCAAGAGCAATGAGATGAGCAGATTCATTCTTTTCTCTTTTTAGCTTTTCTTCCTCAACCACACACTCAGTGATCAAGTCATTCACACCCCAAGACTAATTCAAGGTGTTGTATGCAATCTTGATTTGGCTGAAAGAAGATGGTAGAGTATTGAGGGCTTGATGAATAATAAACTTATCGGAATGGGAATGTCTAGTGCTTTCAATATAGTCTAAAGATACACCATTTTTAGGATATACTCACGAACCCCTTTCATATCATTATACCTCATATTCATCAATTCATCCATAAAATACCCAGTTTCGGCATTGTCAGATGTCTGGTATCTTTTTCCCACAACAACGAGAAATTCCTTAGCATTGTTGCTCTCAGGTATTCCTCCAAGGAGATGCTCAGCAATGGACCTCTTGATTGAAATGAGACTCAAACGGTTCGATCTTTCCCATTTCGCATAATGAGCTCTCATAGCTTCAGTGCTTTCATTAGTAGGCTTAAGAGGTTCATCTTCACGTAGAGCCATGTCCAAGTCCATCATTCCTAAAACAAACTCTATGTCTGATCTCCATCTCTTATAGCTCGACCCACTTAGAATTTCAATTGTGGCATTATTGTTGTTCACAGCAAAGGAAACTGATTGACAAAATTTTGCAACTAGATCAATTATGGGCAATAGGTAAAATGCTAAAATAAGCATAAGCAATATAATACAAGAATCAATTGTACTATCATAAACTCCCCTTTGGGCAGAGTCCATAATAAACAACTATTCTCTAAGCATGAAGATCAACAAATAATTCATTAAAATTTATTTCCTTTGGGCAAATAAATTTATCAAATTATTTATCTCATTCAATATCCTCATGTTGCTAAATTAATTTGCACAATAACCCCCTTTGGGCAAGTGATTATACAAATTAATCTAAAATTTTCCCCATCAACAAAATAGGAACTCATAAAATTGCAAATTTTGATGGTTAAATCACTTTGGTGAAATAACCTCAACAATTCACATGCAACGTTCCAAAATTGGGTAAATTAAAAACAATATTGCCCAACAACAATAGTGCATATCAGCAATATATATGCATATGATCAAACAAGATGAAGTACGTTACAAAATGATCAATTATAGTTGCAAGAATTTGAACAACAATTTTTTTTTATTACACTTTAAACTAATTATTTAACTAGTTTATGTGATTTAGACCAAGTAGAAGAGTATGCTTGAAAAAGTTTCAATCTAGAGAGAGTGAGTACTACACTCCTATTCAATATATATTAGCATAATTTCTGGTAAATTCTCAACATAAAATTATACCAAAAAATAATTTTAAGCTAATTAAATCACATAAATAAGTAATAATTATTTAATAAATATTTTTGACCCCCCAAAAATAAAATAATATATCCAGAAAAATAGATTACAAAAAAACGAGCGCATAAGAAAAAACGAGGCTCAAAACGGACATCGGATGAGGTTACACGTGTCTCACACACTTGACGCGTGAGTGGGGAACGTGTGGCACATGTGGCATGTGCTGGAGATCATCTTCAATCTCCAACAGTGGGTCAAAAATTTTGTAATACGGGTCAAATAACCCAATTGCAACCCGAATTACAAACAATTGAAAAAAAAGGTTTTTCGATCGAGATCTTGAGGGGTTTTAAACTTTAGGTTGTTTCTAACAATTCTAAGACATTTAATCATAATAAAACAACTTAAAGATCTTCATAATTGATTAACAAAATTTAGTTTTTCATACATCCATAGCCAAGATCGAAAAACTTTATTTTAACACCTATTTCGACCTCATTTTATATGTATTTTTACCTTAACAATATAAGAAATCTCTCTACAACAATTAATTAAACAAAAAACTTCTCAATCTTGCTCAATTTTTTAAAAAATATAAAACAAATTTTCTAGGGTTCATACTCATATTTTCGAATTTTCACCAAATTGAGCCAAAAAACCGAAATTGATGCTACATATCAACTATAATATATGTAAACAACAAAATCTAAGAGTTTAATTTGAGTAAAACACAATAATTTGAACAAATAAAATTTTTCTTGAATCTTTAAACAAGAAAATTCCGAAAATTAAAAAAAAAAAAACTTAATTACTCCAAAATTAAACAACAAAATTGCACATATAATATATCAATTTGAAGCTTGTGACAAAAGGAACAAAAGGCTTAAGGTTTCACAATAAAAACAAAAAACGAAAAAATAAAATAAAATAAAAACCATACACAGTCATGGATCACATATTCGACTCCGAAAATAAAATAAAATAAGAAACTAAAAATTTTATTTTCGATTTCCAATTGTAGATCCTAAATCATGTAAATCTGGCTCTGATACCACATGTAAAATATTTACATAATCACATAAATTAATCATACATGATTAAAGGATACTAACAATAGGAAATCACTATAAAGAACATACATGTTTGAGTCATCACAAAAAAATGATTGATTGTTGCAACCAAGTCTTCATCTCTATGATCTTGATAACAACTATGATGGCTCGATGGTGTTGAGGCCTCGCGTCCTTGGTGATCCACGTAGTTGCCAAATGGATGAACGCACGATCTCAACCAATATAGGTTCTTGACTCAATCGTTCCTGCAAAAAGCGCCCGGACAGGGTGTCCGAACACACCCTCCGATGGTTTTGTCAGCCATGGAAAGAGAGATAAATCAGTTAGCTTTTTACTAGGTATTGCAAGCTTACCTTCCTCTTTGTGCAAAGGTTCATATATATAGCATCAGAAGTTCTCTCTCCTCCATAAATGATGGAAGGCTTTTTGGTTTACCATGATGCCACTAGGTGGTGGCAGGGACATCCTCACCCTACGGGCGGCTGTCAGAGATCATGGGAGGCGCCGTGACTGTCAGAGATCGTGGGAAGTGACTTGCCGTCACTTCTGTCTTTTCACTCTGCAGGCGTCGGAATGTGGATTGTGACAGGATGTCAGAATGACGTAGTAAGGCATGCTTACTTTGGTCGATGATCCGGACAAACATATCCGGATAGGATATGAAGGCCGCCGGATGAGATATGGCGGCGGTCCGGATGTGATGTTTTGCGAGTGCCGTGTGCTTCTATCTCAGGGAGTCCGGATAGGAAAAGCGCGCCACGTGTCCTCTTGGGGGAATCCGGATGGAACTGATCCGGATAGAACTGTGTGCCACGTGTCGTCAAGGGGAGGGATCCCTACAGATGGGAAAACAAAAAAGACCCTTTTTATCTAGATTAGAGAGGGGACTTAGCATAACTCAATATTGGGTTCTCATTGGGCCCTCCCATAATGGGCTTCAATGAGACCCATAGCCTACACTTGCCACTCAACTGAGCTTCTACTCAAAAGATGCAAAACCCAATCCAAAATGTGATCACTAGTTAATTGGGCTCATTATACAATAGACTATCCATTAACTCGTTTTTGTAAATACAAATTATTCAATTAATGTTAGCCCATATAAAAAATTTTCCAACATGGAAGTGTGGCGTCGGGTTTGGTGGGTATGAAGGGTGGTTTAGGCTTTCTGGTATTGGTCAAGGCAGTCGGAATAGCGACAACGGGTACCATACACATAAGGACTACAACCCTTATCCTAGGACGAGCAAAGGAGAAAAATAGCATTGTGAGGGTATTCCATGCGAATAGAACAGGTTGTATATTCCCAGTCTTTCTTTACCAAAGATTTGCAGCTTTTCCTTGAGTAAGTTTCCTCTGTAACGTCCCATGACCTTTTCTCATTCATTATAAAGCACTCGCGGGACCCATCAAGAAAAGCACCCATTCGTCATTGTCGTTTCATTATGGTCCCTCACTGTACATAACTAGAACCTTCTACAGCTGCTATGGAATTATCACCATTATTGCAAGATCATGAAACCCAAGCAACGTCGCCTAAGGAGTGCTTCACACTTTTGTGGTCCATGTACCTAGATCATTTTTCTTATTGCCATCCTCTTCGACCAAGTGCCTCAATGTGGGTTTCAATGAATTCTCCATACTATAAGAAAACAAAGATGGAGCAGCAGTCGTTACACGCCTTATTCTGGAATCTGGAATGCTCAAGCCCACCCAAAAAAAGAAGACTTTATCCACTGTATGCTCTGTAATTTGTGGCTATCTCAAAATAATTCTTTCAATGTTTCTGAGTTTGACACCAACACTTGACAAGTATTCCAACCTTTCTTGCGTAGAACATGCACTGATTTGAAGGAAAGGCATATGTCTCTCATACATTTAGATAAAATGTGATTCCTCAAATGAGATGTTTCACTAGTACTTGATCCATTGAGCTTCTTTTTACAGTGCCTGCAAACAGCCACACAGGTATCACCTTTCTTAACCCTATCAAAGTCGTTCCACACAACAGATTTCAGTCTACTAGACCTAACAATAACGGATTCTGATATTTCCATTGCATGAACATGTGCCTTATACACCTCTCGGTCCCTATAACTGTTCTTCCCATGCCTCAAAATGAAGAATAGTTGCAGGCATTCTGATTACTGAAAGCCCCACGAGAGTTGGCAAATGGGAATAGCACCCAGTGTCTTAATTGATAGCAGGCCATGTTCAAAAACACCCTAAGACCCCTTTATGTGCAGAAAATTCCCGGTCTCAGGAAACCCACTCCACGAAACCATTTTCTCATCCCAAGCTTCGAAACGGTGCTCATATGAAAATCAATGGCAATGCTATCAAAACTCTTCTCCTTGGGAGTATAGATGGTCACCGGGAGCAAAGAATAAATGACAGGGGAGCAAGCATAAAAACAGAGTATCGAATGAACTCTAGAAAACACTTACCCGAGCCCCATCTCACTTTTGAAGTCAATGAGCTTATGTATAGGTGGAAAAAACCAGTGGAAACAAGATTCAAAGATATAACTTAGACACCCAAAGGAGAGTTAAAAAGGAATCAAATCACTCTTAAACAAATTTTGTATGATGAACAAGGCATGGATCATTTACAACACAGTCATAACAACACAAAGAAAATCAACTACAATGAATAGATGATCCAGTAAACGCACCTGAAAAAAGCTCTCCTCAAGCGAGACTGGCTGAATATCAAACTGTTCTACTTCATTCTCCTATGCTTATATCAAAAACCAAGCAAACCCAATCCCTTGTTCAACTGATCCTCTCAAGCTTTCTCCGTCATGCTCCCTCAAATTTTTCTCTTTTCCTCTGGCTATCTTTCTCAAAAAATCTCAACCCTCATGCCTCTCTTCCTCCATAACAGCTCTCTATCCAGCTCTGCTCTTTTCCTCTCCTCTGTCTAGACTCTCTCTAGGCTGCCCCTTTCATCTTTTTAGCTCCATGCTCTCGAAAAATATCTTGTATCTGCTCGTTTTCTTCTTCCTCGGCAAACACAAAACACACCTCCCCCTAACAGCCTGCAGAATATCCCCTATAACAGACGCTTATCCTGAATATTCCTTGACAGGTGTCATACTTTGATAGCTTCTCAAAACCACTACCAGATTCTCCAATAGCCCCTCTTGAGGCAGCACATGGCCACCTAAAATCGTGACACCTGGAAAAAATTAACTTGCCAAAAAGTGAGCCCTAAAATGGGGGTCTACAGGAGATTTTGTTTTGAAAATCTTGTTTGGGAATACCGTTATATCCTAAGTTAAACGTATCTGTCTTTATAATAGGAAAAAAATCAAGGTTAAGAATTCCTAAACAAAGAAGAGTCTTAACATGTTGTTTGATTGATTTGACTATTTCTATGTGTTTCTGTATCCAGGGCTCGGGATTTTGTCTAAGCCTAAGGAACGATGATTTGATAATGGTCCTAAGATTTGGGTAGAAGTCTAACACATAGTTGAAACTTCCTAAAAACCTTTGAAGTTGATTTCTATCTTTGATTTCATCAGGAAATTTAATTTAAAGGCGAACTCTATTACTCTTTGAAATTCTATTGATCAACACTTCATGTTATAATTTTAATTAGAATATCATTTTGATACAATTTTGATTTTATTATTATTTTTTAAATAGATAACATAAATAAGTTTTAAATTATGGTTTTAATTTTCATAGATACTAAACATGATAGTATTAATTTTGTTTATAGTAAAAAATAAAAGATAGAGATGTTTATAATAATATAATATAAAGAAAGAAGATATTTTTTTTATTTTTGTTACTCAAGTAGTAGGAAAAGGATATGGATCAAATAAAACTATAGTAAATGAAGGAATGGGACTAAGGGTCTCCAATGGCCCGGCCCGGAGGAGTAAGGCCCATGGCCCAGCCCGAGGCGGGCCACTGAGCCTGTTGACTGGTCAACGGGCCGGGCCGGGCAGGGCCGTTCGTATATCTAAGGCCCGTGGCCCAGCCCGTGGGCCCTCAAGCTCGGCAGGCTGGGCAGGCTTGGCGGGCCGGATGGAGGGCAGCCCGGCGAGCTTGGGTAAAAATTAAAATAGTTTTTAGTTTTGAAGGGAAGGGGATCCCCCTTCCCTTATGGATCCATAGGGGAGCTAGCCACCAACTGAACTAGCCCTCTTTTGTGTAAGTATTTTGCATTAGTTATATATATATATATTAGAAATATTGTATGATTTTTGAAAAAAAAATAAAAGTGGGCTGACCGTTGAACATGCCTGCCACTCATAATTCAATATTAAGACCGCTGAACGGTCTTGAAATTAAAAAAAAAAAAAATTAAATCCTAATATTTAAATCCCTATAAATATTAAATACCCTCAATTTTTTTCTATTCTCTCAACTCTTAAGCTCTCTCCCATTTCACAATATTTCCGATTATTGCATTTTGTCTCAAATTATTCAATATTATTGGTGGTGAAAAACAAGCATTGGTGGTTCAAAGAGTTCAAATTTGAAGGAATTACTGCTTCGATTCTCCAATTTAGTAACATACTTCACCTTTACTTTTATTTATTTGTTACATTTTAATTTTACATTTATTACTTTTAGCATAATATTTTATCAATAATTATAATTATGGCAAGTGGTTCTTGTTCTTCATCTAATGCATGTGATAGCAAAAAATTTACTTCAAATATATGGAATTTTTTTTATAGAATAGAAATAAATTTAGAAAATAATAAAAAAGAAATAAAATCAAAATGTAAAATTTGTAACAAACTTCTTAGTGGTGGCTCAAATGCAGGTACAAGTCATTTAAAAAGGCATCATGAAAATTGTAAAACTAAAAATAATGTAGATATTAGAAATTATATGCAATTAGGTAAAGATGAAAGTGGAAATTTAAAAACATTTTCTTATGATAAATCTTATTGTCGGGAAGAAATGATTGGTTATATAATAAGAGCAGAACAACCTTTCAATTTCATGGAAACTCGTGATTTTACGGGAACAATGCAACGAGCTGTTAATCCTCAGTTTCAAGGTTGCTCTGGAAATACAGTTAAAAGAATTCTTATAAAAAAATTTGAAACACAAAAAGAAAATTTAAAAAAAAAATTTGCAAATTTTGAAGGAAGAATTTGTTTAACATCTGATATTTAGACATCTTTAACTCACAGTGGTTTTTTATGTATAACTGCTCATTATATTGATAATGAATGGAAATTAAATAAAAGAATTATTTCATTTAAAATAATAAATGCTCCACATAATGGTAAAAATATAGCATCTCTAATAAATGATGAAATTATAGATTTTGGCATTCGTGATAAAATATTTACAATAACATTATATAATGCTTCTAATAATGATACAGCAGTATCTAGATTAAAACAATATTGACAAATAAAAAAAAGATCAATGTAAAATATTTCATGTGCGTTGTTGTGCACATATTTTAAATTTAATTGTAAAAGATGGATTAAAACATGTTGATGATACATTATCAAAAATTAGAGGCATTGCTGCGGGTCTTAATAGTTCTCAAGCAAAACATGAATTATTTTTTTATTGTTGCACAATGTTAAATATGAAAAAAAAAGAAATATAAATTTGGATATGCCCACTAGATGGAATTCCACTTATAAACTTTTACAAACTATTACAAAATATAGAAAAGTAGTAGAACTATATGAAATACAATTAATTAACAATGATTGTGAAGCAGATATTGATGTATTAAATGATTATGATTGGCATATTGCAGATCTTTTAAGAGATCTTTTTGAAGTATTTGATACTTCAACAAAAAAAATTTGTGGTGTATATTATCCATCTTCAAACCGAGTTGTCATGCAAATAACTAATATTTTTATTGTACTTCAAAAATATTTAAATTTGGATATATTTAATGATGCAATATTTGCAATGATAGAAAAATTTAGAAAATATTGGGGAGAAATACCTTTAATTTTTTATCTTGGTTTAATTGTGGACCCTGGATTGAAATTTGAAGCTTTAGATGAATGGTTAACAATTATTTATTTTAATGACCAAATAAAAATTGAAGAAATTAAAAATGAAATAAATTCATTATTATATAATTTATATAACTATTATAAAGAAAAATATGGTGATGATATTAGTTCTATCAAATTACCACCTACATCTACAAGTTCTTCATCTTTTTATAAAGAAGCTCTAGAAATGTTAAAAAGTCGAAAGAAGACAACAAATAGTTCTCCAAAGAACACAACTGATTTAGATAGATATCTTAATATTGATTTAATTTCATTTGAAGATGATGAAGATTTTGATATTTTAATATGGTGGAAATCACAACAACACAAATATCTTGTGCTTTCTATCATTGCTCGTGATGTACTAACAGTTCCTGTGAGTACAGTTGCATCAGAAGCTGCTTTTAGTGCAGGTGGAAGAGTAGTTAGTGATAAACGATGCAGCTTAGCGCCGGATTCTATTGAAGCAAATATATGTGTGAAAGACTGGGCAATAGCAGATAAAATGATATTTGATTCTATTCAAGAAGAAAATATGATTGTCGATATGGAAAAACTAAAATCATCAAGATCTTCATGGATTTGCGATAGTTCGCCATCACCTCCAAGAGATAATGATTAAAATATTTTACTAAATGTATGTCATATTTTTATTTTTATTTTTGTGGTTGAAAAGTACAAATGATTGACAAATAAGTAGGTGCCAACCTAGTTGGGATGTATTTATTTTGTAGTGATGTAAACTTTTCCCACATTTTCAAATGTAATGTATATATTCAATGAATAAAATAGTTAGCAATGAATATTTTTATTAATGTAGCATTTTCTATTTCTTGAATATATTTTTTTTATATATATTTTTTTAAGTGGCGGGCCAGCCCGTCGGGCCGAGCCGGGCCTAAATTGGGGCCCATGGCTCTGCCCATCCAGAAATGGGCTCGGGCCAGGCCGGACCACGGGCCGCGGGCTTTTTGGAGACCCTTAGATAGGAGTCATAATAATAATAATAATAATAATAATAATAATAATAATATTATTATTATTATTATTATTATTATTATTATTACTATTATTATAAAAAAAAAAGTTGGTAGAGTAGATGGGTAATAAGGAAAATGAAAGCATTTGTGGACCAATTTCTAAACTTTAGACTTTTATCACTTGTCATTTGGATAAAGGCCTCCCAATTTTGAATCAATCAATAATAATAATAATAATAAAACGGTTAGTAGAGTAGGTGGGTAATAAGGAAAATGAAAACATATGTGTACAAATTTCTAATCTTTGGACTTTTATCACTTTTCATTTGGATACAGGCCTCCCAATTTTGAACTAATCAATAATAATAATTATAAAAAAAAAAGTTAGTAGAGTAAGTGGGTAATAAGGAAAATGAAAGCATTTGTGTACCAATTTCACAAGTCCTCCCAATTTTGAACCAATCAATAATAATAATTATAAAAAAAAAAAAAAAAAGTTAGTAGAATAGGTGGGTAATAAGGAAAATGAAAGCATTTGTGTACCTATTTTTAAACTTCGAACTTTTGTCATTTGTCATTTGGATACAAGCCTCCCAATTTTGAACCAATCAATAATAATAATTATAAAAAAAGAAAAGAAATTAGTAGAGTAGGTGGATAATAAGGAAAATGAAAGCAATTGTGTATCAATTTCTAAACTTGGGACTTTTATCACTTGTTTGAATAAAGGCCTCCCAATTTTGAACCAATCGATAATAATAATTATAAAAAAATAAAAAAAAGTTGGTAGAGTAGGTGGGTAATAAGTGCTTACTCAAGGAAAATGAAAGCATTTGTGTACTAATTTCTAAACTTTGGACTTTTATCACTTTTCATTTGGATACAGACCTCCCTATTTTGATCCAATTGTGGGAACCATGACCACACCTGACTAATCATCTAGGATTGTGAATGTCAGCATGAGGCCCATACATTTTCAACTGTAAGTCATTTACCTATTCCTCATCTATTCGTTTGGGATGTTTTCTTGTTTTTTGGTTTACTTGGAAGTTGATTCATGGAATGTATGATACCGTTAATACTTGAAAATATTTCTAATCTTATTTTGGTTTCAATTATAAAATATACAAAATCTCCATTATTCTTAATTTTCTTTTGAATAAACTTCTTGTTTACTTTATTATTATTTTTTTAACGTAGATTCAACTTAGTTCAGTCTTTATCAATTTTATAACATTATATTAAAATTACATCATACTACATAAATTTAATTTACCATCTTGTGTCAATTAATAACATGTATTTTTAAAAATATACATTATAAATCGTATATGATTACTTTTATAGTCACTTAAGACGTTAAAAGGTAATAATTTTAGTATCCAAAGCCTCTAAATTTTGAATAATTAAGTTGTGGGAACACATGAATGGTATTATCTTCTATGATTGTGATTGTGAATGTGAAGTAAACAATCCAACCCCCCATCTTCAAATATAAACCACTGACATCTATTTCACAACTCACATCATATTTAATACATTTTATCGTTTTCTTTGCTTTCTTCATTGGTCTAGTTGCTTTCACCAATTAAAGTTAACACTAATGGGAGTTCATCCTTTGTAGACATGGGCTCCACATTGGACAATCCAATTCCAAATTTTATCTTATTCTTTGTTTTTTTTATTTGTGTAGTTGCTTTCACCGATTAAAGTTAGTACCAACTTGAGCTCATCCTTAATAGAAATGGGTTCACAATAGATAATATCTTCTATAAGGAATCCAAGTCCCCACATATCAATGATCAATGGAAATAATTTAGCAGTCAAAGGAGACCAAAACTTGAATGTGTTGTGGGAGTCAAATGCAGGTGGGAAATGGCAGATCATGGAATTTAGAATCGCTGCTTGTGATTTGTCTTCTTCTCTATTTTCTTGACCGCTACAGTTGTTTCACTTATTGAGAGCAATAATGGATGGGAACCCCTTTCTGGTAGATATAAGAATGGTTCATGTAAAGGAATCCAAGGCTCAACGTATTTGTCTTTGTTATTGAAAACTGACAGCCCACTTTCATGTGAGTTACATGCCAGTATTTGTATTCCTTTATTAGTGGTTATAGTTTTGTTTTCCATTTTCATCAAAAGGAAATTAAATAAATTTTTTGCTATTTTTTATGATTATAGCTGAGATTGAGACACCCATATTATTGGTTTAGTAAATAAATAAATAAAAGTGGGTAAATTAGGTGATAATTTTCCATTTTAAAAGTTAAAAAAAAAAAATAGAAGTGAAACAAATTTTATACCTTGATACATTTCTTTTTCTTTTTTCTTTTTTGGTTAAAATAGAATATATTAATAAATTCTATATAAAAAATATTTTTTTTTAAATTAGATTTAATTTATATCTTTAAAATTAAGATATAATTTTTTTTATATCTCAACATTTAAATTTTTATCTTTTCAATATAAACATCTGGTATATTATATAAAGATAATATTATTTTAATCTTTTGTCCGTAAAATAAAAAATAGGAAGGATATACATTTAAATTCACACATATATATTTTAAAACATGTATAATGAATTATGATTAAGTAATTTTGTAGTCAATATAGAGGATAAGAGGGGAATAAGTTCAATATGGAAGCCCTTTTCAGTATTGCAGCCACATCCGTCAAAGTATGACGATTGAATATGAATTTTTCATCCTGCAATTTGTCTTTAATGTATTGGGTCAACCAATGGATCATTTCAAAGAGTGATGTAAATCCCATTTTCCTGATTTTGAAATAAAATTAATGAAATCATTGATTTGAAATAAATTTTCAAAGTGACGTATATAGTTCTAAAAATGTCAACAAATTGATGACAAAGTTAAGCACAAAAAATATGCTCTATTTTCGCTTTTAAGGAAAACAATTCACATGACTTTGAATGTTTTTTATTGATCTCGTGAAATAGTTAATCACAAAGCAATGGCTTGAATTTGAATCGTTGAAAGTACAAAAAAAAGTTTTATAGATGCTGATTGGATACCTTAGATTTTTTTTTATAAATTTTTTAAAATTTGAACCATTAAAAGTGCATTATAAAATTTGAAGGGTATAAATAGATAAATCTAAGAAATAAATAAATAATATCAAAATATAAAATATTAGAATTTCATATTTGATACAAATAAATGGTAGTTGAGTACAATATAATGGGGTTTGAGTTTTACACGTGACACATCTGATTAATGTAATAAAACCCAATTCATAAATAAATAATTTAAAGTCCATTAGAGTCTTGTCTTCGTCAATATAGTCAATTCCATGTTTTTTTATTATTCTTTATGGTGTAAGATTGTGCTTAGTTGAGCCTTCACCAATTTTATAATATTATGATAAAATTACATCATATAACATATTTTGTACATAAAAATAAATTTAATCAACCAGCTTGTATCAATTAATTCACATATATTTTTTGGAATATGCATAATAAACCATATATGATTACTTTTGTACTCACGTAAGATGCTAAAAGATAATAATTTTAGTAAGTCAAAAGGTCTAAAACCTCTCAATTTTCAAACCCCGACTCATTGACATGGGTCTCACAACCCACATCATGATTAATACCTTTTATTTTATTCTTTATTTTCTTTATTTGTGTAGCAACTTTCATCAATTAAAGTTAGCTCCAACGGAAGCTCATCCTTAGTGGACATGGGTTCCACAATGGATAATATCTCATGTAAGGAATCCAAGTCTCAAAATATTTGAACCCCATAATTATTTAGACTTTGAGACTATGAACACATGATCAATGATGAATGGAAATAATTTAGCAGCCAAAGGAGACTGAAACTTAATGTGTTATGGGAGTCATATGCAGGTGTGGAATGGCAGACCAAGAAATTTAAAATCGCTGAGTGTAATTCCATATGTCTATGTCTTCTTTTCTATTTTCTTCGGTGCTACAGTTGCTTCACTTATTGAGGGTAATAATGGAATTTATATTTACTTTATATCTTAATAATTATCTTAATTTTTTTTTTTTATATTTCAATTTTATAATTTTTTTTTTATCTTTTTAATATAAACATCTAAAAAGTTCTAATATATCATACAAAAGACAATACCATTTTAATTTTTTATATTAAAAATAAAAATAGGAAGGGTGTACATTTAAATTCATATATATTTTTTAAAACATGTATAATGAATTATGATTAAGTAATCTCGTGGTCATTAAAGACGAGAAAAGGGAAATGATTTGAGTGGGCAAAGGGGTCTGAATATTGAATGGGTTGTGGGAGCCGCATGCAGGTGATTTGAATATGGAAAAGGCAGCCACATCCCTCAAATTGTAAGCCCATCAAATGTTTCATTTCACATTTCACACTCAATCTCATTTAATTTCTATTTTGCTTTAATTTACATATTCATTTTCAAGCCAAAAATGTAATGGTTAGAGTGATTCCCTTTAAAAGCATTTATAATAAAATAAATTATTAACAAAAGTATGGTATAAATTAAAAGTTTATTTAATAATGATTTTAGGAATTTGTTTTTAATGTTTTTAATACTTAAAAATTTTATCATATTAAAAAAGTTGGAAATTTTTCCTAAAATTATTATTAAATGCACTCTAAATGCATTTTTAACCAAAATCATTCTCAAATGAATTATGATTGAGATTTTTTATTTCAAGTTGGATTATAATTTCAACATTGTCCACTTTTTAGACCTAGTTAAAATCATTCTCAAATGAATTGTGGTTGAGATTTCATCCTCTTTGTAGACATAGTTGTAAATTAAGGATTGGAGAATTGTTAATGAAGAATTTAAACCATGAACTTCTTACATAC
This sequence comes from Vitis cinerea var. helleri x Vitis rupestris, assembly GCA_945999865.1. Taxonomy (NCBI): domain Eukaryota; kingdom Viridiplantae; phylum Streptophyta; class Magnoliopsida; order Vitales; family Vitaceae; genus Vitis; species Vitis cinerea var. helleri x Vitis rupestris. Next base: position 4,660,881 of record OX253930.1, on the reverse strand, counting down.
AAGCAAATTTAAGAGTCCGGAGGTACAACACTTACATATTATTTAACAAAAAATTAAAGATTGCAACCATCTCATTTAAAGTTGTAAAAAAGTTTTTAAATGATTAGTACTGAAATTTTTTTTTGTAGATTTTACCAAAAAAAGAAAAGAAATGGAAAGTGATATAAATTTTACATAATTTAACCCATTTCTCCCCCTACTATTTAGCTTCTAAGAATTTGAGGTAGGGATAAACATAATTTCCATTTAAATCTTATATCCAGAAATATCACTCATCAACCATTATATTTTCGCACTGTAAATCTCATATTTTGCTTTACTTTTAAGTACAGGTAGTACCAATGATCTTTCAAGTTTGGAAATGGATCCACTTCTAAAGTGAACAGCATTACTTTTTTTTACTGAAAGTTTTGAATTATTATATTAAAGTCATATAAAATTAATTGCTTGAATTTTTATAAATTTAATACAAATTAATAAAATTAAATAGAATTAATAGATAGGGTATTATGGGGATACACTTCTATTTCTACAATTTTTTAAAACGAAAAATATCCACAAATTGTCAATTATATATTTCTTATATTTGGTGCTTATAATTTGTTTTTTATTTTAAAAAAGAAAAAGTAAAATATATTTGTTAATAAAAAAGGAAAATGGTATAATCATTTTTTTTATTTTATGGATGAAATTTTTTATTCTTATTGGTGGAACAATATATATTGTTGGTTTGGTAAATAAAAATACGAGTGTTTGAAAGGCAGCCACATCCCTCAAATTGTAAGCCCATCAACTGTTTCATAAATGCACTCTAAATGTATTTTTAACCAAAATCATTCTCAAATGAATTGTGATTGAGATTTTTTATTTCAAGTTGGATTATAATTTCAACATTGTCCATTTTTTAGACCTAGTTAAAATCATTCTCAAATGAATTATGGTTGAGATTTCATCCTTTTTGTAAACATAGTTGTAAATTAAGAATAGGAGAATTATTAATGAAAAATTTAAACCATGAACTTATATACAAGCAAATTTAAGAATACGGAGGTACAACACTTACATATTATTTAACAAAAAATTAAAGATTGCAACCATCTCATTTAAAGTTGTAAAAAAGTTTTTAAATGATTAGTAATGAAATTTTTTTTTGTAGATTTTACCAAAAAATTTAAGAAAGGGAAAGCGATATAAATTTTACATAATTTAACCCATTTTTTCCCCTACTATTTAGCTTCTAAGAATTTGAGGTAGGTATAAACATAATTTCCATTTAAATCTTATATCCAGAAATACCACTCATCAACCATTATATCTTCACACCGTAAATCGCATATTTTGCTTTACTTTTAACTATAGATAGTACTAATGATCTTTTAGGTTTGGAAATGAACAGGAAAATTTTGAATTATTATATTAAAGTCATATAAAATTAATTGCTTGAATTTTTATAAATTTAATACAAATTAATAAAATTAAATAGAATTAATAGATAGGGCATTATTGGGATACACTTCTATTTCTACAATTTTTCAAAACAAAAAATATCCACGATTTGTCAATTATATTTTTTGTTTTTCGTAAATATTAAATATATTTGGTGCTTATAATTTGTTTTTTATTTTAAAAAAGAAAAAATAAAATATATTTGTTAATTAAATAAAAAAGGAAAAATGATATAATCAATTTTTTTTATTTTATGGATGAAATTTTTTATTTTTATTGGTGGAACAATATATATGGTTAGTTTGATAAATAAAAATAAGAGTACGTGTGAAAGTGATTTTAAAAAGTAGTTGTTAAATTATGTTATATAAAGATAATATTAGTTTAATATTTTATTCTTAAAATAAAAATAAAAAAAATAGGAAAGGTATACATTTAAATTCGCATATATATTTTAAAATATGTATAATGAATTATGACTAAGTACTTTTGTAGTCATTATAGACGATAGGAGGGAAATAAGTTCAATAGGCAAAGGCGCCTGAGTATTGAATGGGTTGTGGGAGTCACATGGTGATTTGAACATGGAATGATTGTCTCCATTCAGAGGTCACATCACGTTTCAGAAATGTCTCCATCTTTCTTCATTGCTACAGCTGTTTTCACTGATTGATGGTAATAATGGAAGCCCTTTTCAGCATTGCAGGTACATGGCCTCCACAACAACAATAATAATTGTAGGGAATTCGTGTACAGGAATCCAAGGCTGAAGATTTTTGTCTTTGTTTGAAAATGCAAGCATGATTCGTGTACAGGTACATGGTCTTCGGTCTCGTGACTCTGTTTACATTTCAGTGATTTCACACTCAATCTCATTTAATTTACATATTCATTTTTAAGCCAAAAATGTAATCATTAGACTGATTCTCTTTAAAACCATTTATAATAATAAAAATTTACAAAAATATTTGTATAAATTAAGAGCTTGTTAGATATCAAACAAATTTTATATCTTTATTTTCAATTTTTTGTTATAAAATTTAAAAGTAAAAAGTAAAATACATTGCCAAACATGTTTTACGAAATTAGTTTTAATTTTTTTATTTAAAAAATAAACAATGAGAAATGTTTAAATAATATTATATATATTTTTTTAAATCAGGCATTGAGATGTTATATATTTTTATTTAAAAAAATTAAAATTAAGATGGGATGTCTCGAGGCAAAAATGAATTAGTAACTAAGTGGGTGATTCCCATAATTAATATTTGTACACTTGCCAGTCATGATCCGGAAAACTACCTATCTATTTTGGTTTTTTTTTTTTAAATAATAATAATAATAATAATACTAATGATGTTATAAGTTTGGAAATAGACCGACTTCTAGCTTGTATAAGCATTATTTTTAAGTTGACAAAAAAAAAAGTCTAAATTATGATTATTAAAGAACAACATAGAGAACTTTAAGAATTTGAAGTAATCTTACGGTTTTTGTTTAAAGCATGTTTTAATGAGATAAGTAAGTGATCTTCATCGTGAATGTCCACCCACCTATTTGATAATTTAAAAACATGTATGATAAATAAATTATGATTATTTTTTATAGTTGGAGAAGAGATTAAATGGAAATAATTTAGAAAAAGTTAGATCATATCACATATATTATATCTTAAAACATGTATGATAAATAAATTATGATTATTTTTTATAGTCAAAGAAGAAGAGATTAAAGCAGCCAAAGGAGACTGAAACTTGAGTGACTTGTGGGAGTCACATGCAGGTGGTGATTGGTAGACAAAGGAATTTAAAGTCATTGAATGTGTCTGTCTTTTTTTTTTTTTTTTATTGCTACAGCGGCTTTCACTGATTGAACCTAATAATGGGAGCCCCTTTTCAGTACACAATAATGGTTCATGTAAAGGAAATAATTTATTATTTTTTATGATTATAGGCGAGAGTGAGATACCCTATTATTGGTTTAGAAAATAAAAACGTGCGTGAATTGGTATATATTTTTTAAAACATGTATAATGAATTATGATTAAGTAAATTTGTAGTGATTAAAGAAGATAAAAAGGGAAATAAGTTCAGTAGCTAAAGGCGTCTGAATATTGAATGGGTTGTGAGAGTCACATGCAGGGGATTTGAATTTCGAAAAGACAACCGCATCCCTCATTATATGTCTCCAGAGTTTGCAGCCAAAGTAATGTTTATTGAAAAAAAAAATATCAAACTAATACAACTTTCAAACTATTTGTCGAAGTAGTCTTTTGAATCCATATCAGCAATCCACATCAGCAATCCACTACTCTGAAGACCCAATTTTTTCATCCGAAATCATTCAACAAAAACCCTAACTATTATTTTCTCTTCTCTGCGGCTCCTACCATCTCTCCTCACCGTTTGCAGCTCCCACCATCTACGGCTCCCACCAGCAGCATCTACTAGGTAAGTTTTTTTTTCCCCTCATTTTCCTTAGCTTTCTTACTAACCAAACAAAGAAAAACGAAAAATGAAATGAAATTGTTTTTTGTACATTGGGGGGTTTGGGTAGATTTCAAATTTGGGCAATGATGAGTTATGGTTCGAAGAGGAAGAAGAAGTGCAGGTCATGCAAAAATAACAATTTTTTTTACCCAAATGCAAAAATAACTAAGTATTAATCAAAAATGTTCTTTATTGATGTCAGTGACCGAGTATATCATTTCCAACAGTTGTTCATATGTTGTCCTAAGAGGCACATCAATAGGTTCAACCACAACTCTATCCCCAACATAATCAACATCGGTTTGTGTTCTCACCATTTTCCCATTACAAAAACAAACTATTGCCACTGATAAATTAGACATAGTTTACCTATAGAAGAAGCCAAAAAAATCAAATCAATTTCATTTTTAACCACAAAATTATACAATATAAAACATTACTAATAACATCAATTTGTAATGAAATAACAAATAACAATAATAGGGTATGTTATTAACAATAATCAAGAGAAGGAAGAGGATCGCGTTGTATAAGACTTATGGCATTGAGGGAAAGATGAAGGCTTCCTTGAGAGGTGGGTTTCGTTGGGTTAAGAACAGAGCTAGAAGATTTTATTTTTTTTATTAAACTGGGCAAAATCAAAGATTTTGCATTTGGGTAAAAAAATTGTTATTTTTGCATGACCTGCACTTCTTCTTCCTCTTCGAACCCTAACCCATCATTGCCCAAATTTGAAATCTACCCAAACCCCCCAATGTACAGAAAACAATTTCATTTCATTTTTCGTTTTCCTCTGTTTGGTTAGTAAGAAAGCTAAGGAAAATGAGGAAAAAAAAAAACTTACCTAGTAGATGCTGCTGGTGGGAGCCGTAGATGGTGGGAGCTGCAAACGGTGAGGAGAGATGGTAGGAGCCGCAGAGAAGAGAAAATAATAGTTAGGGTTTTTGTTGAATGATTTCGGATGAAAAAATTGGGTCTTCAGAGTAGTGGATTGCTGATGTGGATTCAAAAGACTACTTTGACAAATAGTTTGAAAGTTGTATTAGTTTGATATTTTTTTTTTTCAGTAAACATTACTTTGGCTGCAAACTCTGTCTCCTCTTTCTTCTACTTTCTTCATCGCTACACCCGTTTTCAGCCCTTTCAGTACTACATATACATGTGTTCCCACGATGATAGTAATAATCATAATAGGGGAATTCGTGGAAAGGAACCCCACACTGAAGACTTTTGTCTGTGTTTGAAAATTGACACTAAATGAAAATATCGGTGAGACTCTGGAGTCTGGGGTATCCCCATTTTTTTTTCCTTGCGTTTTAGCCTCTCAGACTCTGAGGTAGGGTTTAACACAATTTCAATTTAAATCTTAAATAAAAAATTATCACTCGTCTACCACTTCTAACTTGTACAAGCATTACTTTTGTCTTTCTTTTTTTTTTTTCCTGAAAATTTTGAAATTATTATATTAAAGTCATATAAGATTAATTGCTTGACTTTTCATAATTTAATACAAATTAATAAAATCAAATAGAATTAATAGATTGGGTATCATTTGGATGCACTTTTATTTCTACAAATTTTCAAAACAAAAAATATAAACGATTTATCAATTATATTTTTGGTTTTTTTAAATATTAAATATATTTGGTGCTTATAATTTGTTTTTATTTTTAAAAAATAAAAAGTAAAATATGTTTGTTAATTAAATAAAAAAGGAAAAATACTATAATGATTTTTTTTTTTTTAATTTTATAGATAAGATTTTTTATTCTTATAATTGGATCTAACATATTTGAAGTTGGAGAAATTGGAGAAATTCTTCACCTCTCTCAATCACTTGCTTTCAACATATTTGAGACAGGCTTCACATTGTTCCTCCCTCATGTTTGAAGGGGCATGCATTAAACTTCAGATGCAATATATTTTCCCTAAAAAAGATTAAAATTGAGATAAAATATATTTTTTCACTTCAATTTTTAGTCTTTGAACAAATTAAATACTAGCACAATATAAAATATGTTATATATTCAAATTGATGTCATATATGATACGTAAGTATTCAATCAAACATTGTTATTTAGTTTTAGTGGTGTGTCCTCAGGCTTATTGAGATTTAATTCTGGGAAGGGCAGCTTGGGTTTTTAACTTCTACAGAAAATTGGGAAAGAAAATTCTTAACAAAAAAAAAGTTGTAAAAGTATTTAGAATCTACTATAGTTTAAACCATGTGAAGATATCTTTCACAATTTTTATTTAGTGACATGTGTTTTGAAATTATTTAAAATCTTTTAATATTAAAAAATACAAAAATATAACAAAAAAAATCCTAAATTAATATATTTTTTATACACATAATACTACAAATAAGTTTGATTAAATAATAAGTCAAAATTATTATTTTTATTAATATGTAGAGTCGTGGAATGTATGATAGTGTTAACACTTAAAAATACTCCAATTTTATTTTGATTCTAATGATAGGATATACAAAATCTCCCAGATAAACATTTTTTGTTTACTTTATTATTCTTTTTAGTGCAAATTGTGTTCACCGGAGTCTTTACCAATTTTATAATATTATAATAAAATTACATCATACAACATATTTTCTACATAAAAATAAATTTAATTAACTTATTTGAATTAATTCACATATATTTTTTGAAATCTGCATAATGGATTGTGATTTCATATGTGTCTGTTTTTTTTTTTTTTATCTATTTTCTTCATTGTTACTATTGTTTCACTTATTGAGGGCAATAATGGATGTGAGCCCCTTTTCATTAGAGATTGGAATGGTTCATGGAAAAGAATCAAGATTCAAAATATTTGTCTTTGTTATTGAAAATTGATAGAGCTACATGCCACGTATTTGTGTTCTTTTGTTGGTGGTTATAGTTTTGTTTTTCATTTTCATCCTAATGAAATCAAATAAATTTTTTACTTTTTTATTTTTTTATTTTTATGATTATACACCCATATTATTGGTTTAGTAAATAAAAAAAAAGTGGGTGAATTGGGTGATAATTTTCCATTTTAAAAGTTAAAAAAAAAAAAAAGAAATGAAACAAATTTTATACCTTGATATGTGTTTTTTTTCTTGTTAAAATAAAATATATTAATAAATTCAATATATATATATATATATATATATATATATATATAAATTAGATTTAATTTATATTTTTTAAAATTATCTTAAAATTTTAAGGTATAACATTTTTTCGATGTCTCAACTCTTAAATTTTTATCTTTTCAATATAAGCGTATGGTATATTTTATAAAAGATAATATTATTTTATTTTTTATTTTTAAAATAAAAAAATTAGGAAGCATACACATTTATTCATATATATTTTTTAAAACATGTATAATGATTGATGAATTATGCTTAAGTAATTTTGTGGTCATTAAAGATGACAAAAGGGAAATAATTTTAGTAGCTGAAGGTGTCTCAATATTGAATGGGATGTGGGAGCCACATGCAGTTAATTTGAATTGGGAAAAGACAGCCATAAATGTCTCATATTTCACAGGTCACATCATGTTTCATAAATGTCTCCATCTTTTTCTTCTTTCTTCATTGCTACGGCTGTTTTCACTGGTTGACGTTAATAACCCCTTTCTATACTCACAGTTTTGACCCAAAATAGTAGATTAAAAAAAATTCAAAAAATAAACATACTTTCAAACTAATACCCTACTGTATCATTTCTATATAAACTTTCATGTCATAATATCGTAATGGATGACAACGATTTTATTTTTTAAAAACCGTATGATTAAAAACCATAATTACTAACCCAGATTTTAATTTTAAATTTAAAATCACAATTGATAACTATGATTTTAAATTTGTTTAAAAATGGTCAAAATGGTAATTATCAATTACATACATATATATATATATATATATATAATTTTAATTTTTTTAAATACAAATATTATATTATTTTAATTTTAAATAAACTTATTTCATTATTTAAAAAATAATAACATATGAAATTAAATAATAAATATTTTTTATTTGCTGTAAAAATATTTTTTAAAATTTTATTAAAACAATAGACACATATTTAATATAAATAAATTTAGTTAATTATATTTAAATATAAATAAAATATAATAAATTATATTTATTTAAAACAAATAAATTATGAAAGCCTATTAAAAAAATAAATAATAAAAATTATTATATTAATTAATAATTTTTTTATATATATAATATCACATGTATATAAGTTCAATTTAAATTTAAAATTTATTATATTTTAATTTAAGTTCATAATATCATATCGATATGATAATAATTTATTTAAATATTTAAATAAAAATATGATAGACTTTAAACTTAAATTAAACTTTTATATATAGGTGATATTATATATCACTTACACATAATATATAAAAATTTATTAATTAATATAATAATTTATATTATTATTATTATTTTCTAAATAGGCTTTCATAATTTATTTATTTTAAATAAATATAATTTATTATATTTTATTTATATTTAATTAATTATATTTATATTAAATATAGTACCAATTGTTTTAATAAATTAATATATATATATATATATATCAAATTAAAAATATCAATTATTTAATTTCATATGTTATTATTTTTTAAATAATGAGATAAATTTATTTTAAATCAAAATAATATAATATTTTTATTTAAAAAAATTAAAATTAAATATTTTAAATGAAACAACATAATTATATAGTATATATATATATATAAATTAAAGTTTAAATAGTAATTAGTGATTACGGTTTTAACAATTTTTAAAAGAATTCAAAATCATAGTCACCATCTGTAGTTTTAAACTTAAAGTTAAAGTCATGGTTGTTGACTACGATTGCTAACTGTTTTAGAAAAATAAAACAGTAGTCACCAATTACGATTTTATGATATGACAATTTATGTGGTAGATACGTATTAGATTAAACATTATTTTGGAAATAAGTTTATTTTATGAATTTTTTTTTTCAATGTTCTATTTTGCGACAAAACTCATGTACTTGCATATACATGGGACCCATAATAATAATAATAATAATAATAGTAGTAGGGGATTTGTGTAAAGGAATCCATCTTGCTTTAATTTACATTTCATTTTTATGCCAAAAATATAGTCATTAGCCTGATTCTCTTTAAAAGAGTTAATAGTAAAAAAGAAAAATTACAAAAATATTGTATAAATTACTAAGCATCTCTAATTTTTTTAATACCTAAAAATATCTATCATTTAAGTATTTAAAAAGTTAAAAATATTTTTTAAGCTAATATAATAATCCATAATAAATGTAATAATCCATGCTGCCGGCCATTGGAATCCAAGGCTGAAAAATATTTGTTTTTGTTAAAAATGCCTAAATACACTCAAATCATTAATCAATTTTCGTGGTGTGGTCTCATCTCTCTCTGCTTGGAACCCTGCTGCTGCTACTCTCTCTCTTACCTACAACTCTAATCGCCTCTTCAGTCTTCACATTCAGCCTTACATCAGGGATCTGCTGCTTTTTTGCTTCCAAAACACCGTCTTTCCTTGTTCTCTTTGTGCCGCACTGAATCAAATTACAAGCATTCCTTGGAACTTTCTCCATCTCTTCACTTTCTACACCTTTGCCATTTTATCATCCATTGCTAACTTCACTAACAGACACCTCTGATCCCTTCACCACATCTCTGTTTGGAACAGAAACTCTCCTCCCTTCATTTCCTTGTTTATTTTCATTTCCTCTACTCTCTTCTTATTTTCCTCTTATTTTCTCATCGGTTCCCATCTGTTTTCCGACAAAACCAAATTCTCAAAAAAAGAAAAAAAAAATTCTCATCTGTCTTCATAGTCGGGTAATCTAAATTCAGCCTTACATCAGGGATCTGCTTGCTTTTTGCTTGTGTTTTGTCACTCTGAATCAAATTGTACGCATTCCTTGAGCTTTCTCCACCTCTTCGCCCCCTACTTTTTTAGCTTCACTCATATTCACTACTGATTCTGCTTTTCATTTTCTTGGTGACCCGTCTCTCTGCCCCGTCCATTTCTTCCACTCTCTTAGTTTAGTTTCCTCTTGTTCCTGCTTTCAGTTGTTTCTGTTTTTTCCTCATTTCCCTTCTGTTTTCCCAAAAAAAAAAAAATCCAACTGAGACGAAATGACAGAGATCGTTAGTGCCGTTGCTGCAAAAGTTTCAGAGTACTTGGTTGCCCCAATTGGACGCCAGCTTAGTTATCTGTTTTGCTACCGCAGCCACTTGGATGATCTCAACAAGAAGGTTCAGGAGTTGGGGCATGTAAAGGATGACCTTCAGATAACTGTCGATGAAGCTAAGAGAAGAGGGGATGAAATCAGACCTAGTGTTGAAGACTGGCAGACTCGGGCAGACAAGAAGACACGGGAGGCAAAGACATTCATGGAAGATGAAAAGAACAGAACCAAGAGCTGTTTCAATGGGTGGTGTCCTAATCTCATGTCACGTTACCAGCTAGGCAGAGAAGCAGACAAGAAGGCGCAGGTTATTGCTGAAATCAGAGAACACCGCAATTTCCCCGATGGCGTATCATATAGTGCCCCCGCCCCGAACGTGACTTATAAAAATGATGACCCTTTTGAATCAAGAACATCAATTTTGAATGAAATAATGGATGCATTGAGAGATGATAAGAACAGCATGATTGGGGTATGGGGAATGGGCGGTGTGGGCAAAACCACGCTGGTAGAACAAGTAGCTGCACGAGCTAAGCAACAGAAGTTATTTGACAGAGTAGTGATGGCATATGTATCCCAAACTGTGGACTTGAAGAAAATCCAAGCACAGATTGCAGATGCGTTAGGTTTGAAATTTGAGGAGGAGAGCGAAACCGGAAGAGCAGGGCGGCTTAGTCAGAGGTTGACAAAAGAGAAGAAGCTTCTCATAATTTTAGATGATCTTTGGGCGGGCCTTGATTTGAAGGACATCGGGATCCCTTCGGATCATAGAGGGTTGAAAATGGTGCTGACTTCTAGAAAACATAGCGTTTTATCTAATGAGATGGGCATCGAAAAGAATTTTGCAGTTGAACATTTGTCGGAAGAAGAAGCACGGAGTTTATTTAAAAAAGAGGCAGGCGAGTCAATTGAGGAACATGATTTGCAACGTACAGCAGAGGAGGTGCTCAAAAGATGCGGGGGTTTGCCTCTTGCAATTGTTACAGTTGCAAAGGCATTAAAAGGTAAGGATTCCATTACATGGAGGGATGCCTTACGGCAACTTACACGATCTATTGAGACCACTATTGAAGGAATTGAAGCAAAAATCTTCCTCACTCTAGAGTTAAGCTACAATTATTTATATGGTGAGGAAGTTAAGTCATTGTTCTTGCTTTGCGGTTTGATGAATTATGGGGATACTCCAATTGATAACTTGTTCAAATATGGTGTGGGCCTCGATTTGTTTCAAAACATCAATGCATTGGAAGAAGCCAGGGATAGACTGCATACGTTGATCAACAAACTCAAAGCCTCAAGTTTATTGCTAGAAAGTAACCATGATGCTTATGTCAGAATGCATGACGTTGTTCGTCAAGTCGCCAGAGCAATTGCATCCAAGGACCCTCATCGATTTGTAGTAAGGGAAGACGATCGATTGGAAGAATGGTCAAAGACTGATGAATCCAAAAGCTGCACTTTCATCTCTTTGAATTGCAGAGCCGCCCATGAGCTTCCTAAATGCTTGGTATGTCCCCAACTTAAATTTTGTCTATTGCGCAGCAACAATCCTTCTTTGAATGTCCCGAACACATTTTTCGAAGGGATGAAAGGACTCAAAGTTTTAGATTTGTCCTACATGCGTTTTACAACACTACCTTCATCACTTGATTCCCTTGCAAATCTCCAAACATTGTGTCTGGATTGGTGCCCGTTGGTAGACATTGCTCTGATTGGAAAGCTAACGAAACTACAAATTCTTAGCTTGAAGGGTTCTGAAATCCAACAATTGCCTAATGAAATGGTGCAATTGACCAATCTAAGGCTATTGGACTTGCACAACTGCTGGAAACTTGAAGTTATCCCACGGAATATCTTATCAAGTTTGTCTCGATTAGAATGTTTATACATGAAATCTAGCTTTAAAAGATGGGCGATTGAAGGTGAAAGCAATGTTTTTTTATCTGAGCTAAATCATTTGTCTCATTTGACAATTTTAGAGTTGGATATACATATACCAGATATCAAGTTGCTACCAAAAGAATACACGTTCTTCGAGAAGCTTACAAGGTATTCAATATTTATAGGCAAGTGGGGGTTCCGCGATTGGAGGGACCAATTTTGTAAAACATCAAGAACATTAAAGCTCAATGAGGTTGATAGAAGCTTATATGTGGGAGATGGAATTGGCAAGTTATTTAAGAAGACTGAAGAACTAGTGTTAAGGAAATTGATTGGTACTAAAAGTATTCCCTATGAATTAGATGAGGGTTTTTGTAAGCTGAAGCATCTTCACGTTAGTGCAAGTCCAGAGATTCAATATGTCATTGATTCGAAGGATCAACGAGTTCAACAACATGGTGCCTTTCCTTCATTAGAGTCGTTGATTCTTGATGAGTTGATTAACTTGGAAGAAGTGTGTTGTGGCCCAATTCCAGTAAAGTTTTTTGATAACTTAAAAACTCTGGATGTGAAGAAATGTCATGGATTGAAATTTCTCTTTTTACTTTCCATGGCTAGAGGCCTTCTGCAACTTGAAGAAATAGAGATAAAAAGTTGCAATGTCATACAACAAATAGTTGTCTATGAAAGAGAATCAGAAATAAAAGAAGATGACCATGTTGAGACCAACTTACAACCATTCCCTCAATTACGATCTTTGAAACTTGAGGATCTACCAGAGCTCATGAACTTTGGCTACTTCGACTCTGAGTTGGAAATGACATCGCAAGGAACGTGTTCCCAAGGCAATCTTGATATTCACATGCCGTTTTTCAGTTATAAGGTATGTTAAAGCTTAATTAATAGCTTATTTATATGGTTTTATTATTTTTTTCACATCACTTCTTTTAATAAATATATCAAAGGAAAAATTAGGTTGGGTACACATGTACATTCTAAATTGCACCTTGTAAGTGTATTAATAAAAGGAGAAAATATAAAGATGAGAAGAGAATTTAGTAAAATATTTTATTTGTAGATACTCTTTGATATTTGGAAAAAGTCCAAATTGAATAAAAAAAACCTTAAAATATTAGTAATGTTTTATAAATAAATTAAAAAGGATTAATAAAAAAAATAGTCAAGTAAAATTAGATTTAATAATTTTTAGATGGAAAATGGAGATAAAAATGAATGTCTATATATTTAGTATTAAGATTTAATAATAAATTTCATTGTAATAGTTGTTTGATTTTTTGGGAAATTGTTTGGGAAAATATTCCACTGCTTTGTTGGCACTGCACTTGGCCTCTCGGCCTGATCTTGTCCTAAACATCCCTCATTTCTGTTAGTTTTAACGGAAAATAATATAAAAAAAAATTTAAGGGTATTAAACGATTTGTAATCCTTGATTTACTAGAGTTTTCCCTAAATATTCTATCGATGGATATATTCGTTAAAGATGAAACAATTCTTCAAAATGAGCTAAAGAATATATTTTCTCTTTCAAAAAAATTAAAAATTCAATGCACTTACTCGTTATATTGTAAAAAGAATAAAAAGCCTATTGAGATATTTTGGATATATTCATAAAAATTAATATTTTATTTGATACAAGGGGACTAATTAAAACATATATTTTTTCATATTTTATTAGTTTCAAAAAAAAAAAAAAAAAAAACTAGTGGATCATAAATAAAATATAAAGGAATTGAAAACAAGAATAAAGTTTAAAAAATGAATTTTTAATTTTAAAAACATTAAGTATTAATATAAAAAACATAATAAAAAGGAAATATACTAAATTTCATTTTAATTTAAATAAAGAAAAGTTAATTTGTTAGTAGAAATAAATATAACAATGAATTTAAAAGTGAAATTATTGAAATTCTTAACAGAAAAAATAAATTTGAAAAGGAAATAATTAAAATTTGCATATGATTTGAGAGTGAATGAATTATATTGACCTATTATTCTTGTATTTATCACATTTTTACCATTGATGATATCATGTATTATATATTGTGTTTTTCATGTAGGTTTCATTCCCTCTTAATTTGGAGACGTTGGTTCTAAAAAGACTTCCCAAGTTGATGGAGATGAATATTGGGAACCTTCCAAACTTAAGAATCCTACAGTTAGAAGAACTATGTCTTTTGTCTAAGGTTAGTTTTTTCCCATATTTTTTGTTTGTTCTTATACTACTTGAAATATTTAGGGAGATATATTATAAAAATATTTTTAAAAAGAAAGTATGAGAAGAATACATTAATCTTGAATAATAATTTTATTAATTTGATTTTAAATAATAAAAATTGTGAATAATAAGTAAATTACAAATGAGTTGAAAAAAATAAAATTTTAATGTGAAAAATTAATTTAAAAAGGATAAATGTTAATAGAAATAATATAAAAATGAGGAAAAAATGGAAGTTATTATTTTAATTTAGAAATGAAAAAAAAAATAGGTACTAATTGAAAGAAATATTGCATTGAATTAGAAAGGAGAACTAGTGAAAATTTAATTCAAATAATAATATTTTATTTAAATTTTAGAAGAGTTAAAATTAATAACTTTTGGAAAATTTGGGTTAAGATGTTAGATAAAAATAAAAAATAGCAAAACACATTTTATTTCATATAAGAAGACTAATTAATCTTGACTTAAAATAACCATCAAAGTTAATAATTTTATTATTTAGTTTCAAAAAAAAAACAAAAAGAACTAGTGAATAAAAAATAAAATATAAAGGAAGCATAGTAAATTTGATTTTAATTTAAATAAAAAAAAAGTTAATTTGTTAGTAGAAATAAATATAACAATGAATTTAAAAGTGAAATTATTGAAATTCTAAATAGAAAAAATAAATTTGAAAATGAAATAATTAAAATTTGCATATGATTTGAGAGTGAATGAATTATATTGACCTATTATTCTTGTATTTATCACATTTTTACCATTGATGATATCATGTATTATATATTGTGTTTTTCATATAGGTTTCATTCCCTCTTAATTTGGAGGAGTTGGTTCTAGAAAGACTTCCCAAGTTGATGGAGATGGATATTGGGAACCTTCCAAACTTAAGAATCCTATGGTTAGAAGAACTATGTCTTTTGTCTAAGGTTAGTTTTTTCCCATATTTTTTGTTTGTTCTTATACTACTTGAAATATTTAGGGAGATATATTATAAAAATATTTTTAAAAAGAAAGTATGAGAAGAATACATTAATCTTGAATAATAATTTTATTAATTTGATTTTAAATAATAAAAATTGTGAATAATAAGTAAATTACAAATAAGTTGAAAAAAATAAAATTTTAATGTGAAAAATTAATTTAAAAAGGATAAATGTTAATAGAAATAATATAAAAATGAGGAAAAAATGGAAGTTATTATTTTAATTTAGAAATGAAAAAAAAATAGGTACTAATTGAAAGAAATATTGCATTGAATTAGAAAGGAGAACTAGTGAAAATTTAATTCAAATAATAATATTTTATTTAAATTTTAGAAGAGTTAAAATTAATAACTTTTGGAAAATTTGGGTTAAGATGTTAGATAAAAATAAAAATAGCAAAACACATTTTATTTCATATAAGAAGACTAATTAATCTTGACTTAAAATAACCATCAAATTTAATAATTTTATTATTTAGTTTCAAAAAAAAAAAAAGAACTAGTGAATAAAAAATAAAATATAAAGGAAGCATAGTAAATTTCATTTTAATTTAAATAAAAAAAAGTTAATTTGTTAGTAGAAATAAATATAACAATGAATTTAAAAGTGAAATTATTGAAATTCTTAATAGAAAAAATAAATTTGAAAATGAAATAATTAAAATTTGCATATGATTTGAGAGTGAATGAATTATATTGACCTATTATTCTTGTATTTATCACATTTTTACCATTGATGATATCATGTATTATATATTGTGTTTTTCATGTAGGTTTCATTCCCTCTTAATTTGGAGGAGTTGGTTCTAAAAAGACTTCCCAAGTTGATCGAGATGGATATTGGGAACCTTCCAAACTTAAGAATCCTACGGTTAGGAAAACTATGTCTTTTGTCTAAGGTTAGTTTTTTCCCATATTTTTTGTTTGTTCTTATACTACTTGAAATATTTAGGGAAATATATTATAAAAATATTTTTAAAAAGAAAGTATGAGAAGAATACATTAATCTTGAATAATAATTTTATTAATTTGATTTTAAATAATAAAAATTGTGAATAATAAGTAAATTACAAATAAGTTGAAAAAAATAAAATTTTAATGTGAAAAATTAATTTGAAAAGGATAAATGTTAATAGAAATAATATAAAAATGAGGAAAAAATGGAAGTTATTATTTTAATTTAGAAATGAAAAAAAAAATAGGTACTAATTGAAAGAAATATTGCATTGAATTAGAAAGGAGAACTAGTGAAAATTTAATTCAAATAATAATATTTTATTTAAATTTTAGAAGAGTTAAAATTAATAACTTTTGGAAAATTTGGGTTAAGATGTTAGATAAAAATAAAAAATAGCAAAACACATTTTATTTCATATAAGAAGACTAATTAATCTTGACTTAAAATAACCATCAAATTTAATAATTTTATTATTTAGTTTCAAAAAAAAAAGAACTAGTGAATAAAAAATAAAATATAAAGGAAGCATAGTAAATTTCATTTTAATTTAAATAAAAAAAAGTTAATTTGTTAGTAGAAATAAATATAACAATGAATTTAAAAGTGAAATTATTGAAATTCTTAATAGAAAAAATAAATTTGAAAATGAAATAATTAAAATTTGCATATGATTTGAGAGTGAATGAATTATATTGACCTATTATTCTTGTATTTATCACATTTTTACCATTGATGATATCATGTATTATATATTGTGTTTTTCATGTAGGTTTCATTCCCTCTTAATTTGGAGGAGTTGGTTCTAAAAAGACTTCCCAAGTTGATGGAGATGGATATTGGGAACCTTCCAAACTTAAGAATCCTACGGTTAGGAGAACTATGTCTTTTGTCTAAGGTTAGTTTTTTCAATTCCCATATTTTTTGTTTGTTCTTATACTACTTGAAATATTTAGGGAGATATATTATAAAAATATTTTTAAAAAGAAAGTATGAGAAGAATACATTAATCTTGAATAATAATTTTATTAATTTGATTTTAAATAATAAAAATTGTGAATAATAAGTAAATTACAAATAAGTTGAAAAAAATAAAATTTTAATGTGAAAAATTAATTTAAAAAGGATAAATGTTAATAGAAATAATATAAAAATATAGCAATGAATTTAAAAGTGAAATTATTGAAATTTTTAATAGGAAAAATAAATTTTAAAAGAAAATTATTAAAGTTTGTATATGATTTGAGAGTTAATGAATTATATTAACCCAATATTTTTGAATGAATGGAATAAGGGATGGCCTTTATAAGGGAGAGAGAGGGAGAGGGGGGGAGGGGGAACCCTTGTCCAACCAGTGATTGACCGGACTTCATTTCAAAGGAAAGTTCACTCTATCCTCATGGTAAAGAGAGACCTCTGGGCTACTGAACCCTCAGTAGTGCTATGTTCTGAGAGTGAGCACCCGACGGTGCTCACGAACGCTTAAGAGTGGGAGTTTACTAAAGTGGAGTTATAGAGTTGCTAGCCCTTTTTATGATGTCATGTATTGTATTTTGTGTTTCTCATATAGATTTCATTCTCTCCTAATTTGGAAGAGTTGGCTCTAGAAAGTCATCTCAAGTTGTTTGATTTTTTGGGAAATTGTTTAGAATAAAAATTATTTTTTATTTAACAAATGAAAAAACCAAAAAAAATATATATGTTTTTTTTTTATTGTGCTCTAAAATTTAATTTTTTTATTTTATTTTAAGTACATCTCCTACCTTCTTACAATAATAAGGTTTTTTTAAAATAAAATGATTTGATATTTTTTTATTTAAATTTATCATGCTCTGGTATGTTTAATTCAATCTTCTTATATGCATTTATTAGATAAAGGTTTTGTCAATAATATTAATAAGTTAAGTAATTATTGATAATTTATTTATTTATATGTTATTTTAATTTTACAAAATAATTTTTTTGCTTAAATAGTATTTTAATTTTTATAAAATAAAAAAATTGTCATCAAATAAGATATTAGAAATATTAGTTTTAATCACCTGTCCTTTTATGTTAAATAAACTAAATTTTAATCCTTTTATATTTAAAAATAAAAGAAAATAATAAAAAAATTTCAAATATTTTAAAGCTAGTTACGTAAAAATAATTTTGAATTTTTTTTTTTGTTATAAATCAAGTCCAGAGATTTTCACCCGAAAATATTGGGTAGTTTTAATATATGTAATGTGCATATGCTAGATGAAACAGAAAGAAAGCAGTTGTCTTCTATCATAATTCTCTATGTTAAGGCCATTTTCATTTTCCATTTTCTACTGCTTTGCTGGCACTGCACTTGGCCTCTCATCCTAACCTTGTTCTGGTCGTCCCTCTTTTCTGTTATTTTTAACAGAAAAAAATAATAAAAAAATATAAGGGTATTATGCTGGCACAATAAATTCTCTATGTTAAGGCGATTTTTAATCCTTGATTTACTAGAGTTTCCCCAAAATATTCTATCATAATTCTCCAATTGAGGGATATAATTCAATAAAGATAGAACAATTCTTCAAAATGAGGTAAAATAATATATTTTCCAATATTGACCCAATATTTTTATATTTATTACAATTTTATAATTGATGATGTCATGTATTATATTGTGTTTCTTATGTAGGTTTCACTTTCTCCTAATTTGGAGGAGATAGTTCTAAAAAGTCTTCCAAAATTGGAGGAGATAGATTTTGGGATCCTCCCAAAGTTAGAAATCCTAAAGTTAGAGAGACTACCTCAATTAAGACATATTATATGCAATGAGGATAAGAATTTCAGCAAACGATGTGTTTTGTCTTCTTCAATGTTCAAGAATTTTCACAATCTCAAAGAGTTACGAATCATTGATTGTGGGATGGAAGACATGAGAGGTGTCAATACTTCTACTAATGATGAAGTGTTCTTCAATGAAAAGGTTAGCTGTCTCTCTCTTTTTCTTTTTTCCGTTATACAACATTCTTGAAATATTAAACTATCATTCTTTTAAAATAACAACCAAATTACCTTTATTATCTTTATTTTAACAGTTAAAAAATATAAAAATACAATCCTCTATATTATTTATTGCATATAAATTATATATATACGTCCTTTTTAATTTGAACCTTATTTCTCCTTTTACTCTTGTTTTTTTTTTATATATAAATATTATGTGTTATTTTGTTGTTATATTTTGTTGTTAACATCAAAATAAATGTAATATTTTTCTAAAAACAAAATTATGAACTTTTTCTTTGTATCAATTATGTAAGTTTTGTAATTTTATATTTTATTTTGTATGTTTTGATTTATTTTTAATTATTTATACTTTATTTAATTTTTTGTATGAAACCCATTTAAATTATATTTCTTGAAAGATATTAATTTTATAATAGTTGTTTGATTTTTTGGGAAATTGTTTAGAATGAAAAGTACTTTTTATTTAACAAATGAAAAAACTAAAAAAAATATATGTTTTATTTTTTTTAATGTGCTCTAAAATTTAAATTTTGTTTTATTTTAAGTACATCTACTACCGGCTCACGGTAATAAGAATTTTTTAGAATGAAATGATTTTATTTTTTATTTAAATTTATCATGCTCTACTATGTTTAATTCAATTTTCTTATATGCATTTGGTATATAAAGGTTTTATAAATAATATCAATAAGTTAATCAATTATTAATAATTTGTTTATTTATATGGTACTTTAATTTTACAAAATAATTTTTTTTTCTTAAATGGTATTTTAATTTTTATAAAATAAAAAAATTGTCATCAAATAAGAGATCATAAATATTAGTTTTAATAATGAGTCTTTTTATGTAAATAAAATAAATTTTAATCCTTTTCTATTGAAAAAGAAAAGAAAATAATAATAAAATTTCAAATATTTAATCCCAGTTATGTCAAAATAATTTTGAAATTTTTTTTGTTATAAATCAAGTCGAGAGATTTTCACCGAGAAATATTGGGTAATTTTAATATATGAAATGTGTGTATGAAACAAAAAACAAGCAGTTGTCTAGATGTCACCTCTTCTCAAAACTATATACCATATTTCCATTTTCTATTGCTTTGCTGGCACTGTAGTTGGCCTGTTTGCCTGACCTTGTTTTAATCATCCCTCTTTTCTGTTAGTTTTAACGGAAAATAATAATAAAAGAACATAAGGGTATTATGAGGGGCCAATAAATTCTCTATGTTTAGGCGATTTTTAATGCTTGATTTACCGGAGTTTCTCAAAATGTTCTATCCCAATTTTCCAATTGATGGATATAATCCGTTAAAGACAAAACAATTCTTCAAAATGAAGTAACAATATATTTTCCCTCTTAAAAAATTATAAATTCAATGGCAAAATACATATAGAGAATAATAGGAGAGAGCATGGAGACGTGGAAAATATATTATAAAATTAATAAATAGCTATATATATATATATATAGTATGTGGAAATACTACATGTACATTTTTTTTTAATTTGGACTTTTTTTTTTCTCTTTTACTCTTATTCTTTGGAAAAAAAAATGTGTTGTTTTGTTGTTAACATCTATTTTACAAAACCTTCAAAAAGAATTTTTTTGTAATTTTTTATTTTTTAAAAATAAAAAGAGTAAGTCATACTTTATTCCTTATAAGGAGAGTAATTATTATTCTTTTAAAATAATAAAATTTATTTTTTAAAATATAAAAATACAATCTTGAATATTACTTTTTACATGGAAATTATACATATACATATGCATCCTTTTTAATATAAATAGTTTTTCTCTTTTACTCTTTTTCTTAAAAGAAAATTATGTGTTATTTTTTTGTTAATATCAAAATAAACTTAACATTTTTTTTAAAGAAAAGTTAAAAGCTTCTTTGTATCAATGATGTAAGTTTTGTGATTTTATATTTTGTTTTTATTAATTTTCTTTCATTATTCGTACTTTATTTACTGTTTGTTCGGAAACCCATATTTGAATTGTATTTCTTGAAGGATATTAATATTATAATAGTTATTTGAATTTTTGGGAAATTGTTTAGAATGATAATTACTTTTTCTTTCACTAATGAAAATTTTATAATGTAACAGAAATGAACATGCGAGAGACTATTTCAAAATTGAATTGAATTGAATTATGTTTAAGAAATATGTTTATGCCTATCATCACAACTTTCCAATTGATGCCTTAAGAGCCGACAATATCAAAATGTGTTTTTGCTACAGGCTTCATTCCTTGAATCAAGAGCCTCCACTTTGAACAAAATTATGGATGCCTTAAGAGACGACAATATCAACTTGATTGGAGTATGGGGCATGGCCAGTGTGGGCAAAACAACACTGCTGAAACAAGTGGCTCAACAAGCTAAGCAACAGCGGTTGTTCACCAAACAAGCCTATATGGATGTATCCTGGACTCGAGACTCGGATAAACGTCAAGAAGGAATTGCGGAACTTCAACAAGAAATTGAGAACGCGTTGGAGTTGTCACTTTGGAAGGGCAATGCGGATAAACTGAAGCAGAAACTGAAGCAGGCACTGACGGAAGAGAAGATCCTTATTATCTTAGATGATATTTGGACGGAAGTTGATTTGGAGCAAGTCGGAATTCCTTCTAAAGATGATATATGGACGCAATGCAAAATAGTGTTGGCTTCGAGAGATAGAGACCTATTATGCAAAGGCATGGGCGCACAAATTTGTTTTCCAGTGGAATATTTACCACTAGAAGAAGCTTGGAGTTTGTTTAAGAAGACAGCAGGTGATTCCATGGAGGAGAATCTTGAACTGCGACGCATAGCCATTCAAGTAGTTGAAGAATGTGAGGGTCTACCAATTGCAATTGTAACAATTGCCGAGGCATTAAAAGATGAGACCATGGTTGTATGGAAGAATGCCTTGGAACAACTTAGGAGTTGTGCACCAACAAACATTAGAGCAGTGGATAAGAAGGTTTACTCATGTCTGGAGTGGAGATACACCCATTTGAAGGGTGATGACGTTAAGTCATTGTTCTTACTTTGTGGGATGCTGGGCTATGGTGATATTTCATTGGATCTCTTGTTAAAATATGGTATGGGTCTGGATTTGTTTGGCCACATCGACTCATTCGAGCAAGCAAGAAATAGACTACTTGCATTGGTGGAAATCCTCAAAGCCTCAGGCTTGTTACTTGACAGTCATGGAGATAGAAACAAGTTTGATGAAGAAAGAGCTTCAAGTTCGCTTTTCATGGATGTTGATAACAAGTTTGTGAGGATGCACAGTGTTGTTCGTGAAGTTGCCAGAGCAATTGCATCCAAGGATCCTCATCCATTTGTAGTCAGAGAAGATGTTGGATTGGAAGAACGGTCAGAGACTGATGAATCCAAAAGGTGCGCTTTCATCTCTTTGCATTGCAAAGCTGTGCATGACCTTCCTCAAGAGTTGGTATGGCCGGAACTTCAATTTTTTCTATTGCAGAACAACAATCCTCTCTTGAATATCCCGAACACATTTTTCGAAGGGATGAAAAAACTCAAAGTTTTGGATTTGTCCCGTATGCATTTTACAACACTACCATCATCACTTGATTCCCTTGCAAATCTCCGAACATTGCGTCTGGATGGGTGCGAGTTGGGAGACATTGCTCTAATTGGAAAGCTAACGAAACTAGAAGTTCTTAGCTTGGTGGGTTCTACAATCCAACGATTGCCTAAAGAAATGATGCAACTGACCAATCTAAGACTCTTGGATTTGGATGATTGCAGGGAGCTTGAAGTAATTCCACGAAATATCTTATCAAGTTTGTCTCGATTAGAATGTTTGAGCATGATATCTAGCTTTAATAAATGGGCGGTTGAAGGTGAAAGCAATGCTTGTTTATCAGAGCTAAATCATTTGTCTTATCTGACAACTTTATTTATAGAAATACCATATGCTAAGTTGCTACCAAAAGACATTCTATTTGAGAACTTGACAAGATATGTGATATCTGTGGGTTATGGGTGGTGGGGGTTCAGAACCAAAAAAGCATTGGCGCTCGATGAAGTCAATAGAAGCTTATATTTGGGGGATGGAATAAGCAAGTTGTTGGAGAGAAGTGAAGAACTATGGTTCAGGGGATTAAGTGGTACTAAATATGTGCTTTACCCATCAGATAGGGAGAGTTTTCGTGAACTGAAGCAACTTCAAGTTTTTTACAGTGCCGAGATTCAATATATCATTGATTCAAAGGATCAATGGTTTCTGCAACATGGTGCCTTTCCTCTATTGGAGTCATTGATTCTTCGGTCTCTGGAAAATTTGGAAGAAGTATGGCATGGCCCAATTCCAATAGGGTCTTTTGGTAACTTAAAAACTCTAAAAGTGCGGTATTGTCCTAAATTGAAATTTCTCCTTCTGCTTTCCACGGCTAGAGGCCTTTCCCAACTTGAAGAAATGACAATAAAAGATTGCAATGCCATGCAACAAATAATCGCATATGAAAGGGAGTCAGAAATAGAAGAAGATGGACATGTTGGGACCAACTTGCAACTATTCCCAAAATTGCGATCCTTGAAACTCAAGAGTCTACCACAGCTCATCAACTTCAGTTCCGAGTTACAAACAACATCTTCCACATCATTGAGTACAAATGCAAGGTCGGAAGACTCATTTTTCAGTCATAAGGTATGTTAAAGCTTATTAGCCAATTTCATTGGTTTTATTTTATTTTATTTTATTTTTAGTTTTTTGCACCACTTTATATCGATATAAGTCAAAAGAAAAACTAAGGTAGGCCCACATGCACTTCCAAACTCCACCATGTTAAAATTATTTGAACATTTCACTTTAAATAATAAAAAAAAACAAATAATATATAAAACATGAAGGAGTTGAAAAACTAGTAAGGTTAAAAGAAATTTTAATTTTAAACACATTAAATATTAATAGGAATGAGTATTTAAATAACGAAAAACTATAAGTATAATTTTACTTTAAATAAGAAAAAAAAAAGTCAAGTTAATAGGAATAAATACAAAATAAATTTAAGAGTGAAATCATAAAAAATTTTAAAAGAAAAAGGAAATTTAAAAAAGACATTCACAAGAATTTATTAATGAGAGAAAAATAAAAGAATGTATATGATTTAAAATAAGAAATTATTTATATGAGTAAAAATAATTTGTGGCATTAGTATGAGAATCCCTTATCCTTTCATTTTTTTTTTATAAATATAATTAAAGTAAACATGTGAATAATCCCAAGCTGATGAATTATATTTAAGAAATATATTTATATTTATTATAACTTTCCAATTGATGATGTCATGTATCATGTTATAGGTTTCATTCCCTAAGTTAGAGAAGTTGACACTCTTTGATTTGCCCAAGCTAAAGGATATATGGCATCATCAACTTCCATTTGAATCCTTCTCCAATCTACAGATCTTAAGGGTGTATACATGTCCATGTCTACTCAATCTTGTCCCAGCTCATTTGATACACAGCTTCCAGAATTTAAAAGAGATAGATGTGCATTATTGTAGACTCCTAGAGCATGTGATTATTCTTCAAGAAATTGATGGAAATGTTGAGATCCTCTCAAAGTTAGAAACCTTGAAACTGAAGTACTTGCCTAGGCTGAGATGGATTGAAGACGGGAATGATAGGATGAAACATATTTCGTCTCTTATGACACTCATGAATATTCAAAACCTTCAAGAACTACATATCCTTTATTGTAATATGGAAGACCTGCGGAAGATGTAGTACTCTTTTGTGAGAAGGTTAGTTTTCTCCCATACTTTTTATTTCTTCTTATACTATTTTTTTTTTTAATTATTGATAGAAATATTCTATAAAAATAAAAAAGTATGAAGATTATATCAATTTTTAATAACAAATTATTAAATTAATTTAAAATTTAATTTTAAATATATTTCATATAAGAGATTAACTATCATCCTTTCAAAATACAGTCAAATCACCCTCATTAAAAAAAATTATAGGATTTATTTTTAATAGATTAAAAAAATTGTAAATATTCTATCCTTTTACATTCATAATAATTAACTTCCTTTATTTTCATCTAATTTAACTAAATAATACACCTTTTTATAATGAAAAAAACCTTTGCTAATTTAAATTAGTATAGTATGCAAATGATATAATATAAATCTATGATAAGTATAACTTTCAAGATGAATATCAAACAAAGAATAATATTTTGTATGTTACTATTAACATGTAATAATAAATTTCTTAAATTAATTAAAAAATTGTTTTCAAATAATATACAAATGAATAATAAATCAAATATAAAGGAATTGAAAAACATGATTAAAGAAATTTTAATTTTAAAAAATATTAAATATTAATAGGGTGGAGGTGGAATCCATTTTTTTTATCTGGAAGTAAGAATATGTTCTGTTTCTTCATAATATATTCTATAAATATTATTGCTAAGTTTTACATTATTGATATTTAAATGGTATCATTTTCTTTTGTTCTTATCATTTTTTTTAGGTATGCTGGATGTACTTTATGTTCTGCCCTATTTGAGATGAAGTATAGATGCAGCCTTTGAAAGAGAAATTATTAATGATGTTTGAGAAATTGTCAATGATGTTTCCTTCAATCATTTCCTTCATTTGATAGGAGTTTATTTATTCAAACACATGCTAGATTTTCATATGCATTTTATTATGTTCATTGTTATATCCCTAATAAAATTGTTTGTTAAGTGTGTGGTCTTACACAATGATGAAAGTTTTAATTTATTAGTATTCGACTTCTTGTATTGCGTGAGTTGACATTTCATAAATTATAAAATACATATGATAAAAGAAGTTTTGTTATTTGCTAAATTTATGTATATTGTTTGAGTAAATTTTTAATCATGTCTTAAATTATGAAATATTGCTTTCAAAGGTGAAATATGACACCGTGAAAATTCTTTAAATAAAATCTAATAGTAAATAAAGGATTCATAATTTCATTTGATAAGATGTTCAGAGTTTGGCTTGACATATGAGTTTAGTCAAATATATTCAAGAATGTCTTATGAGGATAATCATTAGAGTAGAAATCTCTTCATGTATTAAATGAGTCTAATTGGTTAGAATGTTCTTGGATAATCAACCATAGATAACATGACTTTTTCACTTGTATGTTCATTGTGCAACAATCGATCTACTTATGTTTGGTTGGTTATTGATTGTTAGGAAAATCAAGTTCACTTGCAATTTACTCAATTATGATCTCTAATTACGCAAAATTTTAAGGCAAACCTCCAAGCCTTTCAAGGGCAATCAAAAGCCTACTTGAAAAATAAATAAATGAATAAAACTAACATGATGTCAATTTGATCATCAAATGGTTTAGGCTTTAGATGACACCATAATTATTATCAGGCTTTAGCATTGTAAATCATGTTCTCAAATTTAGGAATGATTTGGCACTACCATTATGTTAGAGGGATACCATATAAAACTTTTTAAATTGATTAACATTGAAAGAAAACCAATAAAAACATTAATATTAAAAAATTAAATTAAAAAATAATAAAAGAGAGAAGTTAACCAAAGAACTGAAATTAAGATAATAGATTGTGAGAAAAAAACTGAGGATATTAAAAAGATGTGTACAAACAAATGTTATATTTAAGTTGGAGACTAAAATAATCTTATTTTTAAATTTTAATGTTTTGACTATTAATGAGCTTTTATTAAGATCAAGGTTTTTACCACTAGCTATATTTCACACTTGTTTGATCTTCTTAAGAAATCAATTAGATATAGAAAGAGTCGCATTCGGAT
This sequence comes from Vitis cinerea var. helleri x Vitis rupestris, assembly GCA_945999865.1. NCBI lineage: Eukaryota > Viridiplantae > Streptophyta > Magnoliopsida > Vitales > Vitaceae > Vitis > Vitis cinerea var. helleri x Vitis rupestris. The sequence goes on along the minus strand of OX253930.1, from coordinate 4,633,889 downwards.
AAAGAAATATCCCTAGACACATTTAGATGATACCACTTAAGTCTAAATCTGTTGAGGTTGATTAGAAGGGCTAGTAACCAAGGTCCTACCACAGCTATGGTTCGCTATCCCACTCCGAACACATTAGACCTTCATATTCATAGTTTTATTCCCTATTTGATACACACCATCCAAACTTTCATTCTTAATGTCAATGCATATTGAATCTTTGTCTATCTTAATTTATTTTATCCATTCCTTACCAGATCCAAACTAAGAGAACTACCAAAAACACTTGTGAGACATGCAAAACCAGAGGAAGTTTTAGATATAACTGGGAAATAACACAAAAGATTTAAGATCATAACATCATACATCACACCATAAAGGACAACCTTCTTCCCTTTATTCTTTCAAGTTTTTGAGTCTTGTCTAGGGATCTCTCATGCATGACAAAACAAATGTCTTTAACTACATGTGTTTACCATGAGTGTCGGTAGAGCTAGTTTTTTAGCCTTGCAATCCGATAACTCCTACAAAGAGGTAAACGAACACACAACGTTAGGGACAAATGAATAAGATAAAAACCTAAGAAATGTAGAAGTCTAATAGAGAACCCATATGCATCTTTTGATGATCCCAAATAACATTATAGACAAAATTTATCTTACAAGTGCATTTAAAGAACAAATAATAGTGCAATCATTCCGTTTTATCCCCATAATAATTTGGAAAAGAAATTCTCAGTCTGCTATGGTGGGGAGGAAAAAAAGAGAATAAAAAAAACTAAATATTGGAAAGCACTCACTCATACTTGAAATGATTATAGTATCTCAAAATTTTTAAATGCAAACAAAAATTGCATAAGAAACAAAGTGATTTATCTTATTTCATTTCAAATTACATGAAAAAAAAAAAAAAAAAAAACCAAATGCATGATTTGATTTTCATGTACCAACCAAAGCCCCCCCTCTCACTACAAAGGAAAGGAAAAGAAAAGAAAGAAATATGCTTACCACAGGCTACTCTGCCACCAGCATTTCCCGTGCTTTTGCTGAGCTCATGTCCCCCTAAAAAAATATAGAAAAGAAACTGTTATTGCATGCTCAGAAAGCAAAGATATGCTCAAAGGTAAAATAAGAATAAAAATAAGAAAAATAGGAACACATACGTCCATATTCTAACAAAGTCAAGCAATTCCCACTTGGGCCATATTCGGAGTTTTTTTTTCCAAACAATAAAAACAGACTAAACCAGCCAAGTATTCTCTTCTAACCAAATGGTACTCGTGAATGGCAAGCATATATCAAGGAACCAATCAACCTCGATACCAGGGCCTGAAAAACTTAATAATGCTCCAGCAGCTAGCATATGTGGCTTCTGGAGATCATAGCAGAAGCCCAAAAGCGAGTCAGAATAACTTTAAACCATAACTCTTAGAACCCCTCTTTTGCAATCACTCACATCACATAAAATTTGTGATGTCAACAAAACCTACTTCTATTTTGTGAAGAAGCTTTCAGTTCTAATAAAAGTAAGGCCCATTTTACCCCTAATCCACACATGAACTTTGTTAACAATGTTAAGCGAGGATGAGATGGATATTTAAGTTCTCACACAGATGTCAACCATGCAATGGATAAACTGAATTTTTCAGCTTGATTTTTAAGGCAGGCTGGGTGTCGGATGACTTGGATCTCAGCGATATTTCAAAAATCTCCCTGTGGGTTTCTAATATTTAACTTAGAATCCCCCGATTTAGTGTAGAATGTTAGTACTTCCTTGTAAAAATGAGGTAACTTCAAATGCCTCCTTATTGACTCAACAAAGGCATAATTGTAAAACACAACTGATTCTATTTTCAAAGCATTTCTTTTCTCTAAAATTCATCTTGCACAGCTTGTATCAGATTAATAAAAATAGTCATCCCGCATAGCACCCATGATAAGAATAAAAATAATTACTGTGCACAAAATGATGGAATAAGTATACATACGTTTGTCCAAACTCTGTAAGATGGAACTTAATAATGTTCCAGCAAAATACAAATTCACATTTGTCATAAGCTAGGACTGGACTGTTCATTTTTATCCATTAGTAATCCACAGGGCATGGAATAACAGTAGCACAAAATGGAAACACCTGAAAAAAAAGCTTCATAGATAGAAGTTTTACAGCTTACCCTTTCCAAGATCATCAGGATCAGCATGGACAACAACAGCCCTTCCAACAATGGAGTTTGATCCAGTGAGAGGAATCTTTAAACAGAGACAAATACATTTTTTAGATAACAAGAACCAAATTTCAACCTAGCTGGTAAAAAGAATAAAAAGAAAAAGAAGAGAAAGTGGTAAAAAAAATACCTACCTGCTTGTCAACAATTTTGAAATTAACAGTACCTGAAAAGCACACAATCAAATGAAAACACCTTAATGACTAAGAAAGTTCAAATAACATAACTGAACTAGATATACAGTCCAGATATTCCATTCATATCACATAGCTTGATATCTATACAAGGATCTAAGAAAAATGATTGCCTAAAAAGTAGCAATGCCGGGCAAACAATAATAATGCTTCTAATGGTATTCTAGTAATAGTTAATTACAATGAAGTACATAGTACATACCATCCTAACCAACAATGACATTTCCTAAATCACCAGCATGACGATTCTCGTCTTCAGGAGCACCATGCTCTTTTCCAGCAGGATTGAAATGAGGTCCTGTAAATAATAAATAAATAAGTAATCTAAATACTTAAGCTAAAAAGAAACATGCAGGAAATCTAAAGAGTGTAAGTCTAACCCAATGGCAAAGGATGTAAAAAATAAAGTAACCAATAATTAGACAATACCAGTTGACATGCAACCATTTGTTGTGTCCCCAAGGGCATGCACATGGAAGCCATGAAGTCCAGGCTTAAGGCCAGAAAGACTCCCAGTCACTGTAGTCGAACCTAAAGAATTGAGAAAAAAATAATGAATTTATAGGCAAATATAGCAATCTAAATTTCATTACTTATCCAGAGAAACTTGGTAGATTTCTTGATTACCATCTCCTTCTTCAGCGAAGTAGATAGTTCCACAAACACCCTCATTACTGTTAAGAACGGCAACAGCCTTCACCATTTTCTATGTGATCTAAGAGACAAAATAGTAAGAAATACAAACTTAAAGCGCCCTATTGTATGAGAAACCACAATATTTTTAAAATTATAGCAACTGATAAAGAGGTTTCATTTACATATAAAATGCTTGGATTGAAATCAATAATCAATCCAATGATAAAAGCAAAAGAAAATAAATGGAAAGCAAAACACTTACCAATATTTTTAGAATAAATAATGATTTGCTACCACCAAGGGAAAGGTATAGTCCATACACAAATTAAAATATAATCCTCCTACTCTACCCATTAGAGATGGGATACAAATTAGTGCATTACTACATAATTTTAACTCCATTTTAGCACAATGCATTCAGAAAAAAAAACCACTGCTTCTACAGAATCTCCCAGAAAATCCCAAATTAAAATAAGCCAGCGACAAGTACTTTAATTTTTTTTTACTCTTCTCAGAGGCCCAAAAATCTCCATAAATCAAGACACGGTCATGTTCCTAAAATATGATATGCAATCCACAACAATGATACCTCAGCTTTTTTAGAAGCATGATATAAAAGACAACAGAGGTGTTCTATACCTTGCACAGACAACAATATTCTTTTTCTTCGTTTTCTTTCTTTTTCGGTCTTCTCCTTTTTTTTTCCCCCCTTTTTGTAGAAAAAGGGTTCAGTGCATTTTACCAAGAAAGAGAAGCTCACACAAAATTTCAACAAAAGAAGCGAAATTATAAAAAAATTAAACTAAATTATAAAAAATAAAAACACCCTTTAGCCACGCTATAACATGTAATACACAAAGCAATTCAATATTAGAAGGAAGTAATGACATATATGTATAACTTCCACCACTAAAAGGCATAGGAACAAATAAGATTACCCATCAAATTCACCAAAACGCAGAAATAATTTTGAAAAAAAAAAAAACCTCCCTTATGAGGGAAAAAAAAGAAAAAAAATTCAAAGTTTTCCAAACAGAACTGAAGAGATCTGCTAAAAACTCATTTATTCACAAATTCACACAACAAAAATGAAACACAATATAGCTACAGAATCCGAATATCTATGGTCAACTATACTAAAAATCACAATATATACATATAAGAAATGAACACAACACAAAAATCTAAATGCATCGTGTATAAAAAATAAAAAATAAAAAAAAAATAAATAAACAGATCCTCGACAAAACACCAGATCAACACAAAATCAAACCCAAAACTCACAGAACAGCTACAAAAAATTGAAACCTAGCAAAAAAAAATTACATGAATCGGATCGAAGAAGCAAGACCCTAATGATGGAGAAAAATCAAGAAGGCAAACCCTGGAAACGGAAGAAAAGAGAAGACGAAGCTCACCTCAGAACACCCCTTTTAAGAGAGAAAAAGTAGAGAGTGGTAGACAGGATAGTGAAGTGAAGAGTAAGGATAAGAATCGGCTCATTTTAGTCTCTATTCTCACCTACCACTATCTTGCGCTTAATTTTCCTATTTTCTGTTTGGATAAATGACCTTTTCTTGAATCTCACCTATCATGTACCACCATCTTGTGCTTAATTTTCCTATTTTCTATTCAGATAAAAGATCTGATTTTTTTTTTTTTGAAAATAAAAATAAAAATAATCAATTTTTAATAGAAATAATATATTAACACGGTGGATATAATTTTTTTTTTCATAAAATAAAAAATACATGTAGAAAAGGCTTGCTATTTTTAAAGATAAAACATATAAAAGAAAAAAACTTAAAATATTTTTTAAATAGATAAATAGACAAGCAATGAATTGAATTTAATAATTTCTGGCCAAAGGGAGGCAAAAAGGAAACTTGGAATATCCTTGATTTATTGTTTTATTCTGGTTATAATTTTTTTTCTTAAAATTTGGGCTAAAAAATATTTGATCAAGATGGAAAAGATAAAAGAAAAATAAGAAAATAATTTAATTAATTAAATATATAGGGAATTTAGTATTTTGTTTTTAAATTTTGTTAATTTTCTTAAAACACAAATGGAATAATTTCAAAAATAGAAACTAAGGAAAGGAAAAACAAGGTATTGTTTGGTGGATAATGGATAAAATCATGTATATATTTTTTTTTGTAAGAATCTACAAAATAAATACTTTTATAAAAATGGAAAAAGGAAAATAATGCATTAATTTAATTAATAAAAATCATAGAGTTTATGATTTTATTTTGGGTTATTTAATTAAAAAGGTTATTGAAAACCAGTTTTATAAATCTAATTCTTTATTGTTTGTTGGTCTCATTTTGACAAAAATATCCTTAATTTATATATATATATATATAACTTTTTCTTTTGAAACATACATGTAAATACTTGAAATAATTAAGGACATTTATATCAAAAATAGGTTATTCTTCAAAACAATATGAGAGGGGTTAAATTTATAAATACGAGATAATTTCATCTTTTTACCCAATTAAATCTTTTATTTTGATAAATTTGTCAATTGCATTCAATGATAAAAATATTGGTAATCACATATGTACTTCGATTCTATAGATATATCATATATATCATAATTGAGATAAATTGGTGGATATTAAGTAAAAATAGACATTTTAAAGTTATTTAAAAAAATTGATATATATATATATATATATATATATATATATATATATATATATATATATATATATATATATTAAACCTAAATTCTAGTTGATTAAGACTCTGAATCACATACGAAATATAATGAATGATAAAATTCAATCATTTGATGACAATTTTTAAGTAAGATTTATAACTTTCATTTTTTTTTATAAAGAAATATATATATATATATATATGTGTATTTATAAAAAAAAAACCGCGACCTAAGTGGGGCTTTGGCCTCCTGGGAGGAGCGACGGTTAGGGTTTGGAGCAAAGATCAAAGTTGGCGACCACCAAAGGCCATGGTTGGACTAAATTTTTTGCTTATAATAATTATAAAAATCAATTTTATTTTTTTGTTTGTTTATAATAGTTACTAAATTACTTTTCCTTTATAATAGTTAGAAAATTCTTCATGACATAAATTTTTGCTTATAATAATTACATTGAACACAATAAAAAATATATTTTTTTAAAAACATTCTAATTAAATATTGTTTATTTTAAAATTTTAATAATAATTTTTATTTATAAAAATTGAGTTATGAATTTCACATTAAAATATTGAATATAATAAAATCATTTTACATAATATACTTTTGGTGAAAAAATCATTTTATAATTTATTATTTAAAGAAATTATTTTGTTTTAAAATATAAGAAGAATATGAAAAACAATTGAGTGTGAAAAAAATAAAAGGAATGAAAAGAAAAAAAAAAGTTTATGAGGGGGTGGGGAGTTGGGTGGGTAGAGATGAAAATGAAGATAAAAATAAAAGAAAAATAAGGCTAAAATGTGGGGTGCGGGTTGGGAAATAAAAAAAAAAAAAAAAGGTGCAATTGGAACAGGAGGTTAGAGAGGAGAGAGATGGGGAATGAATAAGGGATGGTAGTTTAGGAATGTTAAATGTTGTATTAATAAAAATGGTGTTGCGAAAAGCAATTGGGATAAATATATATATATATATATATATATATAATTCTTTTAACATTTATATATTTTATATTTAATAAATATATAGATTATATAAAAAGATCTATTACAAAAATTATATTTTTATATTTTTGGTAATAAATTAAATCAAATTTTAAAATAAAATAATTAGAATTAATTTATTTAATAGTAAAAAAATCGGTGAAATATGATATAATATCCAAAAATATCAGTAAAATATTGATTGAAAGCCAAAAAAAAAAAAATTATCAGTTGATAAATATATCTTCCTAAATTTTAGGATCCATGATTATTGAATATATCAAGGATATAATATATCGGATACTTTAAACCTTGATTGAGAAATAATTTCACAAAGTGAGGATGAAATAGAAGATAAAAAAAAAAAATGAGATCCTAATTGGCATAAATACTAATATAAATTATTAGTATTTTGTTTTCTACAAGTTTTAATAAATTATTTGGTTAAGAGTATGAGAAAGTACACATGAAGACCTGTGAAAAAAAAAGAAAATAAGATATTAGTTTAATTAAGAAAATTATAAATTTTATTATTTTTATTTTAATCAAATAAATCAACTTCATTTACTTAATGAGTTCTTTTAATCCCAAAAAAATTGCATATATTTTATTTATATTTAAAAATAATTTGAAATATATACATATATACATTTTAATAAGTCATCTAATTATTGTTTAAAATACCTCTTTTACCAAGTCATCAACATTAGTTGACAATTATTATTGTTAATTTATTATTATTTGAGTATTTTTTCTTCATGAAGAAATACCCCGTGATAAAGTGAGGTAGTTTGAATAGCGTAATCATTAGGAGTAGTGTCAAAAAATATCAAATAATAATAATAATAACATAAAGAAAAATATTTATGTGAACGAGTTTAATTGTCAATTGATATTGATGATATAATAAATAAAAAAGACATTTTAAGAAATAATTAGATGATTGATTAAAAATTACATGTATTTTTAATTATTTTTAAATAGATGAAGATAATAATAATTTAAAAATTTTGAGGTTTTTTTTTTTATATTAGTGAATTAAAACATTTTTTTTAATTTCTTTTTACTTGCATTAATATTAACAAAAAGAAGCGAAAAATATGGAGGAAGAGGAAGGAAACAAAAAAATAGAGAGGAAATGAGGACTTTTTTTTATTAAAATATATATATTTTTTTAAAATGCACATTGAAAATATTGATAGAAATACGGCACATTTTGCCAGATGGGTGCCACATAAGCACCATTAGGATTTAGAAAAGGGGAAAATCCCTATTCCCCATTTATGAAAACCCCCTCTTCTTCATTTTTTTCATTTTCTGAAAACCCTATTCCCTTTTCTTCACCCTAATCTTCTTCACTCGATTCACCTAATTTCTATGATTGTGGGCTGCTGAGCAGGAGTTGTCAAGTTATCGTCTCTTTTTCCTCATTCAGTCAGATTATCTGCTCATCTTACTCTTCATTCTATGGATCTTGTTACTGTAGACCATGGATTTTCTCTCCATTTTTGCTTTCTATCACCTTCTTTTTCTAATAACTTCATCTGTTAAGTGTTTCTTTTCTCCCTTTTTTTGAAAACCCTAATCCTCTTTCTACGTTTTCAGATTCTAACTTCATTTCACTCCATTTCGTGCAAGAGTTAGTTGGAGCATCACAAGACTTTTGCTTTTGGCCTTCATAAACCACAAGAGTTTTCACCATTTTCGACCGTTGGCAAGGTAAGCTTGAAAATTATCTTTTTGAATTTTTTTTCTCGTCTTTTTCTAATTAGGTCTGTATTTATTTTAGAAAATTTTCAAATTTAGGGTTTCTTGTTATGCAGGTGGAGGGTCCTGAACATGTGCAAATGAGGGTGGGATGACACAAACTATCTCATCCATTGTTTGGTAAAGACTCGGTGAAGGTTAGTTTTTTGTTTCCAAAATGTTGTTTTCCAACTTTATTTCATTTTCCATTATTTGATTTCAAATTAAGGTAAAGCATGCAATAAAACCGCGCTCATTAAAAAAGAAATAAATGGATGTTCATGGAGTAATTTGTAAATCTGATTAATGGATGTTCTAAATTCTTGATATTTTAGGTTTCAGTAAGCTTCTGTTTGTTTTCAATTTCATTAATGCTATTTGTTTCTTTTCTTTTTCTTTTTTCTTTTTTTGTGTAGAAAGTGCAAATTGAGTTGTTAGTGGTATATGCAAACCAGTTGCTTGAAAAGGAGCAATCTAGCTGCCATGCCTCGCTCAGAGATGACAAGTTATTTTGCAGAATCCCGCCAGTTGATTTCTTAAAAAATTTGTGCTCTGACAATTTTCAAACAAATCATATATAAATTTTCCATTTATTTTTGTATTAGGTGGATGATCTCTCCAGAATATATAGACTCTACCATAAAATACCTCAAGGCTTGGAACCTGTTTTTAGTATATTTATATAAGTGAGTTGGTTTATTCTTCAAAAAGTGCATCTGCTATTTGATCATTTTCACTTGCTGAAACTTTTGAGAATTTCCATGGTGCAGTGTGCTACTAATGAGGGTCTTCCCTTAGTCAATCAGGCTATAGATGCTGCAAACAACCAGGTTCAGTATCTTGATCCATCTTTCTTCAACCCAATAAATTTTGCATGCACTTATCTCAAAATATTGTTGTAATTTTTTTAATTTGAATTTTATAAGCACAGATTATTCTTGTGTGGATGTCGGTGAATACATTTTGCTTTTGACATTTGGTGATAAGGTGAAGATCATACATAAATGTTCAAGGATTTTAATTTTATTCTTTATGTGATGTAAGGAAAATTTTCAACTAATTTAAATCAAATCGAGGAGTATTAGGTTGAAATTGAGAACATAGAATTTAATTTTATTCCCAGTTCAATTAACTTCTGCTCAACTCTGTATAGCTACTTCTTCAATTCCTACCTCTTATTCTTTCTTTTACCCTAACCATGTTTAGCATCTATTGATTTGAATACCGATTCTTTAATTATTATGTGTTGGGAGGTTTTATTCGCTTCTGGACAATTCTTCTGGAAAATGGCTTGGGCACAATGTCTGAATTATGAGTTTCATCCCTTGGAAGTTTGTTGTCCATTTTTTATTACTCAGCGCTCATTGATGTTTTGGCTTATGTGTGGCTCGTGCATGTCACCAATGCTAGTTAGGTTTTCAGTCTGGCTAATTAGCACTGATTTTTTGGGCACATCAAAGATTTGCCTACAAACATAAGTTGCATCATTTTCTATTGCTTTCATTTCTCATTGTTGTGATGAATTAGGAAAATGTAATGTAGAAGCATGTGTTGTAAAGCTGTTGGGTTTCAAAATATGACTTGTTTTTAGCTTGTTTATATAAGATAGGTGAGCTGTTCCTCAAGTCTACCCTACTCCATTCTAAACCAGTGCTGGTTCCAAACAGCCATCGTCAATTTGGTTGGTCAGGTTCGGGTTCTGTCAACAATATTTGAAACTTCTGAAAATGAGGTTTGGATGGTGGAATTTTCTGGTTTTTTGATTTGTCATGAATTTGGGATTTCTATAGATGCTAAGTAGGAGAAGTTAACAATGGCCATACTTGGGGAATTCATGTAAATGATTTGACTTGTTTAAACATGAGAAATTCTGTCTTTCCAAGAATCAATTACAGCTTGTTACATAAAATTTTCAAGTCCACCAATAGTTCATTTCCCAGATAATTGGTTTAAAAGTATTTGGATTTGTTGCAAAGCTTCAAAAGGTACATGACCTTCAAAAAGGATTACAATGAACAACTCCTGTATCTCCCAACAGGGCTTGCCTGCTGCTGCACCTTGAAGAAATCGTATATAGGTCAAGTTCAGGAATTACCCATATTGATGTGAAAGCGGAGGAGTTGCAAAGCAAGGTAATGAAATTAGAACTCTTCTTCATTATCATCATCATATAATTCAACTGAGTGGTAGTACGACCATCTTTAACTTTTGGAACTGGTTTCATTTCTAGCAGGCATAGGATTATGAAATCTATAATCTTAAACCATTCTTTTCAAGCACACAGTTCTCTAAAGCCCGCTTTAAGTTGGATGCAGAGTGGGGTGTGATGAGGCATCCCATTGCAAGATGATGACAAAATGTAACTAAATTAATATTCACACAGTCGAGTTTGCAAAGCAAGCGAAGTTAATGGTCCCAAATTGTTCTGGTTATTCAGATGAAGCAGAGTGGAATTCTACATCAACCTAAATCTCATTGGTTCTTTAATGTATTGAAATTAAACATGATTTCTATTTAACATACAAATTACAGTGATTTGAATGAGGATGGGATTAGTACTGAATGATGGGTATTGAAGTGAATTTTAGCAACTGAACATTTCTCATTTGGTTTTAATAAGTTTTGTGGGTAAGGATAGAAAAATCTTTGGTAAATGCCAAGAATGCAGATTAAATTGGGGCAGCTATTTGTTACCCATTTCATCTGAAATGTGATGCAACTAAGCTTCCTGAGCAAGGCAATTATACCATAAAGGGGCCAGAGGGTGTGTTATACGGTTAGCCTCAAGATGAAGTCAAAATGATGGTTAGTTATGGTAGGGGAAAATTGGAGTTTAATATTCCATCTAAGATTGTTACACTAAACATTTTACTAGAATGTGATATTTTACTGGTAATAATATTTTCATGGATCCTATATAGTTTATTGGTAATAACTTGTGGAAAAATTTCAGGACAAGTTTTGTTATTGGCTGAAAATTCATAAATAGATAATATTAATGTGTAATGGTTGTGTGTATATTTATAAAAGAAAAAAAATTATCCATTTGAGTGTGACACTTACTGATTTGAATCAAAGATCTCAGTAATTTAGTAGAGGTATGCAAATAAAAACTCATGTGAATTCATTGATTGAAAAGACGAATTCCAATTTTATGTTGAACTCGTTTTTTCAATAAACAAGTTCTGAATTTTACATTGAACTCATTTATTAAAAAAACGAGTTCAAATTTTGTAAAATTTGAACTCTCTTTTGAACAGACGAATTGCAAAGAAGAGTTCTTATTTTACATCTTTTCAACATATGCTATCCACATGGAATCCCATTCAAATTGTCTTAGTTTTAGAAGTATTTTGGGGACAACAACATTTTAATAAATATTTTTAAAAAATCTGTACTTTTGTAGGAACCGAAGGGAATGGAGGAAATCTTTTCAGAAATGAAAAATAGGAAGGAAATCTTGAAAAAATCACCTATTTATTGGGAAAAAAAAAGTGCCTAACAATTTTATTGTTATGGGCGAAGATTTATAGCCGATTTTGTCTTCGAGTGGAATTATCGTTTATTTTAATTTTTAATTTATATTATTCTTTTATTTTTAAACTATTTTTTAAAATTTATCATATTAATCCTATTTTTAAAAATAACTATAAATTCCCTGATATATATATATATATATATATATCTAATCAATTTATAGTATTTAATAAATGGTTTTGAATAAAAATAAATCCAATGAGATAAATTATAAATATAACTTTTAATAGAAATTATCAACATAACCATTTTAGTGACACTCTGGAAAATAACATCAAAATAAAATAATTTACATAAATTTTATTGAAAATAAGTATTTAATTTTTTGTCCACCTTGAAAATGAAATTTGAAAATTATTTAACTTTTTATTTGAATGTAATGACATAGGATATAACGTACTTTTAATTTTTTTTTTAAATGAATGAATATTAATGTATTAAAGAAATTTAAGATAATTTTAATAAATTTTTTAATAAATATAGATTGATGGATGGATCATGCTACATGGATCTTTGGACGGATCAAACCTCGCGTTAGATAGAGCATAATGATCTTATTAGACGGTGGAGAATGTCAAACATCCCATGATATTCAAGAATATCATATTCCATTTAATTATTATTTTAGTGAATTGAATATGACTATATAATTCAAGATTTACAAAAAAAGGGGAAAACAATATCTTTACACTCTTAAAAAAAAAAAATTATTATTATTAAATTTTCATAGCACAACATTATTACTTTTTATGAACTCTTGTTTACTTTTACAAGTTTTGACTTCTAATTTCCTCTCTCATTGTTGGAGACCAGGATGCGGGATTTTAGAAAAAAAATGTTTTCAAAAAAATATTTTTAAGCATACCATAATTAGGAGGACTTTAATAGAAAGTTATTTTTTAAAAACATAACTTCAATTGACTTTTAAAGTTTTTATTTAAAAAAAAATATAAATTCAAAACTTGGACCGAAATAGTCTTTTTAAAGGATAACTTTTAATTGATGTAACCATCATAAATTTGAAAGAGTTAAATATGTTTTTCAAAATGGGTAAGGCAAAGCAGCAACCAAGTGTTGATACTTGTCGGGTAGTTGGTTGGGACCGTTGGGCGGATGCTTGGTCACACCGGATGGTCAGAGAGGCGATGCCCATGTGTGGTGGATGGTTCTCTTTTCCATCTTATGACAGTTGCATTCAACCTTGCATGGCAAATCAATGAGGGGGTCAACTTCAACATGCTGGTGATGGGAGATCGCTTTACATTTTCACCTTTTTATTTAATTTTATTTTATTTTTTAAAATAAAAACAGTTTTTTGATAATTTATTTTTAAAATAAGCTATTTTTATAGTAAATTTTAGGCATTTTAATTATTTTTTATATAATATTCTTAAAAATGGAAATTGCCTAATCAAAATCGGTATACCAAATGGTTTGATGACTATAGTTACCCGGGTTAATAGTTAACGTAGACATTCCTAAATTTATTTCATCCAAATTGAGAAGGGAGACCATTTTGCAATGCACAACTCACTTTCACACTTTTTTTTTTTATCAAAATGATAAAGTAATTTATGACTATTTTTGGAAGTGGCTCAAATTTCTATTATGATATCTATACAAAATATTTGATGTATTGGTATATCTTTTTAAAAATATATCTTTCTTACCAAATAAAAAGCACCCTTAGTTAAATATCTTCTTAATAAGTTCTGAGATTTAAGTGAGATTGTAAACACTATATGCGATAATAGAAATGTAAGGAAAAGAATAAGATACTTATTCTTCCAACAATTACAAAGATTCCTTATGGTCAAACAGTTACCTCAAACAAGACCTTATTAAGCTACTAATAAGCAGTAAGAACACCGATTAATTTGTCTTTTTGGTTTTTTCCTTGGGTATGCTCTCCTATTGTTGTTACCTAAGAAGGTATAAGCATTAAACTAGGCCGTTGTTGACAGTAATTCAGTGCTCCAAAAGCCTCATGAACCCAAACCAAGATATAATAATATATGGCAAAAACCGGAAGGGATATATCTTAATTTCAGTATAAATGAGTTCATTAACTGCAATACCAGTTGTATAGATTTAAGAGATGCTAGGGATCAACCAATTCAGTGGGATATGCATATGAGACCCTAGGGATCTCCCAATTTTCTCTACCATTTGCTTCAATAGGATGGCCTTGTTTTGAGAAGCTGCTAAAAAAGACATGACTACATATACTCAAAATGACTCCTATTAGAAAAGGCTTAGTAAATTGCCAAGTGATGTTTGGGCAGAATTTTTATATGATAATTCAATAAGAATAAACAAGGATATATGTAACTCAAATTTAACAGCCTAATCAGGGTCTCTCCTCAATAACTAGAAACATAAGAGGAGAATAAATTTCTGAAAAGGAATAGGTGTGGGGAAAAGGTTCAACTGTACATCAGTAGTCCGGATCAATCTGCTGTCTGGGGTTGGTGGAATCTTGCCCAATCCATTTGCGAGATTCTTCCCACAGTTGGTGTTCAATCCCTAGCTTCCTGAGCTCTACAAGGCCACGCTCAACTGTGACATGAAAACAAAGCCTCAGCAAACAAATTCGTTTTAGTTACTATACTTATTGTGTTCTAAAAAGAGTTAGAATCTGATTTCTTTCATATCCGGCATGTTATTTAGCATTAGTCATCCATTCTTGCGATCCTGGGTCTGCATTAGGAGTGGACTCCACAGGTATAAGTGGGTTTGCATGTTTCCCAAGTTTATTCTTTGGCTTTATAGATTTTGATGGGATGCATTGGCAAAACATGTGATGTTAGCTACAAACAGCAAAATTTTGTTACAGATTTTTCATGCTGAATGTAAATCATAGAAAATAACTGCTTTCTGAATTTTGAAAGAAGAAAAATCCAGCTGATATAACAGAAAATGTAGCTTGAAAATAATTAAAATTGGGTAAAAATGAGGGAAGTGAAGTTACACTACAAAGATATGCACCTCATGATCAGCTAGTTTAAGGCAGCTAGCATGGGAGATGATAGTAAGTGCAAACATTGGTGAATACACACTCTCTCTCACACGCACACACACACAAATACAGAGAGAGAGAGAGAGAGAGAGAGAGAGAGAGAGTACCATCAACTGCATCATGAAAGCTGGGCTGCCGAGTGGTGTGATTGATCCAGAATTGCAAACGTTCGTCAGCAATATCCCTTTCTACACCAAGATTCTTTGCTCTTCTCCAGAAATAAGTAAGCCAAGCCTGCAAGCGAAAATTGAACAAGCATCCAAGAAGTGACTCAACTTTAGAAACTACAAAATGCAGCTATCATATCGATTCTAACAGATTAAACAGGAGTAAGAAGTTTGGTAAACCAAAAACCAAACAAGCATGGTAATAACATCCATGGATTTTTTAATGTGATAGCTTTTGCAAAAAAAAAATAAAAATCAAGGAAATGGTCTTCTAAACTCAAATGGACTTCAGCTTCCACAAAGATACACCGTCTCTCACATATCCAATGGCCTATTTGGGGAAAATATCCACATTAGTTTCTCTCTCTCTCAAGGAAGATGGTCTTCTAAATTAAATAGACTTCAAACTCCACCTAGATACGTCACTGTCCCTCTCATATCCAATGGCCTATTTGGGGTAAATCTCCATATTTTCCTTGAAAAATTGACTGTCAAACAGTAAGAACTATAATCAAATACAATTGTTTGAGTGTTTCAACTTTCACGAAGATACGTCTTTCCCCCATCCCTTGAAGAGGGTCTTCTACATTTAAATGGCCTTCAACTTCCACCAAGATACATCTCTCTATTTCTTTCTCTCATCTCAAATGCCCTATCTGGGGTAAATATCCATATTTTTTCTTGATAAATGGACTATCACAACAGTAAAAACTATAATTGTTCAATTGGTTCAACTTCCACCCAGAAACACCTCTCTCTCTCTCTCTCTCTCATCCATATTTTTCCTGGAAAATCAGTTATCACAACAGTAACCACATAATTGTCAAGTTTTTCGACTTCCAACAAGATGCATTTCCCCCTTCCTCCCCAGTATGCCTGTCCAATCCATGGAGCCTATTGGGCTAGGCCTGCAGGTTTTGCAATCTGGTTGGCAATTCCTCCCCAGTATGCCTGTCCAATCCATGGAGCCTATTGGGCTAGGCCTGCAGGTTTTGCAATCTGGTTGGCAACCATTCAGGCACGTGTCACAACTGCCACAAAAAGCTCATTGCAAATGATTCCACTCTGGAGCATGACTGATCCCCTGTCTATTCTGCCACTCTCACCCTTTGCATCTCTCTGAGGTTGCACTACACTACCTTCAAGGTAAGAGCTCTTTCGATTCACCACTCTTTATAGAACACCTCTACACCAAAAACTAGGATCTACATTGATATAAATAGGCGTGGAAATCATTACTCATTCAGCATATTTAAG
The DNA here is from genome assembly GCA_945999865.1 of Vitis cinerea var. helleri x Vitis rupestris. Taxonomy (NCBI): domain Eukaryota; kingdom Viridiplantae; phylum Streptophyta; class Magnoliopsida; order Vitales; family Vitaceae; genus Vitis; species Vitis cinerea var. helleri x Vitis rupestris. The sequence goes on along the minus strand of OX253930.1, from coordinate 4,617,467 downwards.
TGTTGGATAAGTTCTGTCACCATCACCCATACACTCCCAAACCTCAACTAGAATATTACTGCATCCAGGGGACTCAAGCTTACATGATGCCCATCTTTTTTGGTAATCAATATCTTCTATATGCCTTTATATTTCTGAAACACCCAATTCCTCTTAGGCTTAAGTTCCAGGTTTGTGAAACTCTTCTCCCACAACAATATTGGTAGGGAAAAATACCTTTAAAGAACTGAAGCAAAAAGGAAAGAAAAGAAAAGAAAACATCTCAAGTGTTCCTTCAATGGTGATAACATAAAACCCAAGAAAAGAAAACAATAAGGAAAAAAAAAAAAAGTTCTTGAAATGATTCTTAACAGATTACTGTGGGTTTACTGAGCAACTATAATAATAATAATTTTCTTCGAGGATAGGTAAAGAAAGAACTTGCAAAACAAGTCTCATCATACCTGTTTAAAAAGCACATCTTCTGATTCCTCTTGGGTCAATTCTGAAAGAAAATATAGTTCTTTAGACAAATTTAACGTCAATCTAGCCAAATTTTAAACAGTATTGTATAAGAAGCTAAGTTCATTGAGGCAAACAATAAAAGTTAGGAATTGAAAAAAACGTAAGCTTAAGAAATTTCATCATAGCACAGTTACAAAGGAAAAAGAAGATTCATAATTTTACATAGTGAGCCATGGAATGAATTTCATGCTCCAAGAGTGCTGAGGTAAATCCAGAAATCAGCCTAATTGACCAATGGATTGCCCATGCAGAAATTGCAGCCATCCACATCAACCTCATAGCTTAATGAGGCATATGGCAATCATGCCAGGTCAACCCTTTTTCCCTAACAATACACCAGCTTCAATCTTAAATTCAGCCATTATCATGGAGAAATTCGTCCAGGAACAAAAATGAGAAGATGTATACTTCACATTCAAATAGATATTCATAAACAAGAATAGATATTCTGTCATGAGGCCTAGATCGGATTAACTACCAACTTAACAGCTCCCCACCTCCTTGGATTGGTTGTTACATATTACACTTATCCACATCAGCCATTCCTCAGTGTGTATGCACAACTAACATATAGCTTCCTATTTTGTGACATGAATATACAAGAATAAAAAAGGCCTTGCACAACTTAATTAATAATAATCTATTCTTCAACATGTTCTATTTCTTGTCATTAAAGAATAAAGATACTACAGCATCCTATCTAAACCATCTATCTGATCATGGAGCCTCAAGTTTGACTTGACTTAGTTTAGATGTCCTACAAAATCTTTGAACACCTTATGTATAAACTACTTACCTAAATTTTGACAGGAAAATTTATTTTTATCACTCACTCACATGGCATATGCTACTTCACTAATTAATATTACATACAAATTTGATAGTTTGCTATGTGAACTTACCAAATGATTCTAAAAGATTATGTGCCTCTGTTGATAGTTTCAAATCACCTACACCATGATTTAAAAATAAAAGTACAAGGAAATTTGTTAGATAACCACATCAAGATAGTAGTTGCGATAAATTGAATTATGTATGTAAAAAATAACTGATTAATCATGAAGCTAAGGAGCACATAAAGCCTCAGGTTAACAATTCAAAAATGAACAAATTCTATAGTTTAAACCAAAAAAAGTATTGGAAGCAATTGCAAAAGAATATAGACAAAAGAAGCATCATGATCACAAGAAACATCAGCCAAGTAGCATAAAAAAGAAGCATGCACATTACCAAAGAATGACAAACTTTCCATCTCATAAATTTGTCTTCCTAATGAAATTTCCAAACAAAAAAGGAAAAAAACTATTGCAATGACATGGCAGGAAGACTCTTATGATAGATGGTACCCAAAAATTACAGCAAGATTCATCCCCTCTCAACCTGAAATCAAACCCCTAAAAATTGATGCCAAAATCTTGGAGATGACTGCATGGCATGAGAGAATTGGACGAATCTTGTAAGAGACCCATTGGCCAGTAGGAAAGCCTATGCTTTTGGTGAGTTTAAAAGCATGAGGATCATAGCTGTTTAGAGGAAAATATTACAAAAGCAAGGCAACCAAGGATTTCAAATTTTCACTACGCATTTTATAGTTCCTTTTTTACAATGACAAGTAGAAAATAACTCAATGTTAATATGCATTTCTCCATACAAAAGATAGAAAGTAACAATTGAAAGAAGAGAATCAACAAAGGACAGTATTTATGAATGGTTACATTCAACACCTTCACTGTCTATGTGCTTGTTCAATTATAGTAAAACTGCATGTAAGGATGGAAGCAAGTGTTGGAAGATAATTCAAATAAAATCAAATCATTCTAACTATGGGCAGATTCTGTTTTAAACCAGTAGCCGAATAATCAGCTATTATTTGAATGTTATTTGACTTTTTAAATTTTGAATAAATGTTGCCGATTAATAGCAACGAAATCTTAGGAGATATGATTTCATTATTCCTAAAATTAAGGTCTATTTTCATGTTCTACTTCATATAAATTAGGGTTTGTACCTCTGTTTTATTTTTCAATAAGTATTCGATGAATGCTAGTTTTTTCTCCTTATCAGTGGCATGGTATCAAAGCCAACCGACTTCTAATTGAGAAAAAACAAAGGCAAAAACAGCCATGGCTGGAGCAAGCAGGGGTAGTGTCCCAGAGGAGTTGTCTGACACTTCTTAGACACCTCTTACAATTGCTCCCACCGTCTTAACCTCAAAAAATGCTTCGCAACAAATTACAACACAAAAATTGAACAGGAATTTTTTTTGGCAATGGTCAAGAGCAGTGCTAACGGTGGTTCGAGGTTGTGGCAAGCTAGGATACCTAAACGGGACCATTACTGAACTAGCGAAAACAGACCTGACTTACCCCACATGGGACACCAACAACTTGATTGTGATGTCGTGGTTGGTAAACTCTATGACTGACAAAGTGCAGAGCAATTATCTCTATTAGCCTACTGCAAAAGAAATTTAGGACTCTAAATCTTGCGTATCCTGATTTAAAAACTCTTGAGTGCTTAATCACTCTCTAGAGTAAAAAATGTTTTAAAAGGTTTTTTTGTTTGTTCCTAAAAAATACTAAAGAAAGAAAAAGAAATGATAAGCTAAATAATTTTTTCATGTTTAGTTGTCTTATGAAAAATACCAAAAAAAAAATCAAATATAATTAAAACTAGTTAAAAACTTATGAACTTTTAATTTATTTAATCTTTATTTTAATAATTTAAAATAAATAAAATAAGTTTAAAATACTAAATAAAAATAATTTATTGATTTTAAATTTATTTTTTATTTTTCTTTTTTTTTTTCCTTTTTTTTTTTTCTAATTTTCTTATTTATTTTTTTCCTTTTTCATTTTTCCTTAAATTTTTTAGGAACCAAACATAGCCAAAATAATTTTAAAAACTCCTCGAGTATCACTTGGGGAGTTCAAAAGTGAAAAATAAATAAAATTTGTAAACTAGGAATTTGTATTGAAAAATTCATTTTTTATAAATCTTATGAGGTGAGCTCAAGTATGGGGTATCACTTAAAGGAAAAATTTTAAATATTAGGTATCAATTTAAGGTTTGACAAGTGTGAAGTATTACTTGGGAAATTTAAAAGTGAGAATCTGAGGAAAATTACAAATGTCTATTAGAGTTCATTAATCTAGTATAAAACTCTAAGGCTTGGTTTGAAAGTCTTGGTATAGTGAAACCTCAAACTTGAGATTAAAGTTAAACAAGAGTAGATGTAGATTGATATTGAGTCAAATCACTATAAATCTTGAGTTTGAATTTCTATTTTTTCTACTTTATTTATATATTATTATTCTATATTGTTTTTACTATATTATTGCTTATTTATTTCTTACATTTATCATAGTTAATATTGTTATAATTTGCAAAAAGACCGATGTCGAATTCATCCTCCTCTTGAGTATTTACCTTAGGTTGATATTATTAGAATCCTAACTTAAACCATATATGATCGGTTTTGTAAAGTCCTCTGAATTTCAAATTAGTTGTGGTCATCACAGATGAATGGAATCATCTTTTTCATTCGAATATAAAAGAGGCAACTGTATAACGTTATCCCTAAACATAAACCATTGAGGCTTGTTAGCCACAAACTGTTGGAAAATTTTTTATATGGGCTAACATTAATTAAATAATTTGTATTTGCCAAAACGGGTTAATGGATAGTCTATTATATAATGAGCCCAATTAACTAGTGATCACATTTTGGATTGGGTTTTGCATCTTTCGAGTAGAAGCTCAGTTGAGTAGCAAGTGTAGGCTATGGGTCTCATTGAAGCCCATTATGGGAGGGCCCAATGAGAATCCAATTTGAGTTATGCTAAGTCCCCTCTCTAATCTAGATAAAAAAAAGGTTTTTCTATTTTCCCATTGAGCCACCATAGCTATTATCAAGATCATAGAGAAGAAGATTTGGTTGCAACAATCAATCACGGTTTTTTATCATGGCTCAAACAGGTATGTTCGTTATAGTGATTTCCTATTGTTAGTATTCTTTAATCATGTATGATTAATCTATGTGATTATGTAAATATTTTACATGTGGTATCAGAGCCTGATTTACATGATTTAGGATCTACATTTGGAAATCGAAAATAAAATTTTTAGTTTCTTATTTTATTTTCTTTTCGGGGCCGAATCTGTGATCCATGAATGTGTATGTTTTTTTTTTTAGTTTATTTTGATTGTGAAACTTTAGGCCTTTTGTTCTTTTTGTCACAAGCCTCAAATTGATATATCATATGTGCAATTTCGTTGTTTAAATTGGGATTAAGTTTTAAAATTTTCAGAATTTTCTTGTTTAAAGATTCAAGAAAAATTTTATTTGTTCAAATTATTGTGTTTTACTCAAATTAAACTCTTAGATTTTGTTGTTTACATATATTATAGTTGATATGTAGCATTAATTTCGGTTTTTTGGCTCAATTTGGTGAAAATTGAAAATTCGAAAATATGGGTATGAACCCTAGAAAATTCGTTTTATTTTTTTTAAAAAAAATGAGCAAGATTGAGAAGTTTTTTTTGTTTAATTAATTGTTGTAGAGAGATTTCTTATATTGTTAAGGTAAAAATACATGTAAAATGAGGCCGAAATAGGTGTTAAAATAGAGTTTTTCAATCTTGACTATGGAAGTATAAAAAACCGAATTTTGTTAATCAATTATGGAGATCTTTAAGTTGTTTTTTTTTTATGATTAAATGTCCTAGAATTGTTATAAACAATCTAAAGTTTAAAACCCCTCAAGATCCCAATAAAAAAAAAACCTTTTTTTTTCAATTGTTTGTAATCCAGGTTGCAACCGGGTCATTTGACCCGTATTGCAGAATTTTTGACCCAATGCTGGAGGTTGAAGATGAGCTCCAACACATGCCACACGTGCCACATGTGCCACACGTTCCCCACTCGCGGGTCAAGTGTGTAAGGCACGTGTAACCTCATCCGGTGTCTGTTTTGAGCCCCGTTTTTTCCTGTTCGCTCGTTTTTTTGTAATCTATTTTTCTGGATATATTATTTTATTTTTTGGGGGTTAAAAATATTTATTAAATAATTATTACTTATTTATGTGATTTAATTAGCTTAAAATTATTTTTTGGTATAATTTTTTGTTGAGAATTTACAAAAAATTATGCTAATATATATGGAATAGGAGTGTAGTGCTGACTCTCTCTATATTGAAACTTTTTCATGCATACTCTCCTACTTGGTCTAAATCACATAAACTAGTTAAATAATTAGTTTAAAGTCTAATAAAAAAAATTGTTGTTCAAATTCTTGCAACTATAATTGATCATATGCATATATATCGCTAATATGCATTATTGTTGTTGAGCAATTTTTTTAATTTACCCAATTTTGGAACGTTGCATGTGAATTGTTGAGGTTATTTCATCAAAGTGATTTAACCATCAAAATTTGCAAGTTAATGAGTTCCTATTTTGTTGATGGAGAAAGTTTTAGATTAATTTGTACAATCGGCTGCCCAAAGGGGGTTATTGTGCAAATTAATTTAACAACATGAGGATATTGAATGAGATAAATAATTTGATAAATTTATTTGCCCAAAGGAAATAAATTTTAATGAATTATTTGTTGATCTTCATGCTTAGAGAATAGTTGTTTATTGTGGACTCTGCCCAAAGGGGAGTTTATGATAGTACAATTGATTCTTGTATTGTATTGCTTATGCTTATTTAAGTTTTTTTTTACCTATTGCCCATAATTGATCTAGTTGCAAAATTTTGTCAATCAGTTTTCTTTGCTGTGAACAACAATAACGCTACAATTGAAATTCTAAGTGGGTCGAACTACAAGAGATGGAGATCAGACATAGAGTTTGTTTTAGGAATGATGGACTTGGACATAGCTTTACGTGAAGATGAACCTCCTAAGCCTACTAATGAAAGCACCGAAGCTATGAGAGCTCATTATGCGAAATGGGAAAAATCGAACCGTTTGAGTCTCATTTCAATCAAGAGGTCCATTGCTGAGCATCTCCTTGGAGGAATACCTGAGAGCAACAATGCTAAGGAAATTCACGTTGTTGTGGCAAATAGATACCAAACATCTGACAATGCTGAAGCTGGACATTTTATGGATGAATTGATGAATATGAGGTATGATGATATGAAAGGGGTTCGTGCATATATCCTAAAAATGGTGCATCTTCAGACTAGATTGAAAGCACTAGACATTCCCACTCCCAATAAGTTTATTGTTCATCAAGCCCTCAATACTCTACCATCTTCTTTTAGCCAAATCAAGATTGCATACAACACCCTGAATCAGTCTTGGGGTGTGAATGACCTGATCACTAAGTGTGTGGCTGAGAAAGAAAAGCTGAAAAGAGAAAAGAATGAATCTGCTCATCTCGTTGCTCTTGGAAAACCGAATAATCAAAAGAGAGTTGAAAATGCTAGAAAGCCCAACTTCCATAGTCATAAGAAAAATAAGAATTTCAAGAAGAGTGGGAATGAAAAGCAAAAGAATGGAAATGCCAAGAACACAGACCTTAAGTGCTATCACCGCAACAAAAAGGGTCATAAGAGGGTTGATTGCTTTACGTTTAAGAATTGGCTAGAGAAGAAAAAGAAGGAACGGGGTATGTTATTTGCCTATGTCTGTTTTGAATCTAATTTAGTTAATGTTCCTTTAGATTCATGGTGGCTTGATAGTGGTGTTACTGTTCATGTTGCAACTTCTTTACAGGGGATAAGAAATATGAGGAAGCCAAGTGAAAAAGAGTCAAAGCTTAAAGTTGGCAGTGACATCGGGATTGATGTTGAGCATATTGGGGTTGCTGTTTTAGAATTAGATTATGGTTTTCAGCTTGTTTTGGACAATGTTTTTTGTGTACCTTTGTTTAGAAGGAATTTAATTTCCCTTTCAGTACTTGATAAAGCTGGATATAGTTTCATTTTTGCAAATAAAAGAGTTGATGTGATTTATGACTCTAAAGTGATTGGCAATTGTGTTTTATCTGACGGGCTTTATAGATTGTTGTTGTTATCTACTTGTTCTTACAATGTTGAAAACGATGTTGCTAAAAGACCTTTGACTAAGGAAAGATCTTCATTGTTATGGCATAAGCGTTTGGGGCACATTTCTAAAGAACGAGTAGAACGCTTAATTAGTTTTGGGATTCTTCCCCACCTTGACTTTGATGACTTAGAAATTTGTGTTGATTGTGTGAAAGGAAAATTGACAAAGAATAAGAAAAAGGGTGCAACTCATAATCAAAATTTGTTGGAGATTGTTCATACAGACATTAGTGGACCTTATTCCACTACTTTGTGTGGCAACAAGTACTTCATTACATTCATTGATGATTTTTCCCATTATGTCTATGTATTTTTTATCAAAGAAAAGGCAGATGTTCTTGAAATGTTCAAAGTCTTGTGAACTGAAGTTGAGAAACAACTGGGGAAAGTCATCAAAATTGTGAGATCTAATCGAGGTGGTGAGTATTATGGGAAGCATAGTGATGTTGGACAACAAAAAGGACCTTTTGCAAGGTACTTACAAGATAATGGTATTGTTGCTCAGTATACTATGCCTGGTAGTCCTGAACAGAATGGCGTGGCAGAAAGGCGCAACTGCACTCTTATGGAGATGAAGAGAAGCATGATGGGTAGATCAAATTTGCCAAAATACTTATGAGGTGAAGCCATTAAAACAACAACCTACATTCTGAACCGTGTTCCTAGTAAGTCTGTGCCTAAAACACCGTTTGAACTATGGACAGACAAAAAACCCAGTTTTAATCATTTTAAAGTATGGGGATGTCCAGCTGAGGTGAAAATCTATGATCCTTCTTTAAAGAAGACGAATTTCATTAAAATTCGAGTTTTATCAAATGTACCTTAGGCAAAACTTTTCAAAATTGGCATATTAATTTACCTAAAGTCCTTGCCTAAGTGTTAGAAAAGAAAAAAAGTGAAAAAGATAGGTTTTCAAGGCCAAAAGGCCAAACCAGTTGAGGCTCTGGCCAACAAGCTCAACCGGTTAGGGAACTAGTCGACCGGTTGGGGAACCAATCGATCGATTGCCCTTGACCGATCGAGGTCCGATTGAGGAGTGTAAAAAACACTCTCTCTCTTCCAGTAGCCTTCCTTTCCCGATTGAGGTTCTCTTTTTCCCGATTGACCTTTGATTGAGGTCCCGTCGAGGTCCAATCGAAGCAATGGTAACCTGCCAAAGCATTAAATGCTCCAACAGCTAATGAACCGATCGACCCCTAGCTCAACCAATTGAGGCTGCTTTTTACTTTTCTTGGCTCCCGAGCTTAGAAACTTATAAATTGAGAGCTCCACTTTGTTTATGATATAGAAAACACTTGCAATCAATTGTCTACCCACTTGTGTTTGCCTTTAAAGCTCTCATTTCTTTCTTAGTGCATTAAATCCTCACTTACATATAATAATTGAAAATCATGGTATCTTGGCAGGTGGAGTTTAGATTGGTTATGTTTGGGTTGTTTGTCAGGGATATTATCACTGCAAAACTTAAAAGAATCGGACGTCAATGGCTTAAGAAGTATATATCAAGGCCTCTTATTTGTATTATGAATTAATCAAAATATATTTGCATCTGTTATTATATTGTTCTTATGTTAATCTTGGGGAATAGTGTTATCTATTTCATCACACATGCTTAAAATGTATGTATTTATGCACATATTTTGACTTGTTGGGTATTGGAAATTTTTATTTCCTCTTTGATGGGTCTGAAGTTAAACATGAACTTTTGGTTGCTTTATGGGATGATAAATTATTAAAACTGATGCTCAACCAACACATGACTTCAATGAGATGGTTCTTCGGTTATGATGAATTGAGAATTAGATGAGTTGATTTGGGAGTAATGCATTCATCTTATAAATTATGATGACAATGCATCTAAATGAAAAGAAAATGTTATAGGATAATGTAAAGATACGTATTTAATGCTTTTAATCATTAATACTTGATCCATATGAGTTTATCAAGTGTGGTTTCTACTGAGTTGCCCAATGCTCTCTTTAGACCTGTTCCTGCATACAATGTTATCTGTCCATATGATGGAATAATGAAATAAAATAAAACACCCCCTTCTGCACTTCTAGTGAATATGTCATTATTTACAATTATGGTGAGTAGCTCTCTTGTATCCATTTTTCTTCTGTCAATACTTTCTGCTTTAGTAATTTAGTAAGCTTTTGTTCCTCAAAATATGTGGATTCTCACATAACATAGCCATTTTGTGTGTGTTGTGTGTGTGTATATATATACATATTTGTAATGAAACAACTAATTGAATTGTTCTAATAATGAAAGCAGCCACATGTCCCTGGAATATGCTTTGGAAGGCCTCTTTTCAACTAAATCAGATGTCTTTAGCTTTGCAGTCTTATTAGAATACTGGATTTTACCAAAGTGATTTGCTCAATCTTCTTGGATATGTAACACAATCTACAATGTTCTAATATGCTAATTTTGGGTTTTCAATTTAGCTATCTGATAAACCTAGGCTATCAGTAAATTACCTTAACACTTAGGTCCAAGGAGATGCCCACTACTGTGACTTTGTTGTCAGTATTACCTTAACACTTGCCTGCTTTTGTCAGAATCCAAGGTCTTTTTTGTTAGTCACATTTTATATTGCCTCTCTTTTTGATCTCCTGTAGCTGAAGAAGTCCAATTTCACAAGGCTGTGCAGCACAAGGACATTGTTTGTTTTTAACATATTTTAATTTTTTTTTTTGTTTTGTTTTGTTATTTTATTAGAACTGTTAGGCATGAGTCTCAATTCCCATTTTCTTCATATCCTCTGTTTTTCTAGAGAAGGGTGAGAATTCAGACTTGGGGATTAATTTATTCTCTCTTTTTTTTTTGACTTGTTTGTTGTAGTTGAAAAGAAAATGACTACAACTTTGCATGTGACCAAAATATTATGGTGCTTCAAGTTCATCTTAAACTGACAGTTGATTCACTTTAATCACTCTAGGTACCGAAAAAGCCAAATGAGGACCATGAGCATGGAGATGCATATCAGGTGATTAAGGTGTAAGATGATCTAAATATTTGAAAAAATATAACCAATTTTTCACTTTTTGAAACTAAAAAATTTAAAACATATTTTATTTATTATAAGGAAACTAATTACCATTCTTTTAAAATAATAGTTAAAATAACCTTATGTTAACACTTAACACTCTTATAAATTAATAAAAATAAAAAAGGTCCAGGATATTGTTATATACATGGAAATCATATTTGTAATTTCTTTTCCATTGAGACAATTTTTTTCTTTACTTTCTTCTTTTCTTTTAATCTATGTTATTTTTGTTACTAAGATCAAAATAGACAAAATTTCTCCAATTTAAAAAAAAGAAACAAATGTTAGAATTTCTCTATGAATTTTTTCTTTATATGAATAATCTAGATTTTTTTTTTTTTTTTTGGAAACAATTGGGAGAGAAAATTATTTTTTATTTAACCAATGAAAAAACTAAAATAAATACTTACATATACGTGCACACACATTCTATTTTTTTTTTCACTATGTTCTAAAATTTAAAACTTTATTTTATTTTGGATACATTTTCTACCTTTCCATGATAAAAAGAATATTTTAGGAAAAAACAATATGATTTTTTTTATATATTTTTTTTATTGATTTCATAATGCTCTACTTAGTTTAACTCAATCTTCTTATATGAAACTTCATAAACTCACCCCAATTCAAAGTGACTAGTCACAACTTTAAAATATAGAATTCAAGGAGATAAAATTAAAATTACATTTTGTATCACTAATAATGGAGATCAATTATGCAGGTCAAATTTCCTAGTTTGGAGTAGTTGGAAATTTCCCGGTGAATAGCATAACAAAGATATGGCATAGCTCACTTCCTACTTCAGATTCTTTTGGCAGCCTAAAAGAAATTAAGTTGTTTCATTGTGATAAATTGCAAAGCCTTTTTCCAACTTCTATAGTAAGAGCTTTATTGCAACTTGAGCAACTAACTATAAACTGTTGTGAAGTGGAGGAAATTGTTGCAAAGGAAAATGGAGTAGAGGCAGTACCTATGATTGAGCTTTAAAGCAACCTATCTTTGTCCTCATAATCTTACACAACTCAAGAGTTTCAACCCAGAAAAGCATACCACAAAATGGTCACATCTGAAAACATTGAAAGTGGATAATTGTGGTGAATTGGAGACAATGACCTCTAAATTTTCAAAGTCACAAAAAACAAGTTTAGCACGTCATCTCAATGACACAATTCAACAACCTCTCTTCTTTTTGGAAAAGGTACAAATCTAATCTTATTTGAAACTTTGTTCATATCAAATAAATTGCATAATTATCAAATTTTCTGGAGTTTTATATTAAAACTATAATATCCTTCCTTGATTGAGTCATAATCTAGTATTTTATAATTTACCCTCAATGCCTCATCAAGTGTATAAAGATTGTCTTATTTTGACTGTGTGGGTACGGTGAGCAAACCCGGGACTTGTAAATTCATCCGGGTTCGGGTGCCCGGGAAGCATCTTGTCAGGCACTTTGGCCTTGCCCGGAGAAAACGGGAGAAAAACTGGGATAGAAAGAAAATTAGTTTCCAGCTCTAACAATGACGCCGTCTGTGGGAACCGACGAAAAGCCGAGTTCCCGTTTAAAAAAAAAAAACGTCCTGAGCTGGAGGACCAGTCGGAAAAACAAGCCCAACAATGGTTGTTCTATCCTTTGCGTATCCCTCTCGTTTCGCCGCCCTTTGCTCTTTTGACTCCCCCTTCTTCTCGAATCCCATTTCCCAAATCCGAACGAACAAAAACGCTCAAATTTTCTTTTCCATTTCTTTTTTCAATTCAAAATCCTTACCAATCATACTCGATTCTCTAAATCCACCCTCATATCTTAGACCCTTACCCTCCATTATGGCACATATCTGTCTTCCAATTTCCGAGTCTCGTCAACCCAGACACCTCGATTCTGGTTGCAATTGAACCCTTGATTTTTGTTCTTTTAAGTTGTGGATTGTTTAATGGATATAACCCTGACTTGAATTTGGATATCATTTTCGATTGTCGAATTTTGGGCAGTTTTCATGGATTACAAAAAGGGCAATTCCTCAATAGTGAGCACCAAGAGCTCAAATACTCCTGAAGATGCTCCCATCATTTGGTAACTTAGTTTTGATACTTGATGCCTATATATGGATTGACATTATTTCATTTGTGCATTTACTTGAACTGTCGCTTCCTATGATCTTGTGGATGACATGTAGCTTCTGGTGGTAATTTTCATTTTTTGACATGAAGGTTATGATTTATGAGTTATGTTGACTAATTTGGAAGATTTGAATTAACTTTAATCCATTGGTTGCTATAGATTAATGTGTCTATATCTTCAAATGGACAATGTTAATCTGATCAATTTAAGAACTATTAAGGACTTAATAAGTTCAGTGGAGTTGCACTTACCATGGAAATAGGTAATGCCAAATGGAGGTCCTCCACTTTATATGTATGAGCAATATCTGTACTACTTAAGTCCACAAACTTGACACTCAGGACTTATCTTCAAGAAGAAGGTTTTATGTGGAAAATGTTGGTTCATTTGAGGAGTTCACCAGTGAGTATGCTTAATGATGAATGTTAGAGTTCTCATTTGGTTTTGGGAGGAGTTTTTATATCCATTTTTACTTGTTTATGTATGCATATAGTGCGCAATGTTGATTGATTGAATTATGTTGTAACCAGTGCATTCTTGATTAATTTTTCATCAATGAATAGTCTTCATTTGGTGTAGTGATGATTGAGCAAATAATTGAAGGTACATCATAAAATATGTCTGTGGCATTGCTAATGTTTGGAGTTGAATGTGTTTTCATGCATTAGCTCATTAGAATGCAGTAACAAAATAACATTGTTGTTTCTTTATTATTTCATCATTTCATAGATTGATTATGCTTGAAATTCGGTTTTTGATGGATTCAGTAGCCGAATTTTGTATTTTTTACATTATCAACTAACAAGTAGTTTATGCTGAATGTGATTACTGTGGCTTTCTAGCAAAAGCCTGAAGCACTGAAGCAGAGAATATGTTCAAGTGAGTATGATGAATTCCCGTCAGATAGGTTGGTGCTAAATCTTGCAATATTCAAGTTTTTAGAGGAAAGATGCCATGCTAGATTAAGGTCCCAATATCAGTTGCTCTTCCATTTGGAGTGTAATCTATACCTCTTTCTAAATAGATTCAGCTCATGTTTGTGGCCCTTCAGTATTATTGACTGTCATGATAATAAGTTATAATAAGTTAAGCTTAGGAGAGAAAATGAAAATAAGCACCAAAATGTATGTTGTTTTTCTTTCTCTCTATTTTCTCAACAACCAAATAAGGAACTTATATCTCCTAGAGAAATTGTTTGTTTGCCTAAAAAATGTAAAATTAGTATTACTTAAAATGAAAGCTCCAAAACCCTTCTTTCTTCTAGTCTCCCCACTCTTCTAGAAACCAAACAACAATCGGTCAAAACTCAACTAAATTCATCTTTTATAACAAAACACCAATTTCAAACATGGAGAAACTAGAGAAGAAAAAAATTATACTTTCATGGGAAATGTAAGAATAAGAATAAGCCCCAAAATCTAATTTTATTTTCTTATCTCCTCAGTTCTCCCATAAATCAAACAAACGACTAATCAAACCCCACTCTATGTCCTTATATATTTTACCATTAATAATACCAATTAAAACATAATGCCAAATATAAGAACATAAGCTCCAAAATTTATTTTATTTTCTTCTCTCCTCACTTATCCCAAAAACCAAACAACTAATCAAACACCACATAAATCCCAATATATATTTCTAATGACAAAACCAATTCCCAACTCAAAGAAATGAGAAATTGAAAATATAAGAACAAGAATAAGCTCTAGATTTTCATTCTATTTTCTTCTCTCCTTTCGTTTTCTCAGCAATTGAACAAACAATTGATTAAATTTCACCATAAGTAGTCTTTTCCAATTACAATTCCAATTCCAAACACAAAGAATGGAAGAAAGAAAATTTCAAAACCTATGCAAAATGTACAAACAAGAATAAGCTCCAAAATTTCATTCTAATGTCTTATCTCCTTGGGTTTTCCCATAAACCAAACAAAAAGTCTAATCAAGCCCCAGAACAAATCTTCTAGTAACAACACCAATTCAAAACTTGGAGAATGAAAAGAAAAAACCTTCAAACTTCATGCTTTTCTCCTTAAATTTGAAACAAAAAAACATGATAGAAATTCATAAAAATCATAGATATACAGAAAATAATAAATAAATAAAAAATGACTACAAAATCCAAAATATAATTGGATTATGTTCTAAAAACAAAGCAGAACAGACCCACAAGGAACAATAATTCATAAAAATTATTGAAAAATCTATGGTCTAACTTCTTCCCAACTAATTTTTCCGATGTACCAAAATCATCTAGATTTAGCAAAAAGAACTTCAAAATATTTGGAAATAATGGAAATAGGAGATGTGTTGGTGGAGATAGAACTGACCTCATTGATGGAAAGACTCATTGTAGACGTGCCCGAGGTTGAAGATATGCTAGAGGAAAAATCACAGAGAGGTTGTGATTTTAACTACTTAACTAATTACATCAACAACTGGAGCAAGAAACATTCAATATCAACAAAGAGCTTAAAGAGGTTGTGAATTGTTCCGGACTTAAGAAAAGTATAGTGGTTGTGAATTTTTCCAAAAATAAATAAATAAATAAATAAAAATGGACAACATCTGACACAATGAACTGGAAGATATCATATCAGATATGCAGTCTTATTATTATTCTTATCATATTAGAATTTGTGCAAGTATTTCTCCAAGAATGTTTCCAACAGGATATCAGCAAATATTATAAATTCTAACTTCTAAGTTAGAAAAGCATTTTAAAACCTTTTTTTCACTGTCTCAACATTTTCAAAACTGACCAAAGCATAACATGATATGCTGCATCAATGCAGTATAGGGAAATCAAACTTCAATTTTCAAAGGAAAATAGTGTAACTGTATGATACTTAACGGATCATGAGGGTAGAAGTCCAGAGATTTTACTATACTATCATATTTGAGGTCTAAGATGAGTATGTTATTCATCCATCACATAAGTAGAATACTTCAAAAATTATTACAATGTTAGGACGGAAGCCCCAGTAGAGCTCTGGCCCTTGCACTGGTGTTTGTTGATACCTTATCAGTAACTGGAATCTTTTATAGAACTCTACAGGGAATTATGTTGCATAAGAATTCAGGAGACATAATTAACATTGAAAACTTGTTATCTACACCATAACCGAACTTGGAAACTTTTGTTAATTATCTTGGATACTTTCCCTTAAGATTGTAATGCCAAAATCCAAATGCTTCTATCAAATGAAAAGATGCAGACAACCATGAAAAAAGTTGTGCCAGATTAGTCTTGCCTAGAAATGAAATTTCGAAAAAAGAATAAGAACTCAATTTTGGCATCTCATTTTATATCTTTTAATTCTTATATTGTTGGAGTGGAATTAGTGATAGATTAATCTTCTTGTAAACTACTTAATTTGGTGTTCTTGTTACTGTCTATTGGACCATATGTCTGCCCATGTATCACATAAATCTTCTTTCTCTATCTGTGTAAGGCTTTTTTTTTTTTTTTACCCTGGGAATTTGGGGGGAGGGGGGGCTAAATTCCAAGACGATGCAAGACTCTTATTAGAACATTAGGTCCAAAATTAACATTCTCTGTTTTGCTCTATTTTGCTATTAGTAATACTGTTGTATTGTTAGTATTTTTTGGTCTACTGTTAGTATTCAGCTGGAAGTTAGTTATATTCTGTCTCCAGCCATCTCTGATCATTCAAAAAGATCAATAATAAGAGAAAAATGCTTCTTCCTCTTTCCTCTTCCTCTTTCTTTCTGATAACTCCTATTAGTTTCTAAAGTTAATGGCAACCAACGCCTAAGATTTGGAACTGGTCCAAGACGACCTTAGTTGGAACATTGAGGAAGGCAGCTTCTTGGATTGTTGTTTTTTATTTTTTATTTTTATTAAAAAAATTTCGAAGGGAATAATTATTTTCAAAATTGTTGTTGGTAGAACGTCATTGTATTATATTTTTAACAAGTTTTAAAATATTTTTTTTACATTTTTAATTATTTTAAAAATATTCTAATTTTTTTTTTTTAAACATCTTAAATTTATTTTCTAAAAAAAAAAATCCTATTATTAGATAAATTCTTGTAAATCTGTTTTCAATTAAAAATCTACCAAACATATTTTTTGAATTTTAAAAACTGTTATCCAAGCAGACACAATGTCATGCCGTGTGAAATGCAACGCGTAGAAGCTATCCAACCTACAGAACAGCCATGGAAGAATGTGACGGCAACAAACCCCTTCCCACACAACGATACTTGGCTCCTATGTAAGCCGTCTCATCCTCACCTTCCACCACCTGTCACCGCCACTGCTCCTTATAAAGTCTAAAGCATGCAGCAAAAACTAAAAATTATAAAGCCTAGTGTTCATGTTGTAAGCTTGTATGATTATGTTTAAGAGGTTATAAAAGCAAAGGGGAATTAGGACTTCTCTATGGTGCTCAATTTCGAAAATGCATATAAAGTTTTCATGTATATCAAGAATAGCTTGTAGCACTATTCAGAGCAGTTGCTCTACTTAATTACATTCCATTTGAATTTTTCCTAATTTACCTAAAATTTAAAAAGAACAGAGGATAACTGTCATCCAGATTGACTTCCCTCTAAATTGATCCACTCTACCAAAAGTAAGGTTCCAAAAGTCATTACAAGATGTTATGATTGGTAATATTGTATATCAATTTATAGGATGATTCATTCTTTCATTCACAAAGTATATTCTATTGGGGTAACCCACGTGGGTTCCAACCCATGAGGAAGTTCTTTCTTAGGCCCACATGTTTGGGCTGCTCTTCTGGATGGGTTGTAAGCCCAATATATATATATATCACCATCCCGGGCTTTCAAAGATGTTGAAGTTGAAGTTCATTGTGATTTCTCTCATTTTTCTTTGTGGAGGTTCTTTCTTCAACCACTGTGGTGCATTCTCTCTTTCTCCTTTTTTATTTTTGAGATGAGGTTTTCCATCCCATAGTATTCAGTATTTCTATTTGTTTTCATTGTTAAAGAAGCTAGTAAGAGACTTTGTATATCTATTTTGGTTGAAATGTATGAAGGTTCCTCTCTGGGTTTTTATCTCATTTATGAGGGTTTTTCCGCATTATATACGGTCTCACCTTGTTGTCATTTCCTTGGTTTATTATTGATTTGATTGTATTATTGTAGTAGTTGAGGTGGAGCAAATTGAATTGGTACAAGTAAAGAACTATGCACTCTACCCCATGCATGTCCACATCCCCAAGATCAATTCTATATCCCCTACTCCTATTATGCTCAATTTTCTTTCATTTAAGCCTTTAACATATTTGATGATTCTTCATTGATCAATGACTTAGTCATCTCATTTGGAGTTTATAGTGTTGGAGTTTAAGGGTATGGAAACAAAAGACTAGTCCAAAAAACACAAATAAAGAATAGAATGAATAAAAAGAAAAACTTATTGGCTGAGGCATGACAAACACTGTCCTTGAAATAGATCCACCCTTCTCGGAGACAAACTCGGTGCACTGGGGTACTAGTGGTCTACCTCTAGTATTCAACAGTCAGATCTCGCCTTGAGTGCACTTTGTAAGCGATATGTGTACAACTCGAATTTTTGAATAAATTCCTCCATATAGATGTAGGAAAATACTCCCTGAAAAACTCTTTGAAAAATTCTCTGAAAAATTGGTATATATGTATAGAGAGGGGTAACCTGCTTTTATAGACCATTAACACAATCCTAATGAGAATTTACTTGTAATTAGAATATGACACAAAGTGGAAGGTGATTCTACTTATAAAAGGAATGAGACTCCACTAGCACAATCCCAATAGAACTCTTCCCAAAATTATAACACTAATAGAATAAAATAAAAAATAATTCTCAATAGGATACTTCCCAAAAATATAAGACTCATAGAATAAAATTAAAAAATAATTCCCAAAAATAAAAATAGAAATTATTTACACTCTTCCTACATATAGAATTTTTAAAAGGTAAGTTCTCATGTCTATTGTGAATAAACCTTTTTTTTTTTTTTTTGTTATGGAAGAATTTAATATATATTATTAGGAAACTTTTATGAATTGACAATGTTGTTCCTTTTCATTTTGGTATAGAAGCCTTCTATTGAAAATTCAAGTTTGTTAAGTTTTCTAGAAATAAAGTAGACCTATATACCACCAATGAATTGGTTATGGTCTGACTCTTAGCCCCATTCTTTAAATATCCTTTGTTATTTTGTCATACTTACCGCCCATTACCTACTCTCCAATCACATTGAACGTTTTGTGGCAAGGGAGGTGCTCTTTAAAAAACAAAACAAACAAACAAACATAGTGGGGCAATATACCCCCAATGAATTGGTTGTCGACCATCTCTTAGCCTCATTCTATAAACATCCCTTCTCATTTTGTCATACTCACCTAATTAAGTTTTCCTGAAATAAAGTGGGTCAATATACTACCAATGAATTGGTTGCCGCCATTTCTGAGCCTCATTATATAAACATCCCTTCTTATTTTGTCATACTTACCTAAGTAAATTCTTTTGAAATAAAATGAACCAATATACCATCAATGAATTGGTTGTTGACCATTTATTAACTTCACTCTATAAACATCCCTTATCATTTTGTCATACTCACCTAAATAAGTTTTCTTGGAATAAAGTGGGTCAATATAACACCAATGAATTGACTGTCAACCATTTCTTAGCCTCATTCTATAAACATCCCTTCTCATTTTTTCATACTTATCTAAATAAGTTTTCTTGAAATAAAGTTGACCAATATACCACCAATGAATTGGCTATCACCATTTTTTAGCTTCATTCTATAAACATCTCTTCTTATTTTGTTATACTTACCTGAATAAGTTTTTTTGAAATCAAGTGGACAATATACGACCAATGAATTGGCTACCGGTCGTTTCTTAGCCTCATTCTTGAAACATCCCTTCTCATTTTGTCATACTTACCTAAATAAGTTTTCTTGAAATAAAGTGGGCCAATATATGACTAATGAATTGGTTGCCAACCATTTCTTAGCCTCATTCTATAAACACCCCTTCTCATTTTGTCATACTTAGCTAAATAAGTTTTCTTGAAATAAAATAGGCCAATATACCACCATTGAATTGACTATTAGCCATTTCTTAGCCTCATTCTATAAACATCCCTTCTCATTTTGTCAAACTTACCTAAATAAGTTTTCTTGAAATAAAGTGGGTCAATATACCACCAATGAATTGGTTGTTGATCATTTCTTAGTCTCAATTTATAGACATCCCTTCTCATTTTGTCATACTTATCTAAGTAAGTTTTCTTGAAATAAAGTAGAACAATATGCCACCAATGAATTGGTTGCCGACAATGTCTTAGCCTCATTCTATAAACATCCATTCTCATTTTGTCATACTTACCTAAATAAGTTTTCTTGGAATAAAGTGGGCCAATATACCACCAATGAATTGGTTGCCGGCCATTTCTTAACCTCATTCTATAAACATTCCTTCTCATTTTGTCATACTTAAATAGGTTTTCTTGAAATAAAGTGGACCAATATACCACTAATTGCCAACCATTTCTTAGCTTCATTCTATAGACATCCCTTCTCATTTTGTCATACTTACCTAAATAAGTTTTCTTGAAATAAAGTGAGCCAATATACCACCAATGAATTGACTATCGGCCATTTCTTAGCCTCATCCTATAAACATCCCTTATCATTTTGTCAAACTTACCTAAATAAGTTTTCTTGAAATAAAGTGGGCCAATATACCACCAATGAATTGGTTGCCGGCCATTTCTTAGCCTCATTCTTTAAACATCCTTTCTCATTTTGTCTTACTTAAATAGGTTTTCTTGAAATAAAGTGGACCAATATATCACCAATGAATTGGTTGCCGGCGATTT
Organism: Vitis cinerea var. helleri x Vitis rupestris; assembly: GCA_945999865.1. Classification (NCBI taxonomy): domain Eukaryota; kingdom Viridiplantae; phylum Streptophyta; class Magnoliopsida; order Vitales; family Vitaceae; genus Vitis; species Vitis cinerea var. helleri x Vitis rupestris. The sequence continues at coordinate 4,596,858 of OX253930.1, read as the reverse complement.
CTTAGCTTCATTCTATAAACATCCATTCTCATTTTGTCATACTTGCCTAAATAAGTTTTCTTGGAATAAAGTGGGCCAATATACCAACAACAAATTTCTCTTCTCATTTTGTCATACTTACCTAAATAAGTTTTGTTGAAATTAAGTGGGCCAATACACCACCAATGAATTGGTTGCCGGTCATTTTTTAGTCTCAATTTATAAACATCCCTTCTTATTTTGTCATACTTACCTAAATAAGTTTTCTTGAAATAAAGTAGACCAATAAACCACCAATGAATTGGTTGTCGGCAATTTCTTAACCTCATCCTATAAACATTCATTCTCATTTTGTCATACTTACTTAAATAAGTTTTCTTGGAATAAAGTGGGTCAATATGCCACCAATGAATTGGTTGCCGACAATTTCTTAACATTATTCTATAAACATTCATTCTCATTTTGTCATGCTTACCTAAATAAGTTTTTTTGAAATAAAGTGGGCCAATATACTACCAATGAATTGGTTGTCGGCCATTTCTTAGCCTCATTCTTTAAACATTCCTTTATGACAAGTGGAAAATGATAAAATCTTATACACCACCAATGTCAAAGTAAGTTTTTTTTGCTGCCGTTGCGTTTGCTCCAATGTCATCAAATACTGATTTTAAGTTTTCTTTTTAAAATTACAGTTGTACACACCAATTTTAATTTCCTATTTTGTAAAGGGCTTAAAAACATAGGCACCAAATGCATAGTTTGAGGCATCTTTTGAACACACTTTGGCACAAAACTCTCAATGAGCCCTTCTTCTCATTTCTAATCATCCTTTCCAATTTGTTCTCATAATGCCTAAGTCTTCCCTAGACTTTTTTTAGTCAGTCTCGTGCTTTAGTCACCATTTTACCATCCTTACCTGCCACCATGAAGTAGTTGCAATAATAATCTAATCACCATCATAATTAACAACGACCTTGATAACACTAATCAATTGGTTATGGTGCAACTATAAGCCCTATTTTTTAATCACTAGTCATTTTTCCATACTTACCTACTACCCTAATAATAATAATACTAATAATAATAATTAAGTATAAGTACCCATTTGTATTAACTTTGCAAACCTATGCACTACCGTCCATTTCTAAGCCTCATTCTTTAATCCTTTGTCATTTTGTCATCCTTATCCACCGCTCACTACCCATCCTCCAATCATATTTAACGTTTTGTGGAAAGGGAGACATTATTTCAAAAACAAATAAATAAATATAAATAAAAAGTGGATTAAATAAGTTCTCCTAAAATTGGTTAGGCTAGGCATTATGACAAGTGAAAAAGGACAAGTTAAAAAATGACAAAATCCTATACATCACCGAAATCAAAATAAGTTTTCTTTTGACATTGCTTTTGCTTTGGTGTCATCAAATGCTAATTCCAATTTTTCTTTTAAAATTATAGTTGTAGACAATAATTATAATTTTCTATTTTGTTAAGGGCTTAAAAACATATGCACGACTACGCAGTTAGAGGATTCTTTTGAACCTAGTTTCGCACAAAACTCTCATATGTAGCCTTTCCTATCCTTTCTAATCATCATTTCCTACTGACTCTCATAATGCCCTAGTTCTTCCTTTGACTTTTTTTTTTTTTTCGGAAATTCTATCAAATTTTTAATCAGTGTATGCTCCTCCTACATAGAATTCCATGTTAGGTTGATATGTTATTATAATATCATATATTCTTATAAATTTTTTTATAAATAATTTTGGTTTGAGGAAAAAATTATGAGATAGAAATGAGCTCCCGATATAGATACAAAAAGTTTGTGCTCAACATGTAAATACAAGAGGCCCGTGATTTAGCATGAAAATAGAAAGAGTGGAAAATGAGATGTTTTAAGACTTAATAATTGTATGTGATTTCTATGATAATTTCTATGGTACAATAGAACAATTTTCTTTCATTTATATATATCTATATATATATATATATATATATGATTTATCCAAATATGTTAAAAGCAATGTTTTCAGAACAGGACCAGTCATTGAACCGGAAAAGTTACCGGTTCACGGTTCACCGGTCGGACCGGCGGTCGAACCGATGACGTCATAAATATATATTTTATTATTTTATATATTATAAAAAATTAAAAAATTAATAAATTCTATGTAAATTTTGACAGCATCTACTTTGTTTGTTGAGTTTTGTCACAAATTTTTTTACCTATAGAAGTCATCAATTATCATATATGATATCTATAACACAATATAAGATGTTATACATTCACAATGTCAATAAACTCAATATTTATCAAATAATCAAACCATTACTATCTTATAATAACCAAATTATCAAAGAGTTGTTAACTTAACACATTGTCCATAATAAATAATACAAATGTCAACCATAGGTCCACAACACTTAAATAATTACTCAAAATAAAAATATAACATGTCAATGTTTGAATATTCATGAAGTTTTTTGCATACTAATAAATATAAAATTCATGTCTTCATTCATTTTGGAAATTGGAATATGGAGATTGAACATGAGCATTTGGAAAAGTTCTCCACATCAAGCCCTTCTATAGCCACGTCACCACCATCCTCATCATCTACAAAAATATTGAATATATATCAACAATAAATCATTTTTAAAGAAAAAAAATATAATTATTGAACTTTTATAAGTTTAAATATTTTACTAACCAATGTGAAAACTTGAACCTTCCACTTCATTTATTGGAATTGACCCTTCTTCATATAGAAGATTTTCGAATTCTTCAACATCTAACTCTGCTGGTTGATCATCATCAACTACCCAAAAATCGGTCTCATCAATGCATGCATAGTCAATTGGATCATAGATTCTTTTCTTGTTATAGAACCTAAAAAAAAAAACATATAATTATTCATAATTGTGAATAGAAGAATTTAAATTCAAAACAACTAAGAAATCATTTATACCGATTTTTTAGGCGCAAATTATAATGAACGTATACGAGATCATTAAGCCTTTGATGTTCCAATCTATTCCTTCTTTTGGTATGTATACGTTCAAAGACACTCCAATTCCTCTCACATCCAGAAGACGATGCGGTTTGGCTCAATATTAGAATGGCTAACTTTTGCAAATGTGGTGCATTGTATCCATGTAGCCTCCACCATTCATCTAATTACCATTTCACATTAAAAATAAGAAAAAAATAAAACACATTAGCAAGTTTAAAATATTAAATAGTAAGTAGGTAACTAATAAAAAAGAATAAACATACTAATAAATGATAATAATATTTTACCAGGTTGAAGTACTTCACGTGAAGAATAAGCAAGTTCTCTTCCAAAACTTCCCAATCGATCACGAAATAACTTCATTTCATTCATTGTTTCAAGCTTGCCTTTCAGAACTTTCTGATCAATAACATCCATGACACCTCCAATAACATTTGGCTTATTACAAAAGTTTTCCTGATCATATTGGAAACATGGATTCAACCAATAAGCTGCTGAATGAATGCTTTTCTTTAGTTATTGATCCCAACATTGCTTTATGATCTCCATATAAGGCTTGTATAGTCTTTCGTTGTAGTTAAACAATTTCTTGATGTCTGGGGTAAATAATAATCCATTCTATCATATCTAAGAGAATCTGACATGACCAACATGATCCCTGGGGTAAATAATAATCCATCTACTCATTACAAGTCATGTAAACATATATATAAAATCAGAAGTTTTTTATCTAATGAGTGATTTATCTATATTTCTAAAAAGTAGTATAAGATGTTGTGTAAATTATTATTCTAATAAGATAAATTTTCTCATAATTAGCAGGAGGAAGTTGATCCTTGAAGAATGACATGAAATTTCTTAGAATTTTTTTATGCAAATAAATATTATAAATAGATGTCCTCGAATGAAAATTAATCAACACTATTCCAGGTATATGCTTGACGCGTGGTAAAAAAATCGCAGCAAAAAAAAAATTAGTAGGACAATTAACTATTATAATGACAAATAAATCCAAGGTACACTTGAAGCATAGTAGACTTATTGGCTCAAATGATGTAATTCATTGAAAAAGGAAAATATAAGGAAAAACATATGAAAAACTTGATACTCTTAAAAGGCCACAAAAATGACTGATCAATCCAAAATTAAGGAACTTATTACTCTTAAAAGGCACAACTAAAATAGATAACATAGAAACACATATTAAACAAATAGTCTTTAAAGAGGTATAATTTAAACAAATAATGCCTGAAGAGGTACAAATTAAATGAATGGCCCTTGAAGATGCAAAAATTGTACAAAATGGCTCCTAAAAAGGTATAGATACCTCAATACCTAAAGTAAAAGAGACCTCTATTAGTTATGAACATGATAGGATGAAGATAGGATCAAAAATAATATTGTCATTGACAATTCATCTTCTTGTTAGATGGGCTTTGACATCATACAAAGTGATGAAAATTGTAAACCATGAATTATGCAAGAATGCTAATACATTTCTAATTGGTCAAAATAGAAAGATGAAATACATATAAGGTTACACTTATTAGCAAAATAAGGAGTATTTAGACTTGTAGTCCAATGCCAAAAGATATTGCACCTATTGAATACAAATGGACTTGATTTTTAATGCCCAAAGACATAAAGGTTGTTAGATATCAATGAGTTATTATGTTATAAAGCAAAAATTATAACATAAGGTTTCCTGCAAAGACCTAGTATCATCCTTGTAATGATTCAGTCACATGATTGACAATCCCTTATGTTAGGATAGAGCCCTTAAAAACATAATATGATATAATAAACTCTTGGTTTTGTATTATTTATTTAATAAAGTTTTAGTTCACTTTTATTTATCCTATTTTCATGCATTATATCTTGTAAATACTTTGATCAACATTTTTTGCATTGTACATGACTTGGGTGCATTAGGAGTTGCACAGAAAATCCAAGTCATGGGTTCATAGCAAATAGATGACTTATTCATAGTCAATTCATGGGTTTAGGCAACCAATTAGAGGTTGTAGTGCGTTACTTCCTAATTGGAGGGATGACTGGTTTTGGCTATTAGGATGAGTTTCCCCTGGTGAGTGCACTGGTGTGTATGGTTGCACATTGGACATAACCTACGATAAGTTATGACTTAAGGCTATTAAATAGTCATGAATTCACCAAATTGTTTCATTATGTTGTCTTTCAACCTAGAAAGAATATTAACCTTATGTTGAAGTTAATAGGCTTTGACCTATGAGTAAGATCGTAAGTTGATCATATATTCTCTATGGATCGGATTACTATTAATGGAAGTCGGTAGCAATAAGTATTCTCAATAAAGGCAACGTGATATTTCTTGGGATTGAAATAATGTGTTCCCTTGAGTGATCCTAAGGATTAATCTATTAGGACCCATTTTGGGCTACATTAAGTGACCCGAGCCCGTAATGGGATCAAGTCACTTAAACACAGTAAGAGACCTTATAAATACCCTCTTAGGGGTTAGGGTTCCCATAACTTTTTTTAGATAGTCATTTTCCATCTCCAAAGAGAGAGAAAGAGAGAGAGAGAGAGAGAGAGAGAGAGAGAGAGAGAGTCATAGCCTCCACTCTCCCTTTCATTTCCACTGGAAGTGGGTCAAGATCAAGGTTCAAGTCATCGAACGGAAGACTTCAAGTTTACGAGACTTTTGCGATTTCTTTCTTCATCTTCACCACATGGATTTGATTCGGGAACATCCAAATTTGAGGTATGGTTTTTATTAGCACTTTCTAAATCCCTTTATAATTTAAAAATGCTTTTTTTTTTCATTGTGCATAGGATTTAGAAAATCCTAGGATGTTACAGTTCTTAACCTGATCCGAGATTGGAAAATAGAGAGATTTAGGTTTTTCCCATTACCTCAAAGATTTGATATATACTTTATAATGTATATGGATTCATGGATATGTTAAAATCCTAAAGGATCCTAAATGCGTGAAGCAACCAAGTCCTTGAAAGATTTAAAATGAATAAAGCAAATATCTTCCTTAAGAATTAACATGCTAAATAAAAAAAATTCTCTGAAGGATTAAAATGATTGAAGCAATGATTGAAAATCTCATATCACATTCTTAATCAAGTCATGATGACAATATACTTGATCAAATTATGTCTTTATGTGGATTAAAGTGGAGATTTGTCATTGTTGCAATTTTTATTGACTCTTAAAAGGTATATTAGAATGATTAAATGTACAATGAAATAATTTCAAACAAAAGATCTTGGAAAAAGAAAATTTTGTTTCAACTTGGAAATCAAGCATTTTTAAAATGGAATGTTTAGTCCATCAATCGGCATATAATAAATAAATAAAAATTCTGAAGAACTTTCACAATGATAAATTGTGTCCATTAAGTTCTTCAATGTAATTTGTTCACTTGAAATGAAAAAGGACCTCGTTCATCCTAAAGAAGATAATAGAGAACTATTTCGTCCAAAAGTACCTTGCAATTGCTACACTAATGTATCTTGCAATAATACATGATCAGATATAACATTCTTTGTCATTTTGCTTGCAAGAATAAAGTCAAACGTGTATTATAATATCTTCATGGAACAATTGACATATGTTTATTTTATTTGAAAGGAGTAGAATCTCAATTGCTTGGATATGTGGAAGTTGGCTATCTTTCAAACCTCTACAAAACTTGATCTCAAATAGCATATGTATTTATCTATGTTAATACAACAATATCATGGAGATTAGTCAAACAAACAATGATAGCCACCTCTCTAAATCATTGAGAGGTGCTTGTAATTTATGAAACAAGTCATGAATGTCTATGGTTAAGGTCAACGATCCAACATATTTAGGAACCATGTAGACTACCCTCTATCAAAGATAATGTTCCTTATATTGCAAAAGTCAAAGGAAGATTTATAAAAGGTGAACAAAATAAGCATATCTCTCACAAATTCTTCTACACTCATGAGCTTCAAGAAAATGGTGAGATTGATGTTCAAAATATTCAATTATATGATAATTTAATAGATCTATTCATAAAAGTATTACAATCAACTACATTAAAAAAGTTAAGATACAACATTGGAATGTAGAGACTGATAGATATACCATTGAAATGTTGAAGAAAGCATAACTGAGTTTGTAGAGCTTGATTTCAAATAAGGGTATGTATTTACCTACAATATTATGACTATATCATAGAGGTTAGTGAATCAAATAATGGCAATAACCTCTCTAAATCATTAAGATATACTTGTAATTCATGAAGCAAGTTGTGCATATGTATGACTAAGGTCAATGATCCAACATATTTGGGAATCATGTAGACTACCTTCCATCAAAGATAATGCTACTGAGATATATGAAGATAATGTTTCTGATATTGCACAAATTAAAGGAAGATTTATAAAAGGTGACAAAACTAAGCATATCTCCCCCAAATTCTTCTATACTTATGACTCCAAGAAAATGGTGAAATTGATGTATTAACAGATACAATCATGTGATAATCTAGCAGATCTATTTGTAAAAACATTACTATTAACTATATTGAAAAAGTTTAGTTACAATATTGGAATATGGAGATTGAAATATCTACTTGTTGAAGTATTGGAAAGGGCATAATTAAGTCAACATGAGGGGGAGAATATTGATATCGATAAATTGCACTTTTTTTTTTCTTTATTCAAGTTTTGTCTCATTGGGTTTTATTGACAAGGTTCTTAACAAGAATCGAAAATCAATTTGGGATGATGCAACGTTATAGTCACAATTGCAATTGTGATCATAGCTACACAGTTAGGCTTTATTGTCGATCACCTATAATAGGGTTGGTTGTGCCACCCTAACTGATTTTTCTTTCTTTAAAATATATATATATTTTACTATAAGGAAAAAAATTGAGGATGAAGATGAAAGAAGAGAAGAATGAGATTAGAGTTTAGATAGTTGAAGAGCAATTTGATCATTTCATATATAAATTTTATTTATGGAAAAAAAAATTGATCTATATATAGAGAGATGAGATGAATATGTTTCATAATGCTCCATATCAATTTATAAAGTTATGCATCCTTTATTCGTATGAGATGATTTATATCACTTTTATCACCTAAAGAAAATTTGTCCCAACTCAAATCCATGTTTTTCCCTTTTTGTCAAACTTCATTTTCTTTTTAGCTTTACTTCATAAAAAATAAAAATCAAAAATGCAAAAACCATTATGGGGGACACTTAGGCATAATGGTCTATCTTTTTCCTTTTTTTCCGGCCTTCACTTTCTTCTTAGCTCTACTTTAAAACAAAAACTACAAAGGATTTAAAAAAGACAAACCATAGTGGCCAAACCATTGTGAAGCCACTTAAACATTGTGCTATATCAATTCGCTTTTCAAAAATGAAGATAAATAATGATGAATAAAACTATATAAAGATGGATTAAAGTGGAAGGGGGATAAGATGAGAGTCCATGAAAGATATTTTATTCTATAAAATAATTTTAATTTAGGTTTACCAAATATGAAAGTGGAAAAGTTAGACTCTCGTATAAATTTAGATAATTTCCCTTTTTTTTATATAATATTAAAGTTAGACTCTCTTCATCCTCAACTCACCCACTTCTCAAAAACCCTAACACCTTTTTCTTTTCCATTTTCTCTTGTTTCCTTCACTTCTCTGCCCCCCCCCCCCCTTTTTTTTCATCTTCTTCATCAAAATTTCTTAATATTGAAAAAAAAAAAATAAAATTTGGGATGACGTAGTGCTATAGTCCCAGTTGTAATTGTGATCATGGTTAGGCTCTATTAGGCTTAGCTATGCCACCCTTAGTGATTTTCCATTTTTTAAAATTTTATTTTAGTATAAGAAAAAAAAGGATTTAAAGATGAAGATGAAATAGGAGAAGAATGAAATTAGAGTTTAGAATAGGTGAAATTTAGAAGCCGAAGAGCAATTTGACCTTTTTATATATAAATTTTATTTATTAAAAAAAAGGATTCATCTATATATAGAGATATGAGGTGAATCTATTTAATAATGCTTCATATCAATTTATAAAGTTTTGTATCCTTATGAGATGATTTATATCACTTTTATCATCTAAAGAAAAATTGTCCTAACTCAAATCCATCTCTTTCATTTTTATTTTTTTTTGCCAAACTTCACTTTCTTCTTAACTTTACTTTAAAACCAAAAATAAAAAAAAAATAAAAAATAACTCGAAGTATTTAACTTGACGAATTTATTCATCGCCTAACATAATATCATATACAATTATCTAAAGGTAAAAATTTGATGATCCTAAAAATATTTTATTTAGTATTAAGGATCCTAATTAATTTCCCATGCTAATATTATTACCACCCAATATTATATTCAACTTCTTAAACAATAATAATATAATTTAATGAATTTCCAAATTTTTTATAAACTCATATTTCTTCCAAATCTTATTCTAACCATTTATTTCTTTTGTATACTTAAACTAAATTAAAACTTTTATTAAAAACAATTACTATTATTATTACTATATTTTTCAATACCCAAACAACCCTACTGGACGTCACTCACAAGCATCCAAATCATACAATTCTTATTATTATTATTATTATTATTATTATTATTATCATTATTTTTATTAATCCCAATGTCCCTTCTTACTTAACAAAATACCCCATGTACTTTTAACAACTTTAACAACCCCACCAACTCTACTCATTATTATTATTTTAATTTATTCCACTACCACCCTTTACCTCTCATGGTTACATATTGAATTTTTTTTTTTTTTTTTTTTGAAGTTTTTTGTCTCCCCAACACAATGCCTCAAAAACATGTGATTCTTCTTCTTATTATTTTCTAATCCTTTAAGCCACATATAATCATATATTTATTTACTCATTTAATTTTTAAAATTTCATTGTTTAGATCTATTCATCTAAAAAAATTTCAAATTTCCCTATTTTCATTAATGAAACAACCTATATTCATAATTTCAATATTTTGATTTTAAAATAAATTAAATAAACTAACCCTAATCTAAATTAAAATTTTCTAAAGAATATTTAATGTGTTCAAAACTAACTAAAGAAATATATTAATCTAGGGTTAAAATCTTACCTCAAAAAATTTGAACTTTAAACTCCACACCTTCAAACCATTAACCCTAGGTTCTCCAATTCTCTGATTTTTTGTTAATGGAGTTTTCTAAATAAATAAGACAAGAAGAAAATCGAATTGGGACAACTTTTTTTTGGACCCAATTGGGCCCAAAAATTAAGTTTTTGTCCATATAAGTTGAATAATTAATAAGAGGGATGTAGAGTATGAAAAAACTAATATACCCTTCAAAACTATTTTCTACCATAATATTTGATAAACTTTTTTATCTTAATTTTTTTTAATAATTATTCTGAAAATTTATTATTTTTAGAAAACTAATTTTTTTAAAAAATATATTCTAAAAATATATCATTTTTAAAAAATAAATTTGATATATTTTTAGTTACTTTTTATATATACAATTTTAAATATATATATTTTCCAAGATGTTTGATTTTTAAATAATAATAATGATAATTTATTTTTATTTTTATTTTTTGGAAAAGGGTGTATTTTTTTCCAAATCACTAAATTATATTATATTTTTATTGAGGTTTACAAAAGGAATAAAATTTAAATTAATGTTTTTTTTTTTTTTTTTTTCATAGAGCAAAGGTTATTTTTGGAAAAATAAAAAATTCATATCTTTTTCTCAATTTTCACACTTTTTCTAGGTCTTGAGCTTAAATGGTAAACTTATATGGACCAAAACTTAATTTTTGGGTCCAACTAGGCTCAAAACATAATTGTCCCAATCTAATTTATACCTAGGATTATTAATTGTAAAATGACTCTTTTACCTTTAATGAGTTTAATTAATTAATTAATTTATAAGGGAATAAAATTTTGGTTATAAAAATAAATTTTATATTTCATTTATGAATTCATTTGTTAATCCAAAAAATATATATTATTAGAGTGATTCCCTTTATCACTAACAAAAAGTGTTATAAATTAACAAAAATCACTTTCAAATGAATTCTATTTTGAAATTACATCCATGGGTGGATGAAGTTCTAGGTTGAGGGATGGAGAATTGTAATTGGGAAGCACTCTTAATTTTAGAAATTTGAGCCATAAATTTCTTAAATGCAAGTTTGAAAATATGAAGATACATACTTACATATTGTTTAATATTTTTTAATAAAAAAAATAAAGATTGCAATTATCTCATTTAAAATTGTAAAAAGTTCTTAAATGATCAATAATGGAATCTTTAGAAGAAAAAAAAATTAAATTAATGATACAACTCATTTTTGGTTTATAGTTTATAGAGTGGAATTTTTAAGGCAAATTAAATTAATGATACAACTTATCCTTGGTTTATGGTCTATGGAGTGGAATGTTGAAGGAAAATTAAGTTAATAATGCAACTCATTTTTGGTTTATAGAAATAAATTTTTTGCATGTGATTGATTTAATATCATCTCCTATGAGCCATCATGTGTGACAATTTGGTGTTCTTCTTTATAGCTCCCTCTATGGAAATAAGATAGTATACATATTTCCCCAAAATATCGATCTTTTTGGAGAACAAATCTGTAATAATGTTTTTATGTAAGAAAATTTTAATTATATGCAAAAAAATAAATTAATAATAATGAATAGTAGAAACTTAGTGAACTTAGGCGGTTGACCAAATATAGCATGAGATAGGATAGGAAATGGGATATTATATCCTATTTTATGTTTTATTGGTGATGGAATAAGAAAAGTTATCCCATCACTTATCTTTGCTATGTTCAACCAAACATTGGATGAGATAAGTAATGGGATATGTTATCCACCTTCTTTTTTTTCATCATTTTCACGTGGGATATATTAATCTCGTGGTAAGATATGGGATATACATATCTCATATATCAAAAATTTATTTTTTTATCAATTTTTTATTTTTTAATATACTCATTTTACAAAATAATTTTTTTATTATAAAGTAATTTTTTTATTAAAAAGAAAAACTAACAAAAAAATATTTATAAAATAATATTAATATATGATATATAAATTATTTTTATATATTAAATAACATAATAAAAAAAATTATTTTTAAAGTTTAAATATTTTAATCATGAATATTATTAAACATAATAAATTTTCCATTATTAAAATATTTGAATGTGATATAATTATTATTTTAAACATTGAAAATGATATATATTTCATATTATTTTTTATTTATTTTATAAATAAAATATAAATATAATATAACATATCTTATTTGATATACTATATTAAAATATTATATCCATATGATATGTATATCTAATGATATACATATCCCATTAAAAATCATATCATAAAATATGCATATCCTATGATATATATATATATATATATCTTATCCAATCATGTCAATGAAGCATAACCTTACGGTTTAATTGGACAAACTTGTTTTACATACTTTGAAGTAAAATCTAATAACTAATATTAATAAAGAATAGAGATTAGGGCACTTAGGCATTATATTAATTTTCGGTCATTTTTGTATTAATGCAAAGCAGACGGGTCCTTGCACTCTCTTTTTCTATGAATGCAATGCACATGGGGCGGCCTTGGAATTATATTCTCGATTAATGCAATTCGCATGGGGCTTCGTTCCGGAGACTGAATTATATTTATTTTCAACTATTTTTCTATTGATGCAATTCACATGGGCCTTCTCGCTCTCTGAATTATATTAATTTTCAGTCATTTTCTATTAGTGCAATGCACATGGGCTTGTCTCTCTACAAACTTATTTTACAAGGTTACAGTAAATTCTAATTACTAGTATATATTAGTATTATGTAGGGTTTTGTGGCAAGATATTAAGGCGTGTGACCCTGAGTCTAGATTTGAGTTGTGAGAGTGAGATGCAGGTGAATAATGGCAGACAATGGAATCGGTTATTGTGATTTGATTCATGGAAAAGGCAGCCCCATCCTCATATTATAAGTCATGGAGACCTGTTTTCCACTTGCATCTGTTTTTATATACAGGCAGTATGGCTTCCACTACTTTTCACAATAATTATAATAATCCATGCTCCATGCCAGGAATCCAAGGCTGAAAAACATTTGTTTTTGTTAAAAATGCCTAAATACACGCAAATCATTAATCAATTTTGTTTGTGTATTCTCATTTGTCTCTGCTTGGAACCCTGCCAACAGGTAGAGTAGGTGCAGAGTCGGTGAGTAATAACTAGTTGATTAAAGAAAACAAAAGCCAACAGGTAGAGTAGGTGCAGAGTCGGTGAGTAATAACTGATTGTTTAATGAAAATGAAAGCAATGGGTATATCAATTTTTCCATTAACTCGGGACTTTAAATTTGTGTAGACTTTGTCGGCATACACAGACAATAAACCACAAACGAATGGTAGTAGTCCAGCTGCAACCTCTCATTTTCACTCACTTGTCATTTTGTCTGCTTACATACCTCTCAAATTTAGAATATATATAATTGGGATGAGTTGGGGCAAAGTGTTGAACGGGACTCAAATTTAGAAAACTTAAAAGAAGAAGATGAAAGAGAAAAAAAAATGGAGGAAAAGATGAAAAAAATGATAATAAGATCTGGAATGCATCATATGGATTTGAAGAAGAGAATAATTTGATCCTTTTACATATAAAGTTTATATTAAATAATAAAAATAAGAAAAGAAAATGGATTGATGTATAGAGAGATGAGATGAATTTGTTTAATAATGCTCTATTTTAGTTTATAAAGTTCTGTATTATTTTTATATTACTTTTCTCACCTAAAGAAAAATTATCCAGCTCAAATTTGTATTTTCCACTTTTTTTTTTTCCAAACTTCACTTTCTTGTTAGGTTTAAATAAAAAAAATACAAAAGATTAAAAATTGGAAACATCAGGGACCACTTAGGCATTGTAATGCAAGCTAAATACCATAAACTAAATTTAAAAGCTAAATAAAGTAGAAACATGAATTCATAACACTTAGAAGTTTTTTTTTTCTTTTTAAAAATTAGTCATTAATTTTTATGCATCAAGTTATTGATGTTAATATGGTTGTATAACGTATTGGATACCAATGAGATATAAAACAATTATCTAAGACTATTCCTTCATCCAATTAACTTCATTCAATTTGCTCAATACCATTTTTATAAATAAGACAAATTTATTAAATTGTTATTAGTACAAAATCGATGTGTTAATATAAAATATTTAATACAAATTATATGCTATACAATAATAAAAATTTCTTAAGTTGTTTTCATGATAATTCTATTAGACTTGATCACCTATATATATATATATATATATATATATATATAGCAGGTTCTATTCAAAAGGGAAATCAATTTCTTAGAAAATGAAATATGTACTATCTTGATAGTTTCTATTTAAAGCAAGTTCTAATGAGATAATCGGCTGATTGTTATTGTTAATAACCACCCACCTTTTTGACAATTTTGTCTTGCTCTAAAGCAGGAACTATCATCATGATCACTTGGAGCATTGTGCCCTATCCATCTTTTTGGTTTTTCCAAAAATGAAAATAAATAAAATTGAATAAAACTAGATAAAGAAGCAAAAAAGTGGAAGGGGAATAAGATGATTGTAAATGAAAGATATTGACTCTTCTTCTAAAAAGTAATTGTGATTCAAGTTTAACAAAAATGAAAGTGGAGAAGTTGAACTCTCCTTTTTTAAAAGTTATCTAAAATTACATAATTGGTTTTTTTTTTTTTTTTTTTCCATTTTAAAACTTTGGATAAACCCATAAAATTACACCTTTACATTGTCAATCTCACATTTTGCTTAATTTACTTATAAAAAACTTTTTATTGCCTCTGTAAATCTAAATGCATTTTCGCTTGCGGTAAAATTGATAATTGATCCACTTCTAAATGATTGAGGCTTATATAAATATATTAAAGTAATATATAATTAATTAATTTAATTTTAAAGATGTTGATATAAAGCAATATGATTAAATAGAATTAATAGATAAGAAATATTTCTATAATATTTAAAAATAAATAAATAATTTTATTTATTCTTTTTAGTTTTTATAAATATTAAATATATTTGGTGGTTATAATTTATTTTGTTATTTTCAAAAAAAATAAAATAAAATTTTAATTATTTTTTATGAAATATTTGATGTCACCCAAATTGTTGGTTTGATAAGAACAAGATAGGAGCGAATTGAGCGTTAAATTATCCATTTATTTTTTATTAAATTAGGTATCAAACAAATTTTATACCTTTATTCTTAAGCTTTTGTTATCAAATTTAAAAAGTAATTAGGAAATAATTTTACAATTTTTGACATCAAAACTTTTAAAAAAGAGAAATAAATTAAGAGAGTTTTCATATATTTTTAATATCGGGTATTTTTATTTTAAAAGAAAAATTAAAATTAATATGAGATGTTGTTCACTCTAATTTTTATTTCTTTAACATATATAATATAAGACTTATTACATATTCAATCTTGATGTAATATTTTAGGTTATTATTATTAATATCTTAAAATATTTATAACCTATCCAATCCTAACCGCGGAATATCAACATAATAATACAAATAAACTTGATGAAACAAAATAAAATAATAATAATAATTGTTTTTGTAGGTTTGTTTTCTAAATGAAGCTTGCAAGGGAATTTACCAATTTTATAATATTATATTAAAATTAGATGATATGGCCAAACCTTGAAGGCAAAAATGAATTTAAGTAACTAAGTGGGGCGGTTCACATATATTATATCTTAAAACATGTATGATAAATAAATTGTGATTATTTTTTTATAGTTAGAGAAGAGATTAAAATGGAAATAATTTAGCAACCGAAGATTGAAACTTGAATGAGTTATAAACTTATAATATAGTCACATGCAGCCGATGATTTCATGTGTTTGTCTTTTTCTATATTTTATCCATTGCTACGGTGGCTTTCATTGACTGAGCCTAGTGATAAGGGCTCTTTTTCCATACACACAATAATGGTTCATGTAAAGGAATCCAAGGCTCAGAGTATTGGTCTTTGATATTTGTCTCCCTTAAATTTATTTTTTTTTCCAAAATCATCTCCCATAGACGATTTTAGCCTATAATTCTTTTTAAAAGAAATTTTAAAAATCATTTCTAGACTATTTTTTTGTTATAATTTTTTTTTTTTAAATCATCCTTTGAAAAAAAATATTTAAAAAAATAACCATTTTTAATTTTTTCTTTTCTACTTATTTATAAATTTAAAATTAATTTTTCTACTAAAAAATATTTTTTAAAACTATCATTGAAATAAGTATTGTAGTCATTCGCAGCTCACATCGTGTTTCATATGTCTGCATCTTTTTCTACTTTGTTAATTGCTACAGCTGTTTTCACTGATTCACGTCAATAATGGAAGCCCTTTTCTGTACTGCATATACATAACAATAATAATAATAATAACAACAGGGGACTTGGGCTGCAGATTTTTGTTTTGGTTTGAAAATGCAAGCATGATAAAAAAAAAATTTACTATCTTAAGTTTTAATATTGAAAAATATAAGGTAAATTTATATTATAAATTATAGATATATTAAAATATTAAAATTTGTTAAAAAAATATTATAGATAATAAATTCTTAATTAATATAGATATATTTAATAATAATAATAATAAATAATAACAGGGGATCCGTGTGAAGGCCTTGGGCTGCAGATTTTGTCTTGGTTTGAAATAATGACTATAGTTTTGGCTTAAAAATAAAATGTAAATTAAAGCAAAATGGAAATTGAATGAGATCGAGTGTGAAATGTGGACGGAGTAACAAGACAAAAATTGTAAAGAAAATTACATTTATGATTCATCTCATTCTTAATTTATCATTTACCGAGTGAAATTTTAAAGGAAAATTAAATTAATGAAGCAACTCTTTTTATTTTATTAATGAAAATAAATTAATATTCATGTTTATAGCTCCTTCTACATAAATAAGGTATCTTACCCACTTAACAATATTATGTGACAATTTTTTTTTTAATAAATTGGATATAAACTAATAAAATTAAATAGAATTAATAGACAGGGTATAGTTTGGATACACTTTTATTTCTATACTTTTTCAAAACAAAAACTATAAAGGTTTTGTCAATTATATCTTTACTTTCTGTAAATATTAAATATATTTGGTGCTTATAATTTTGTTTTTAATTTAAAAAATAAAAGGTAAAATATGTTTGTTAATTAAATAAAAAATAAGAATAATATAATATTTTTTATTTTTTATTCTTGTAGGTGGGAGTCATATATTGTTGGTTTGGTAACTAAGAATAAGTCAAGGGTGACTTGAATGTATAAAGCATGTATAGTAAAATTATTAGTAGCCAAAGGCGTGTGAATAGTGGCAGAGGATGGAAAAGGAAGTGGCAGCCTCAGCAGCCTCATATTATAAGCCATTAAAGCCTGTTTTCCAATTTCCACAATGATAAAAGTAATCCATGTGAGGAATAATCCAAGGGTGAAGATGGAAAATTCTGCTTGGTTATTGTTGCTGCAGTGCTTTCTCAATTATAACACCCCAAGTTAAAAAGTAGTCTGCTCCTTTTGGCTTAATCCGTACCTAATTGCAATACCACTCTCTGCTTTGTTGCTGTTGCTTAATCCTTTTGGCTTTCCCCATCTCTTCGACTCACTACCTCTTTCCCATTTTATCATCCAGTCCTAACCTGGCTCTCATTCACCTCTGATTCCTTCACCGTCTCTCTGTTTGGAACCCAAACTCTGCTCCTTTCATTTCCTTGTTTATTTTCATTTGCTCCACCCTCTTCTTAATTTCCTCTTATTTTCTCAGTTCCCATCTGTTTTCCAACATAACCAAATTTCCCAAAAAAAAAAAAAAAAAAAAACCACCATCTGTCTTCATAGCTTGGTAATCTACTCTTTACATTCGGCCTCACATCAGGATCTGCTTGCAAAACACCAACTTCCTTTGTTCTCGTTTTGTCACACTGAATCAAATTGCATGCATTCCTTGAGCTTTCTCCATCTCTTCACTCCCTACTTCTTTGTCATTTTTTCTACCTTCACTCATATTCGCTACTGATTCTGCTTTTCATTTTGTTGGTGACCGTCTCTCTGCTTGGAACAAATACTCTGCTCCTTCCATTTCTTCCACTTTCTTATTTTAGTTTCCCCTTGTTCCTGCTTCCATTTGTTTCTGTTTTTTCATCATTTACCTTCTGTTTTCCCAACAAAACCCCACACACAAAAAAAAAAAAATCCAACTGAGACGAAATGACAGAGATCATTATTGCCGTTGCTGCAAAAGTTTCAGAGTACTTGGTTGCTCCAATTGGACGCCAGCTTAGTTATCTGTTTTGCTATCGGAGCCATACTGATGAACTCCACAACAAAGTTCAGAAGCTGGGGAAGGCGAGGGATGACGTGCTGGTAACTGTTGATGAAGCTACGAGACGAGGGGATAAAATCAGACCTATTGTTCAGGAGTGGCTGAATCGGGTAGATGAGATTACAGGGGAGGCAGAGGAATTGAAGAAGGATGAAAACAAGAGCTGTTTCAATGGGTGGTGTCCTAATCTCAAGTCACGGTACCTGCTAAGCAGGGAAGCGGACAAGAAGGCGCAGGTTATTGTTGAAGTCCAAGGAAACCGCAATTTCCCCGATGGCGTATCATATCGTGTCCTTCCACGGAATGTAACGTTTAAAGAATATGAATCTTTTGAGTCAAGAGCCTCGACTTTGAACAAAATTATGGATGCATTAAGAGATGATAAGATGAAGATGATTGGGGTATGGGGGATGGGCGGCGTGGGCAAAACCACACTGGTGAAACAATTAGCTGAACAAGCTAAGCAAGAGAAGCTGTTCACCACAGAAGTCTATATACAGGTATCTTGGACTCGAGAACCAGAAAAAATTCAAGAAGGAATTTCGGATATTCAACAAAATATTGCAGATATGTTAGGCTTGGACCTTAAGGAGGTGGCTAAATCCGCTAGAGCAGGTAAACTGATGCAGAGACTGAAGAACGAGAAGATCCTTATTATCTTAGATGACATTTGGAAGGAAGTTAATTTGGAGGAAGTCGGAATTCCTTCTAAAGATGATCACAAAGATTGCAAAATAGTGTTGGCTTCTAGAGATGAAGATCTATTACGCAAAGACATGTGCGCACAAGAATGTTTTCCAATTCAACATTTACAAGAAGAAGAAGCTTGGCATTTATTTAAGAAGACAGCAGGTGATTCCGTGGAGGGGGACCAACTGCGACCCATAGCAATTGAGATAGTTAACGAATGTCAGGGTCTACCAATTGCAATTGTAACAATTGCGAAGGCATTAAAAGATGAAAGCGTGGCTGTATGGAAGAATGCCTTGTACGAACTGAGGAGTTCTGCGCCAACAAACATCAGAGGAGTGGAGGAAAAGGTATACACATGTCTGGAGTGGAGTTACAACCATTTGAAAGGTGATGAAGTCAAGTCATTGTTCTTACTTTGTGGTTGGTTGAGCTATGGTGATATTTCAATGGATCGCTTGTTAAGGTATGCTATGGGTTTGGATATGTTTGACCACATCAACTCATTGGAGCGAGCAAGAAATAAACTAGTTACATTGGTGAGAACCCTCAAAGCCTCAAGCTTGTTACTTGACGGTGAAGTTCCTAGATACCATTTTGCAGGAGCCTCAAGGTTGCTTTTCATGGATGCTGATAACAAGTCTGTCAGGATGCATGATGTTGTTCGTGATGTTGCCAGAAATATTGCATCCAAGGATCCTCATCGATTTGTAGTTAGAGAAGATGGTGAAGAATTGTCAGAGACTAATGGATCCAAATACATCTCTTTAAATTGCAAAGATGTGCATGAGCTTCCTCACAGGTTGGTATGTCCGAAACTTCAATTTTTACTATTGCAGAACATCAGTCCTACCTTGAATATCCCGAACACATTTTTTGAAGGGATGAACCTACTCAAAGTTTTAGACTTGTCTAGAATGCACTTCACAACACTACCTTCAACGCTTCATTCCCTTCCAAATCTTCGAACATTAAGTCTAGACAGGTGCAAGTTGGGAGACATAGCTCTAATTGGAGAGCTAAAGAAACTACAAGTTCTTAGCATGGTGGGTTCCGATATCCGACGATTGCCTAGTGAAATGGGGCAGTTGACGAATCTAAAGTTGTTGGATTTGAACGATTGTGAGCAGCTTAAAGTAATTCCACGAAATATCTTATCAAGCCTGTCTCGATTAGAATGTTTGTGCATGAAATGGAGCTTTACTCAATGGGCAGCTGAAGGAGTTAGTGATGGAGAAAGCAATGCTTGTTTATCGGAGCTGAATCATTTGCGCCATTTGACAACTATAGAGATACAAGTGCCAGCTGTCGAGTTGCTACCAAAAGAAGACTTGTTCTTTGAGAACTTGACAAGATATGCAATATTTGCAGGCAGTATTGATCGGTGGCAAAAAAGGTATGGAACATCAAAAACATTAAAGCTGGAACAGGTTGATACAAGCTTACTTTTGAGGGATGGAATTGGAAAGTTGTTGAAGAAAACTGAAGAACTAAAGTTGAGTAATTTGGAAGAAGTATGTCGTGGCCCAATTCCCCCAAGGTCGTTGGATAACTTGAAAATTTTAGATGTGGAGAAATGTCATGGATTGAAATTTCTCTTCTTACTTTCCACAGCTAGAGGCCTTTCCCAACTAGAAGAAATGACAATAAATGATTGCAATGCCATGCAACAAATAATCGCATGTGAAGGGGAGTTCGAAATAAAAGAAGTTGATCATGTTAGGACCGACTTGCAACTGCTCCCTAAATTACGACTTTTGGAACTTAGCGATCTACCAGAGCTCATGAATTTCGACTACTTCGGCTCTAATTTGGAAACGACATCGCAAGAAACATGTTCCCAAGGCAATCCTGATATCTTCAGTCATCAGGTATGTTTAAGTTTAATTAAGGGTTAATTTCCATAATTTTTTTAATTCATTTTTTATTTTTTCATATCACCTTTTTTTTAATAAATAAATCAAAAGAAAAACTAGGTAAAGTCCACATGCACTTTCTAATTGCACCTTATAAGTTTGTTAAAAGGAGATAACATAAGGATGAGAAGAGAATTTAATAAATTATTTTATTTGAGGATTCACTCAATATTTGGAAAAAGTCTAGTTTGAATAAATTTTTTTAAAAATATTAGTAATGTTTTATAAGTTTTATAAATAAATTGAAAAGGATTAATAAGGAAAGATAGGAAAATGAAGACAAAAATGGTGATTCATTTTTGTCTTCACTTTCCTTCTAAAAAATTGATTTAGGATAATTATGCTTTAAGATGTAGAAAGTGATATAATTGAGAAAGAAGATGAAAATAATTGTAAATTGCTAAAAATTCCATAAAGAGTAAAAAGGCAAAAATACCATTAGTTTGCCTTTTTCTTTATTTTTTCCTTTCCTCGTTTTCGTTATTTTTATTATTACTATTATTATTTATTTTTAATAACATATTTTATTTATTTATTTATTATTATTATTATTAATAAAATGTTATCAATAATTGTATTAATATTAATTATCATCTTTAATAATATAATTATTGCATTATATTATTATTATTATTATTGAAAACAAAAAATATTTATATCAATATTTTAATATTAATATTATAATATCATAATAATAATAATTTCCCCAAAAATCAAACAACCATGTAAAATAAATACCTTTTAAGAAATATGATTTATCTAAGGTTTTAAAAAAATTATTAAATAAAATGCATAAAATTAAAAGATTCAAAATAAATATAAAATTACGGAGCATAAATCATAAATACAAAGAAAAAACTATCAATAAAAAGTTCTCAAATTTAATTTTGATGGTAACAATAAAATAACATATAAATTAAAAAAAAAAAGGAAAGAAAAGGAGAAAAAAATAATTGTTTATTTTTTATTTTTAAATTTTATAAAATTAAGGGTTAATTTCACTTACCTCTCCTAAATGATTTGCTAAATACACCTAATCCCCATTAGTTTGAAATTTGTTAAATATTTCCCTTATTTTAGGTTAGAGGAGAGGTGAGTAAAAATGACAAATAAGAAGGGAAATGAAGGTATTTGATAAAATTTTAAACTAATAAAGGTTAAGTGTATTTAGGTAAAACCTTAGAGAAATCAATAAATTAACCCTAAAATTAATTTTTATAAAAGTGTTAAATATGAATATTTCAGTTGTTACTTTAAAAGAATGGTAATTTGTTTTTATGCTTTACTATTTTTATTTTCAATTATTAATATAACCGTAATAAGATCCATTAATAATTAACTTTCTTTATTTTTGTCTAACAAAAAAGCTTTGGTGATTCCATTGTATCAAATATTGATGAAAATCTTAATATGGAAATATTGCTAAACATGAATAAAACTTTGAAAATTATAAAATTTTAAATAATATATAAATATCATATGATTGCATTAATATTATAATTGAATTAGTGTAATTTGAGAATAATATAGATATGTATGATTAAATTCACATGATTTGTGAGTGATATAACATAAGTTTATGATAAGTATAATTTTCAAGATGAATACTAAAAAAATAATAATATTTTGTATACTTAGTATTAGTCTTTAATAATAAATTTATTAAATGATTTGAAACTTTAATTTCAAATAATATAAAAATAATGAATAATAACAAAAATATAAAGGAGAAGAAGAATGAATAAGGTTAAAGGAATTTTAATTTTAAAAAACATTAATTAAATACTAATAGGAATGAATATAAAACTAAAGAAAAAAATTTAATAAGGAAAAGTCGAGGTTAATAGGAAAACATACCGGAATAAATTTAAGAGTGAAATACAATCTTTTAAAAGAAAATGCCAAATTTTAAAAATGAAATCATTAGAATTTATTAATAGGAAAAAAAAAAATAAAGAGTTCATATGATTTAAAATAATAAATGATGGTTATGAATAAAAATAATTTGTGGTATGAAAATCTATGTAATACATGGTTGCACCTTCGCCACGATTGTAGTCATCCCTATGTTCTTTTAACAAAAAGATAACGAAAAAAACGCCATTAAATAGCTAATATTATGTGGGAAGTGGAGCCAATATATTCTTCATTGATAACTTGTCAATTTTTTGTGAAATTTTCCAAGATTTTCACATGTTGATTTTTAGTCCTCCTTGATTGTTTTAGATTTTTAAAACATAAAACATAACTAAAGATAATATGTGAATATTTGGAAGATGATGAATTATATTTAAAGAAAGGAACATATTCATGTTAATCACAACTTTCCAATTGATGATGTCATGTATTATATTTCAGGTTTCATTCCCTAATTTGGAGAAGTTGAAACTTCGTGGTCTACCCAAATTGAGGGAGATATGGCATCACCAACATCCACCTGAGTCCTTTTACAATTTGCAAATCCTAGAAGTATACAATTGTCCAAGCCTACTCAATCTTATTCCATCTCATTTGATACAGAGATTCGACAATTTGAAAGAATTAAAGGTGGATAACTGTGAAGTCCTAAAACATGTGTTTGATCTTCAAGGACTTGATGGAAATATTAGGATTCTCCCAAGGTTAGAATCCTTACTTTTAGAGGCACTACCTAAGTTGAGGCGTGTTGTGTGCAATGAGGATGAGGAAAAGAATAAGAGCGTGAGGTGTCTTTTTTCTTCTTTTGCGGCTTTTCACAACCTTAAATTCCTATCCATCAAAGATTGTGGGAACGAAGTTGAAGATGAGGAACATATCAATACTCCTAAGAAAGATGTTGTGCTCTTCGATGGAAAGGTTAGTTTTCTCCCATATTTTTTTTATTTTTCCTTATACTATTTTGGGAAATATTGAAAAAAGATATTCCATTAAAATAATAAAAAAAATTATGAGAACATTATATTAATATTTAATAATAGATTTATCAAATTAATTTAAAATTAATTTTAGATAATAAAATATGGTGAATAATAATTAAATTATAAAGGAGTTGAAAAAAGAATAAACTTAATACCAAAATTTTAGTTTTAAAAGCAATAAATATGACTAGAAATAATATAAAATAAGGAAACATGGTAAGTATTATTTAATTTAAAAGGAAAAAATTGGTGCTAGTTGGAATAAATATTGCAAGGAATTGCAAAGGGAAATTAGAGGAATTTTTAATTGAAAAAATAAATTTTATAAAGTATTTAGTAGAATTTATTTATAAGAAATAATTCAAAAGTGTATATGATTTAATATAGAGTAACAATGATTAGATATAAATAAAATTAATTTAGTATGAGAATATCTATAATATAGACTCCTAATATTTTATCTAAATTTAAGAATGGTTAAAATAAATAATATTTCAAAAAATTGGGTAACGTGTAAGATGGTTAAAATATTTGAAAATTTGTTATTAATTTTTATGATTGAAAAATAAAAATAGTAGAACATAATTTACTTCATGTAAGGAAACTAATTACCCTTCTTTCATAAAATTTTAAAAAATAAAAATAAAACAATTGTGAATATTGTTTTATAGGCATGTACCTATTTTTTTATTTAGACGTCTTTTCTCCTTTACTTTTCTTTAATTTATGTGTTATTTAACTGTTAGATTAAAATTAATGTAATTTCTCTAATTTTAAAAAGCAAATCCGAGAAGTTTTTACTCATGGTATACATTTTGTAATTTTATATTTATTTTGAATTTTTTGTATTTTATTTATTTATTTCTAAAACCTTAGTTAAATTACATTTCTTAAAAGGTATTTATGATATACTAGTTGCTTGATTTTTAGGGAAATTGTTTAGAAAGAAAATGATTTTTTATTTAATTAATCAGTATATATATATAGGCCAATTAATTATTGATAATTTATATATTTATATAAATGTATTTTGCTTTTTATAAAATAAAAAATTACTATGAAATAAAACATCATAAATATAAGTTTTAATAAAAGTCTTTTTACATTAAATAAAAAAGATTTTAATATTTTTAAACTTAATAAATAAAAAAGTAATCACATCTTTTCAAATCTTTTGATTCCTATTTTCTAAAAATACCTTTTATAAAAAATTTTGTTAAATGGAGATAACATAAAGATGAGAAGAGAATTTAGTAAAATAAAAACCTTAAAATATTACTAATTGTTAGTATTTTATAATTTTTATAAATAAATTGAAAAGGCTTGATAAGAAAAAATTAATCAAGCGAAATTGGATTTAATTATTTTTAGATGCAAAATGAAGACAAAAATGAATCTCCACTTTGTTTTTTTTATTTGTTTTTTTATTTCTATCTCTTTCTCTTAATAATTAACCTTTTTTTTTTTGGAGAATTATCTTTTGGGGGTAGATGACCCCCCAAATTAACAAAGGGTCCATATAACTCTTCAAATTAAGTTGAAGGATATGAAATAGTAACAGACAAATATATCCTTTAAGAACACATATAAGATATTTTATAAAATTAAGTTAAATAATTTTTTTTTAAATACTAAATTAAATAAAAGTAGTTTTCAAAAATATTAAATTAAATATTTTTTTTTCAAAAATATTAAATTAATTTTTTTTTCAAAAATATTAAATTAAATTAAAGTATTTAAAAAAATATTAAATTAAATATATTTTTAAATATTAAATTAAATAAATTTATTTTTAAAAAATATTAAATTAAATAAATTTATTTTTAAAAATATTAAATTAAATAAAAGTATTTTAAAAAATATTAAATTACATAAAAGTATTTTTTAAAAATATTAAATTAAATAAAAGTATTTTTCAAAAATATTAATTTTTTTCTCAAAATCAACAAAGGGCATTTTTGGAAATACTAAAGGATGATATCCTTCAACTCAATTTCCATACTTTCATTGGGTTTTGGGCTCAATTTGAAGAGTTACATGGACCTTTTGTTAATTTGGGGGCCCATCTACCCCCAAAACATAATTCTCCTTTTTTTTTTTTTTATGTAATTGAACTAAATAGTACACCTTTTTTATAAAGAAAAAAAACTTGAAGTATTGATGAAAATATTCATATTAATGAAAATATTGGTAAAAAAAATTCAAATATAAAAATTTAGGATATAACTTTAAAGAATCATAAAATTATAAATAATACGTAATAATATATATGATTGAATTAATGTTATGATTAAATTAGTGTGGTTTGTGAATATGTATGATCAAATTAGTATGGTTTTGAAGTGATATAGCATAAGTTTATAATAAATATAACTTTTAAGATGAATGCTTAAAAAGAATAATATTTTATATATTTAGTATTAAGATTTAATAATAAATTTCTTAAATTACATTAAAATTTAATTTCAAATAATATAAAAATAATAAATGATATTTCTAATAAAAGGACAAATTATGTCTAGAAGAGCATGAACGGATTATTTTACAACTTATCAGATTAAGATTCTCTCTAAATTAATTAATTAATTAATTATATATAAACTCTCCCATTTTTTTAAATGTTAGAATTACTCTTAATAAAAATATCTTCTATTTTTTTAAGAATGAAATTTCATATTTTGAAAACTCTCATAAGTTCTTGAAGAGAAGAAAAAGGGGGTTTAACATTTATGATAACAAGAGACAACCTCCATTAAAGAGAATGTTATAAACTTTGAATACTCATTATAATTTTTTAATACATTGTTGGGACATATTTTTGGTTGATTATCTCGATTGGAAAAATGAGTAAAAAAGAAATTGTTAAAGTTTTATTTTTGTTTATATAAAAATGAAGAATGTCATTGAAAATAAGATTATAAGTGAAAAAATATATATAGAGAAAATCTAAAGCTCTTTTAGATTTAAAATAAGGGGTAAGTGTTTTGTAGGTGTATTATAATTGAAGATGTAGATAAGAAGGAAGATGAGGGAAAGGCTAGGCCTTTGACCAACCCTATTACCCAACTTTTTTTTTTTAGGTTATAATATTTTTTAATGATATTTTAAATTTATTTTTTAAATAATTTTTTTCTCCTATGCAAGGATAAAATTACTTGGTTCTTTGATGATTTCTCTGTTTTTATTAATTTTACAATTTTTTTTTCAAAATTTGAATTTTTTTTAATTAAATTGTAAATTTCATTCATAAGATATTTTCATTAAGGGTAATTTTAGTATGTTAAAAAGGTTTTTTTATTTATTCAAAAAACATCTAATTAGTAGTTCAACCTAGTACCAAAACTTAGTTTGGTAGGAGGTCATAGGTTTCAGTCATCTCTTCACAATTTACATGTTTGCTTCCTTATTTATTTTTTGGATATAAATTATGTGTATCTCTTCCCGTGAGGGCCTAAATTAAGGTGAGGCTTTTAGGAAAAAAATTGGTAGTTATATGTTTTAAAATCTTTATAAGGAAATTGAAAATAATATTTTGGAGGAAAAATAATGAAAATAAACTTAAAAAATGGATCTTCATTTTTTAATATTTTTTTCTTTATAATTATTTATTATAATGAAATGAAAAAAGGGAGAAATTTATTTTATTTGGTTTCTTCAACAACTAATTCTCTATATTTTTATCATAAAATTATAATTAAGTTAAATCGATTTTAGTTTATCATTAAATTAATTTTAATAAAAAAATGGTGAATAGTAAGTGAATTATAAAGGAGCCCAAAAAAAAATTTAAAGTTAAATTTTAATTTTAATAATAAATGTTAATATAAATAATATAAGAATAAGAAAAAAAATGGTTGGTATTATTTTAATTTAGAAAAGAAAAATTAAGTGTAATTGGAATAAAAGTTGCAATGAATTGGAAAGGAGAATTAGTGAAAAATTTATTCAAATAATAATATTTTATTTAAATATTAGAATATTTAAAATGAATTATATTTGGAAAATTGGGGTAAGATGTTAGATGATTAAAATATTTTAAATTTTATGACTAATTTTTTACTTTTGAAAAATAAAAAACCGTAGAATATATTTTATTTTATATAAGGAAACTAATTAATTAATCTTCATTTTAAAATAATGGCGAGAGTTGATAATATCATTAAATTTATATTTACATTAATTATTATTAATAATTTTATCATTTACTTTTAAAAATAAAAATAATAAAATTATATATTATGATAGATGAAACAAAATGAATGATTGTTTGCCAAGCAGTTAGTTTTTTCCGATTTCTTTTTATTTTTCCTTATACTACTTGAAATATTTAAGGAGATATACGATAAAAATAATTTTTAAAAAAAATATGAAAAAGAGTACATTGATCTTTAATAATAATTTTATTAAATTAATTTAAAATTTAATTTTAAATAATAAAAATTGGGAATAATAAGTAAATTACAAATGAGTTGAAAAAAATAAAATGAAAAATGAAAAATTAATTTAAAAAGGATAAATGTTAATAGAAATAATATGGAAATAAGGAAAAATGGTAGTTATTAATTTAATTTAGAAAGGATAAAAGTTAGGTACTAATTGAAAGAAATATTGCAATGAATTAGAAATGAGAATTAGTGAAAATTTAATTCAGATAATAATATTTTATTTAAATTTTAGAATAGTTAAAATTAATAAGATTTGGGAAAATTGGGGTAAGATGTTAGATGATTAAAATATTTTCAAATTTATGACTATCTTTTTACTTTTGAAAATCAAAAAGAGTAAAACATATTTTATTTGATACAAGGAGACTAATTAAAACATGTTTTATTTCACATAAGGAGAGTAATTAATCTTAATTTTAAAATAACCATCAAAGTTAATAATTTTATTATTTAGTTTCAAAAAATAAAAACATAACTAGTGGATCTAAAATAAAATATAAAGGAGTTGAAAACAAGAATAAAGTTAAAAAGGAATTTTTAATTTTAAAAACATTAAGTATTAATATAAAAAAAAACATAATAAAAAGGAAACGTACTAAATTTCATTCTAATTTAAATAAATAAAAAAGTTAAATTGTTAGTAGAAATAAATATAACAATAAATTTAAAAGTGAAATTATTGAAATTTTTAATAGAAAAAATAAATTTGAAAAGGAAATTATTAAAATTTGCTTATGATTTGAGAGTGAGTGGATTATATTGACCTATTATTTTTGTGTTTATCACATTTTTACGATTGATGATATCATGTATTATATATTGTGTTTCTCATGTAGGTTTTATTCCCTCCTAATTTGGAGGAGTTGGTTTTAAAAAGCCTTCCCAAGTTGACAGAGATAGATATTGAGAATCTCTCAAAGTTAAAAATTCTAAAGTTAAAGGAACTACATGAATGTCTTTTGTTTAAGGTTAGTTTTTTCCCATATTTTTTTTGTTTTTTCTTATACTACTTGAAATATTTAGGGATATATATTATAAAAATAATTTTTTTAAAAAAGTACGAGAAGAATACATTAACCTTGAATAAAAATTTTATTAAATTAATTTAAAATTTAATTTAAAATAATAAAAATTGTGAATAATAAGTAAATTACAAATGAGTTGAAAAAAATAAAATTTTAAAGTGAAAAATTAATTTAAAAAGGATAAATGTTAATAGAAATAATATGGAAATAAGGAAAAATGGTAGTTATTATTTTAATGTAGAAAGGATAAAAATTAGGTACTAATTGAAAGAAATATTGCAATGAATTAGAAAGGAGAATTAGTGGAAATTTAATTCAAATAATAATATTTTATTTAAATTTTAGAATAGTTAAAATTAATAAGATTTGGGAAAATTGGGGTAAGATGTTAGGTGATTAAAATATTTTCAAATTTATGACTAACTTTTTACTTTTGAAAATCAAAAAGAGTAAAACATATTTTATTTGATACAAGGAGACTAATTAAAACATATTTTATTTCATATAAGGAGAGTAATTAATCTTGATTTTAAAATAACCATCAAAGTTAATAATTTTATTATTTAGTTTCAAAAAATAAAAACATAACTAGTGGATCTAAAATAAAATATAAAGGAGTTGAAAACAAGAATAAAGTTAAAAAAAGAATTTTTAATTTTAAAAACATTAAGTATTAATATAAAAAAAACGTAATAAAAAGGAAATGTACTAAATTTCATTCTAATTTAAATAAATAAAAAAAGTTAAATTGTTAGTAGAAATAAATATAAGAATGAATTTAAAAGTGAAATTATTTGAAATTTTTAATAGAAAAAAATAAATTTGAAAAGGAAATTATTAAAATTTGCTTATCATTTGAGAGTGAATGGACTATATTGACCTATTATTTTTGTGTTTATCACATTTTTATAATTGATGATATCATGTATTATATATTGTGTTTCTCATGTAGGTTTCATTCCCTCCTAATTTGGAGGAGTTGGTTTTAAAAAGCCTTCCCAAGTTGACAGAGATAGATATTGGGAATCTCTCAAAATTAAAAATTCTAAAGTTAAAGGCACTACATGAATGTCTTTTGTTTAAGGTTAGTTTTTTCTCATATTTTGTTTGTTTTTTCTTATACTACTTGAAATATTTAGGGAGATATATTATAAAAATAATTTTTTTTTTAAAGTACGAGAAGAATACATTAACCTTGAATAAAAATTTTATTAAATTAATTTAAAATTTAATTTAAAATAATGAAAATTGTGAATAATAAGTAAATTACAAATGAGTTGAAAAAAATAAAATTTTAAAGTGAAAAATTAATTCAAAAATGATAAATGTTAATAGAAATAATATGGAAATAAGGAAAGATGGTAGTTATTATTTTAATGTAGAAAGGATAAAAATTAGATACTAATTGAAAGAAATATTGCAATGAATTAGAAAGGAGAATTAGTGAAAATTTAATTCAAATAATAATATTTTATTTAAATTTTAGAATAGTTAAAATTAATAAGATTTGGGAAAATTGGGGTAAGATGTTAGATGATTAAAATATTTTCAAATTTATGACTAACTTTTTACTTTTGAAAATCAAAAAGAGTAAAACATATTTTATTTGATACAAGGAGACTAATTAAAACATATTTTATTTCATATAAGGAGAGTAATTAATCTTGATTTTAAAATAACCATCAAAGTGAATAATTTTATTATTTAGTTTCAAAAAATAAAAACATAACTAGTGGATCTAAAATAAAATATAAAGGAGTTGAAAACAAGAATAAAGTTAAAAAAGGAATTTTTAATTTTAAAAACATTAAGTATTAATATAAAAAAAAACATAATAAAAAGGAAACGTAGTAAATTTTATTCTAATTTAAATACCAATTTTAATTAATATATGTAATGTGCGTATGTGAGATGAAACAGAAAGGAAGGAGTTGTCTAGATGTCACCTCTTCCCAAAACTAAATAGTTAATACCTATTTCCATTTTCTACTGCTTTGCTGGCACTGCACTTGGCCTCTAGCCTTGACCTTGTTTTGGTAGTCCCTCCTTTTAGTTTTAACGGAAAAAACTAATAAAAAAATATAAGGGTATTATGCGAGCGCAATAAATTCTCTATGTTTCGGCCATTTTTAATCCTTGATTTACTAGAGTTTCTTCAAAATATTTTATCGCAATTTTCTAATTGATGGATATAATTCAATAAAGATAAAATAATATATTTTCCAATATTGACCTAATATTTTTATGTTTATTACAACTTTACAATTGATGATGTCATGTATTATATTGTGTTTCTTGTGTAGGTTTCACTCCCTCCTAATTTGGAGGAGATAGTTCTAAAAAGGCATCCAGAGTTGAAGGAGATAGATTTTGGGATCCTCCCAAAGTTAAAAATCCTAAAGTTAGAGAAACTACCTCAACTAAGACATATTATATACAATGAGGATAAGATTATCAGTAAGAGATGTGTTTTGTTTCCTTCAATGTTTAAGAATTTTCACAATCTCAGAGAGCTACATATCATTGATTGTGGGATGGAAGACGAAAGAGGTATCAATACTTCTACTAATAATGAAGTGCTCTCCCATGAAAAGGTTAGTTTTCTCCCCTATTTTTTTATTTTTCATTACACCACTTTCTTGAAATATTAAACTACCATTCTTTTAAAATAACAATCAAATTACCTTTATTTTACCATTAAAAAAAATAAAAATACAATCCTAGATATTATTTATTGCATATAAATCATATATATACATCGTTTTTAATTTGGACCTCATTTCTCCTTTACTCTTTTTTTTTTTTAAAAAAAATATTATGTGTTATTTTGTTGTTAACATAAAAATAAATGTAATATTTTTCGAAAAACAAAGTTATGAACTTTTTCTTTGTATCAATTATGTAAGTTTTGTAATTTTATATTTTATTTTGTATGTTTTGATTAATTATAATTATTCATACTTTATTTAATGTTTTATCTATATTTAAATTATATTTCTTGAAAGATATTAATTTTATAATAGTTGTTTGGTTTTTTGGGAAATTGCTTAGAATGAAAATTACTTTTTATTTAACAAATGGAAAAACTAAAATATATATATATATATATATATATATATATATATATATGTTCGCTTTTTTTTTATTATTATTGTGCTCTAAAATTTTAATTTTGTTTTATTTTAAGTACATCTCCTACCGTCTCAAGATAATAAGATTTTTTTAGAATAAAATGAATTTATTTTTTGTTTAAATTTATCATGCTCTTGTATTTTTAATTGAGTTTTCTTATTTGCATTTGGTATATAAAGGTATTATAAATAATATCAATAATTCAATAAATTATTAATAATTTATTTATTTATATGGTACTTTAATTTTACAAAATATTTTTTTTCTTAAATGGTATTTTAATTTTTATAAAATAAAAAATTGTCATAAAATAAAAGATCATAAATATTAGATTTAATAACGAGTCTTTTTTATGTTAAATAAAATAAATTTTAATCCTTTTCTATTGAAAAATAAAAGAAAATAACAAAAAAAATTCAAATATTTTAATCCCAGTTATGCCAAAATAATTTTGAAATTTTTTTTTTTGTTATAAATCAAGTCGTGAGATTTTCACCTTGAAATATTGGGTAATTTTAATATATGAAATGTGTGTAGGAAACAAAAAGCAAGCAGTTTTCTAAATGCCTCCTCTTCCCAAAACTATATACCCTATTTCCACTTTTCACTGCTTTACTGGCATTGTAGTTGGCCTAACCTTGTTTTAGTCATCCCTCTTTTCTGTTAATTTTAACGAAAAATAATAATAAAAGAACATAAGTGTGTTATGAGGAGCCTAATAAATTCTATGTTTAAGGGATTTTTAATCTTTGACTTACCGGAGTTTCCCCAAAATATTCTATCACAATTTTCCAATTGATGGATATAATCCGTTCAGATAAAATAATTCTTCAAAATGAAGTAATAGAATATATTTTCCCTCTTAAAAAAATTAAAAATTCAATGGCAAAATACTTATAGAGAATAATAGAGGAGAGCATGGAGACGTGGAAAATATATTATAAAATTAATAAATAGCAATATGTATATAGTATGTGGAAATACTACATGTACATTTTTTTTTTTAATTTGGACTTTTTTTTTCTCTTTTACTCTTTTTCTTTGGAAAAAGAAAAAAAAAATTATGTGCTATTTTGTTGTTAACATCTATTTTACAAAACTTTCAAAAAGAAATGTTTTGTAATTTTTTATTTTTTAAAATCAAAAGAGTAAGACATACTTTATTTCTTACAAGGAGAGTAATTATTATTCTTTTAAAATAATAAAATTTATTTTTTAAAAATATAAAAATACAATCCTAAATGTTATTTTTTACATGGAAATTATACATATACATATACATCCTTTTTAATATGAATAGTTTTTCTCTTTTACTCTTTTTTTTTTTTTAAAAAAAAATTATGTGTTATTTTGTTGTTAGTATCAAAATAAACGTGACATTTTTCAAGAAGAAAAGTTAAAAGCTTTCTCTTTGTATCAATGATGTAAGTTTTGTGATTTTGTATTTTTTTTATTAATTTGTTTCATTATTTATATTTTATTTACTGTTTGTTCATAAACTCATTTGAATTGTATTTCTTGAAGGATATTAATATTATAATAGGTATTTGATTTTTTGGGAAATTGTTTAGAATGATAATTACTTTTTCTTTCACTAATGAAAATTTTATAATGTAGCAGAAGTGAACATGCGAGAGACTATTTCAGAATTGAATTGAATTATATTTAAGAAATATGTTTATGCCTATCATCACAACTTTCCACTTGATGCCTTATATTGTGTTTTTGCTACAGGCTTCATTCCTTGAATCAAGAGCCTCCACTTTGAACAAAATTATGGATGCCTTAAGAGACCACAATATCAACTTGATTGGAGTATGGGGCATGGCCGGTGTGGGCAAAACAACACTGCTGGAACAAGTGGCTCAACAAGCTAAGCAACAGCGGTTGTTCACCAAACAAGCCTATATGGATATATCCTCCATTCCAGACTCGGAAAAACTTCGACAAAGAATTGCAAGAGCGTTGGGCTTACGACGTTGGAAGCCCAATGCGGATGAACTGAAGCAGGCACTGAAGGAAGAGAAGATCCTTATTATCTTAGATGACATTCGGAGGGAAGTTGATTTGGAGCAAGTCGGAATTCCTTCTAAAGATGATATTTGGACGCAATGCAAAATAGTGTTGGCTTCGAGAGATAGAGACCTATCATGCAAAGGCATGGGCGCACAAATTTGTTTTCCAGTGGAATATTTACCACTAGAAGAAGCTTGGAGTTTGTTTAAGAAGACAGCAGGTGATTCCGTGGAGGAGAATCTTGAACTGCGACCCATAGCCATTAAAGTAGTTGAAGAATGTGAGGGTCTACCAATTGCAATTGTTACACTTGCCAAGGCATTAAAAGATGAGACCGTGGCTGTATGGAAGAATGCCTTGGAACAACTCAGGAGTTGTGCACCAACAAACATTAGAGCAGTGGGTGAGAAGGTTTACTCATGTCTGGAGTGGAGCTACACCCATTTGAAGGGCGATGACGTTAAGTCATTGTTCTTACTTTGTGGGATGCTGGGCTATGGTAATATTCCATTGTATCTCTTGTTACGATATGGTATGGGCCTGGATTTGTTTGACCGCACCGACTCATTGGAGCAAGCAAGAAATAGACTACTTGCATTGGTGGAAATCCTCAAAGCCTCAGGCTTGTTACTCGACAGTCATGAAGATAGAGATGAGTTTGTGAGGATGCACAGTGTTGTTAGTGAAGTTGCCAGAGCAATTGCATCCAAGGATCCTCATCCATTTGTAGTCAGAGAAGATGTTGGATTGGAAGAATGGTCAGAGACTGATGAATCCAAAAGGTGCGCTTTCATCTCTTTGCATTGCAAAGCTGTGCATGACCTTCCTCAAGAGTTGGTATGTCCGAACCTTCAATTTTTCCAATTGCATAACAACAATCCTTCATTGAATATCCCGAACACATTTTTCAAAGGGATGGAAAAACTCAAAGTTTTAGATTTGTCCCGTATGCATTTTACAACACTACCATCATCACTTGATTCCCTTGCAAATCTCCGAACATTGAGTCTACATTGGTGCAAGTTGGGAGACATTGCTCTAATTGGAAAGCTAACGAAACTAGAAGTTCTTAGCTTGTGGGGTTCTACAATCCAACGATTGCCTAAAGAAATGATGCAACTGACCAATCTAAGACTCTTGGATATGAATGGTTGTGAGAAGCTTGAAGTAATTCCACGAAATATCTTATCAAGTTTGTCTCGATTAGAATGTTTGAGCATGATATCTGGCTTTACTAAATGGGCGGTTGAAGGTGAAAGCAATGCTTGTTTATCAGAGCTAAATCATTTGTCTTATTTGACAACTTTATTTATAGAAATACCAGATGCTAGGTTGCTACCAAAAGACATTCTATTTGAGAAATTGACAAGATATGAGATATATATAGGTACTCGGGGTCGGGGGTGGTTGAGAACCAAAAGAGCATTGAAGCTCTGGAAAGTCAATAGAAGCTTACATTTGGGGGATGGAATGAGCAAGTTGTTGGAGAGAAGTGAAGAACTAGAGTTCAAGGAATTAAGTGGTACTAAATATGTTCTTCACCCATCAGATAGGGAGAGTTTCCTTGAACTAAAGCATCTCAAAGTTAGTGATAGTCCCGAGATTCAATACATCATTGATTCAAAGGATCAATGGTTTCTGCAACATGGTGCCTTTCCTGTATTGGAGTCATTGATTTTTCGGTCTCTGGAAAATTTGGAAGAAGTATGGCATGGCCCAATTCCAATAGGGTCTTTTGGTAACTTAAAAACTCTAAAAGTGCATTCATGTCCTAAATTGAAATTTCTCCTTTTGCTCTCCACGGCTAGAGGCCTTTCTCAACTTGAAGAAATGATTGTATCACGTTGCTATGCCATGCAACAAATAATCGCATATGAAAGGGAGTCAGAAATAAAAGAAGATGGACATGCTGGGACCAACTTGCAACTATTCCCAAAATTGCGATCCTTGAAACTTGAGGGACTACGACAGCTCATCAACTTCAGTTCCGAGTTAGAAACAACATCTTCCATATCTTTGAGTACAAATGCAAGGTCAGAAGACTCATTTTTCAGCCATAAGGTATGTTAAAGCTTATTAGCCAATTTCATTTTTTTTTTTTGCACCACTTTTTATCGATATAAGTAAAAAGAAAAACTAGGGTGGGCCCACATGCACTTTCCAAACTCCACCATGTTAAAATTATTTGAACATTTCATTTTAAATAATATAAAAAAAATAACAAATAATATATAAAACATGAAGGAGTTGAAAAACTAATAAGGTTAAAAGAAATTTTAATTTTAAACACATTAAATATTAATAGTAATGAGTATTTAAATAAGGAAAAAGTATAAGTATAATTTTACTTTAAATAAGAAAAAAAAAGTCAAGTTAATAGGAATAAATACAAAATAAATTTAAGAGTGAAATCATCAAAATTTTTAAAAGAAAAAGGAAATTTAAAAAGACATTCCCAAGAATTTATTAATGAGAGAAAAATAAAAGAATGTATATGATTTAAAATAAGAAATTATTTATGAGTAAAAATAATTTGTGGCATCCGCATGAGAATCCCTTATCCTTTCATTTTTTTTATAAATATAATTAAAGTAAACATGTGAATAATCACAAGTTGATGAATTATATTTAAGAAATATATTTATATTTATTATAACTTTCCAATTGATAATGTCATATATCATGTTATAGGTTTCATTCCCTAAGTTACAGGAGTTGACACTCAAAGATCTGCCCAAGCTAAAGGATATATGGCATCATCAACTTCCATTTGAATCCTTCTCCAATCTACAGATCTTAAGGGTGTAGGAATGTTCATGTCTACTCAATCTTGTCCCAGCTCATTTGATACACAACTTCCAAAATTTAATAAAAAATAGATGTGCAAGATTGTGAACTCCTAGAGCATGTGATTATTCTTCAAGAAATTGATGGAAATGTTGAGATCCTCTCAAAGTTAGAAACCTTGAAATTGAAGAACTTGCCTAGGCTGAGATGGATTGAAGACGGGAATCATAGGATGAAACATATTTCCTCTCTTATGACACTCATGAATATTCAAAACCTTCAAGAACTACATATCATTGATTGTAGTATGGAAGACCTGCGGAAGATGTAGTACTCTTTTGTGAGAAGGTTAGTTTTTTCCCATACTTTTTATTTCTTCTTATACTATTTTTTTTAATTATTGATAGAAATATTCTATAAAAATAAAAAAGTATGAAGATTATATCAATTTTTAATAACAAATTATTAAATTAATTTAAAATTTAATTTTAAATATATTTCATATAAGAGATTAACTATCATTCTTTCAAAATACAGTCAAATCACCCTCATTAAAAAAAAATTATAGGATTTATTTTTAATAGATTAAAAAAATTGTAAATATCCTATCCTTTTACATTCATAATAATTAACTTCCTTTATTTTCATCTAATTTAACTAAATAATACACCTTTTTATAATGAAAAAAACCTTCGCTAATTCAAATTAGTATAGTATGCAAATGATATAATATAAATCTATGATAAGTATACCTTTCAAGATGAATATCAAATAAAGAATAATATTTTGTATGTTTACTATTAACATGTAATAATAAATTTCTTAAATTAATAAAAAAAAATTGTTTTCAAATAATATACAAATGAATAATAAATCAAATATAAAGGAATTGAAAAACAAGATTAAAGAAATTTTAATTTTAAAAAATATTAAATATTAATAGGATGGAGGTGGAATCCATTTTTTTTTTTTTATCTAGAACTAAGAATATGTTTTGGTTCTTCATAATATATTCTATAAATACTATTGCTAATTTTTAAGTTATTTATATTTAAATGGTATCATTTTCTTTTGTTCTTATCATTTTTTTTAGGTACATTGGAATCTCCTTTATGTTTTGCTCTATTTGAGATGAAGTACAGATTCAGCCTTTGAAAGAGAAATTATTAATGATGTTTGAGAAATTGTCAATGATGTTTCCTTCAATCATTTCCTTCATTTGATAGAGTTTATTTATTCAAACACATGCTAGATTTTCATATGCATTTTGTTATGTTCATTGTTATATCCCTAATAAAATTGTTTGTTAAGTGTTCTTCAAATTGATGAATGGTAGTTTTTCATTCATACTTTCTTTCGTTCATGTACAGAGTATATATAGAGGGTAATCACCATTCTAAGAATGGGAAAGGATGATACAAGGAAAGAATAATATAAGGAAATAACAACTAATATCCTAATATCTCAACTTTCCTAATATCTCAATATTCATAATATCTTAACTTTCCTAATATCTAAACATTAAATGATATAAGGAAATAATGATATAAGGAAAACATTCTTAATATCTCAACACTCTCCCTCAAGTTGGTACATAGATGTCACACATGCCCAACTTGTCTAAAAAAAAATTTTGAGAATACTTGACTTGAGACAGCTTTGGTGAGGATATCAGCTAACCAATCTTGCTTTCCACCTTGGATCAACTAAGGCTTCCTGCACACTTGGATGTAGGAAAGTTTTTCCCGTTCGGCAATATGCATCTCCACGAGTTGTGACCAAACGTCATAGTTTGATTCAGTCAAAATAATTCCTGGATTGAAAGTACCTTCAGATTGAAAAACAATAGTACTTTTTTTCACTCATTTTTTTTTCTCTCACAAAGGAGGGACAATTGTTAGCCTTACGGCAAAATATCCAGGATTTCAGTTCCCTGGCTCTGATACCATCTTCAAATTGATGAATGGTAGTTTTTCATTCATACTTTCTTTCGTTCATGTACAGAGTATATATAGAGGGTAATCACCATTCTAAGAATGAGAAAGGATGATACAAGGAAAGAATAATATAAGGAAATAACAACTAATATCCTAATATCTCAACTTTCCTAATATCTCAATATTCATAATATCTTAACTTTCCTAATATCTAAACATTAAATGATATAAGGAAATAATGATAAAAGGAAAGCATTCTTAATATCTCAACAAGTGTGTGGTCTTGCACAATGCTGAAAGTTTTAATTTATTAATATTCAACTTCTTGTACTGTGTGTGTTGACATTTCATAAATTATAAAATACATATGATAAAGGAATCTTTGTTATTTGCTAAATTTATGTATATTGTTTGAGTAAATTTTTAATCATGTCTTAAATTATGAAATATTGCTTTCAAATGTGAAATATGACACCGTGAAAATTCGTTAAATAAAATCTAATAGTAAATAAAGGATTCATGATATCATTTGATAGGATGTTCAGAGTGTGGCTTGGCATATGAGTTTAGTCAAATATATTCAAGGATGTCTTATGAGGATAATCATTAGAGTAGAAATCTCTTCATGTATTAAATGAGTCTAATTGGTTAGAATGTTCTTGGATAATCAACCTTAGATAACATGACTTTTTCACTTGTATGTTCATTGTGCAACAATCGTTCTACTTATGTTTGGTTGGTTATTGATTGTTAGGAAAATCAAGTTCACTTGCAATTTACACAATTATGATCTCTAATTATGCAACCAAGTGACAACATTTTCAGGCAACCTCCAAGCCTTTCAAGGGCAATCAAAAGCCTACTTGAAAAATAAATAAATAAATAAGACTAACAAGATGTCAATTTGATCATCAAATGGTTTAGGCTTTAGATGACACCATAATTATTATCAGGTTTTAGCATTGTAAATCATGTTCTCAAATTTAGGAATGATTTGGTGCTACCATCATGTTAGAGGGATACCATATGTTGTGCTAATTGTGACCCAGAATTTGCATGCATTAAGTGAAAAAATCATGAATCTACTTTCATGTTTGCTATTTTAAAACTCAAGTTCTAAACAACGTTATTATGAAAGTAAAGTCATTCAACCAAAAAGAATGAAAAATTGATGTCCCTAATCCTAGAATAACACATAATAATTTGATACTTAAATACTTGAATCATCTAATGTTTCTTACGAAAATACATCTTTTTGTCCCTTTCCCTTATAAAATTAAATAAAAATTATATTAGTAATTGTTAAATAAAAAATTAAAATTAATAACTTAAAAAGAAAATATTAAATTCCCACATGAAAATATAAAATAAAATATAAAAAGTGACCACTCCATTAATTAGTATATTTCGTTTATCTTTTTCTTCTTCAACAATTTTTTCTCTATTTAGAATTTTTTTTTTTTTAGATTACAAAAATTTAAATTTAGTAGGATTGTAATTTAAATCTTTAACTCCAATAATTTATACTATTTGGGTGATAATGGAACAAACCTGTAGTAATTCAAAAGAAGAAATAAGAAAAATCCAAATGGAAGTAAAAAGAGATTCGTTTGTTTGGAGGCTTGCAAATTGCAATATCCTAAAGACAGAATTTTGGCATCCTGTTCTTGATTGCAACAATAAATGGTGTCTGTCTTTCAGGATACAACTCTCTTAAACTGATATGAAGAGGGCAGTCTCCTATTTATATCCTTGCAAACCAAGTATTGTGTCCTCTCCAAAGGTTGTGTCTCCTTCATTAGACATGTTTTTTTCATTCACCAATTTTCCAACAATCCCTCACATGAATGAAAGGACTTAGAACATTATTGGAGAGACAAATGAGAATGCATCAGGTAAGGTGTCTTATGGACTTGAACCTACCTTAGTGAATATCCATTGGATTTGCTCGATGACAAAGTGAACTTAAGTCTTGAACTTGTCCGCCTTAGTAGCAATCAACACAATGGATATCACACATAACTCATCTAAACACATTTTGGTTTATACGATTGTGTTCATTTTGGTCTTGAACAAATCCTGACTTCATGAGAGCTTTAAAGAATGAAGCCTTCACATTCTCATAGAAGCGACCCCACTTCTACCCTCATATAGGTGACATCAGTTAAAAGTATTCTGCTATACTTCTCTTAGTACAAGATAACGATGTCATTAAATGTATAACATATCCTAACCTTCCACAGACAACACACGTATTTACATATATAGAAATGAGAATAGTGTGTTTTTCTAGCATGATCAACTCTTGCTAGTTGGCCTATTGAACCTAGATCTTGGGATCTTCAGTCAACTAGGTTAGGTTTCCGCCCAAGTCAATCATTTTATAGGCTTTAAACCCATTCCTCTCATATTAACTACAACTTGCTATCTAGATAGTCCCTTTGTAAGTGGATTTGCTATATTATCTTTTAACTTCACAAAGTCAGTAGTGATCACTCCATTCAAGAGCAACTGTTTGATTGTATTATGTCTGCGTCTTATATGCCTTGATTTACCATTATAAACGACATTTTTAGCCCTTGCTAATGTTGCTTGGCTACCATAATGAATACATATAGCCGTTACAGGCTTTGGCCACATTGGAATGTCTTCCAGAAAATTTTGAAGCCATTCAACTTCCTCTCCCATCTTATCTAAGGCTATGAACTCTGATTCTATGGTCAATCAAGTAATACACGTTTGTTTGGAAGACTTCCATGATATTACTGCTCCACCTAAAGTGAATATATATCAATTTGTTGATTTTGATTTCAAACTTTCATAAATCCAATTGGCATCACTAACTCCTTAATAACATATGGATACCTTGAGTAATGCAATCCATACTCAATAGTATGCTTAAGGTATCTTAGTACCCTAACAAGAGCAAACCAATGCTCTTGGTTGGGTTATTAGTGTATCTTGCCAGTCTATTTATAGAATAGGCAATATCAGGTCTAGTACAATTTGTAATGTACATCAGACTTCCAATCACCCTAGAATACTCTAGTTGTGATACACTATCACCCATATTCTTTTTCAATTTACAATTTGGATCAAAAGGTGTAGCACATGGTTTGCTATTATAATGACCAAACCT
Organism: Vitis cinerea var. helleri x Vitis rupestris; assembly: GCA_945999865.1. NCBI lineage: Eukaryota > Viridiplantae > Streptophyta > Magnoliopsida > Vitales > Vitaceae > Vitis > Vitis cinerea var. helleri x Vitis rupestris. The sequence continues at coordinate 4,554,427 of OX253930.1, read as the reverse complement.
TTTGAGCACACTTTTTACATAATGGGATTGGGTAAGAACATATCCTTCATGATTTTTCTTAACTCTAATACCAAGGATCACATCAGCAAGACCTAAGTCTTTCATGTCAAATTTTGATCTTAACATTTTATTGGTAGAATTTATAATGTTCTTCTTTGTTCCCACTATGAGCATGTCATCTACATATAGACATACTATGACATGTGAGTCATTAGTGCTCTTGACATACACACATTGTCACACTCATTTATTTTGAAACCATTATATAACATGGTGTGATCAAATTTTTCATGTCATTGTTTGGGTGCTTGCTTTAACCCATAAAGGGACTTGATAAGTCTACAAATTTTCTTTTCTTGTCCCTTTACTACAAACCCTTAAGGTTGTTCCATATAAATTTCTTCATCTAAATCTCCATTTAGAAAGCTTGTCTTGACATCCATTTGATGAATTTCAAAATTATGGATGGCAGCTATAGCAATTAACATCCTAATGGATGTAATTCTACAAAAATAAAAAAGTATGAAGATTATATTAATTTTTAATAACAAATTATCAAATTAATTTAAATTTAAATTTTAAATAGATTTCATATAAGAGATTAACTATCGTTCTTTCAAAATACAGTCAGATCACCCTCATTAAAAATAAATTATAGGATTTATTTTTAATAGATTAAGAAAAAATTGTAAGTATTCTATCCTTTTACATTCATAATAATTAACTTCCTTTATTTTCATCTAATTTAACTAAATAATACACCTTTTTATAATGAAAAAAAAACCTTTGCTAATTCAAATTAGTATAATATGCAAATGATATGATATAAATTTATGATAAGTATAACTTTCAAGATGAATATCAAACAAAGAATAATATTTTGTATGTTTACTATTAACATGTAACAATAAATTTCTTAAATTAATAAAAAAAATTATTTTCAAATAATATACAAATAAATAATAAATCGAATATAAAGGAATTGAAAAACATGATTAAAGAAATTTTAATTTTTAAAAATATTAAATATTAATAGGACGGAGGTGGAATCCATTTTTTTTTATATGGAAGTAAGAATATGTTTTGTTTCTTCATAATATATTCTATAAATATTATTTCTAAGTTTTATGTTATTTATATTTAAATGGTATCATTTTCTTTTGTTCTTATCATTTTTTTTAGGTACACTGGATGTACTTTATGGTCTGCTCTATTCGAGATGAAGTACATATGCAGCCTTTGAAAGAGAAATTATTAATAATGTTTGAGAAATTGTCAATGATGTTTCCTTCAATCATTTCCTTCATTTGATAGGAGTTTATTTATTCAAACACATGCTAGATTTTCATATGCATTTTATTATGTTCATTGTTATATCCCTAATAAAATGGTTTGTTAGGTGTGTGGTCTTGCATAATGATGAAAGTTTTAATTTATTAATATTCTTGTATTGCATGAGTTGACATTTCATAAATTATAAAATACATATGATAAAGGAATTTTTGTTATTGTTTGAGTAAATTTTTAATCATGTCTTAAATTATGAAATATTGCTTTCAAATGTGAAATATGACACCATGAAAATTCGTTAAATAAAATCTAATAGTAAATAAAGGATTCATAATATCATTTGATAGGATGTTCAGAGTTTGGCTTGACATATGAGTTTAGTCAAATATATTCAAGAATGTCTTATGAGGATAATCATTAGAGTAGAAATCTCTTCATGTATTAAATGAGTCTAATTGGTTAGAATGTTCTTGGATAATGAACCTTAGATAACATGACTTTTTCACTTGTATGTTCATTGTGCAACAATCGATCTACTTATGTTTGGTTGGTTATTGATTGTTAGGAAAATCAAGTTCACTTGCAATTTACTCAATTATGATCTCTAATTACGCAAAAATTTAAGGCAACCCTCCAAGCCTTTCAAGGGCAATCAAAAGCCTACTTGAAAAATAAATAAATGAATAAGACTAACATGATGTCGATTTGACCATCAAATGGTTTAGGCTTTAGATGACACCATAATTATTATCAGGCTTTAGCATTGTAAATCATGTTCTCAAATTTAGGAATGATTTGGTACTACCATTATGTTAGAGGGATACCATATAAAACTTTTTAAATTGATTAACATTGAAAGAAAACCAATAAAAACATTAATATTAAAAAATTAAATTAAAAAAATAATAAAAGAGAGAAGTTAACCAAAGAACTGAAATTAAGATAATAGATTGTGAGAAAAAACCTGAAGATATTAAAAAGATGTGTACAAACAAATGTTATATTTAAGTTGGAGACTAAAATAATCTTATTTTTAAATTTTAATGTTTTGACTATTAATGAGCTTTTATTAAGATCAAGGTTTTTACCACTAGCCATATTTCACACTTGTTTAATCTTCTTAAGAAATCAATTAGATATAGAAAGAGTCGGATAAAGAAAAGAGGGAAATAGGGAAATATTTTTAAAAACTTGATAAATTGATAATGAAAAATAAATATTTTATGTTTATATTTTAAATTTTATCATATTTTTAATCATTTTTTATTTTATTTACTCAATTTTATAATAAAAATATATTATAAAAATGAGATATTTTATTAAGAATATGAATCCCTAAACCATGAAGTTCATGCAATGCCAACATCCACAATCAGCTCATGTTTCACACCTCATACCTAAAACCGACACACATTCACTAGCCTATGTTGTATGCCTATGTCCATGCCAATGCAACGTAACATGGGATTCCCTTCCAGAAAGAGATGGTTATCAATTTCACATTTCTATGAAGATCAAAATTATATATATATCTCAATGCTATTGCCATCCAAAATCACAAATTTTTAAACTCAGGAATAATATAGAACAACATATCCCTAGACACATTTAGATGATACCACTTAAGTCTAAATCTGTTGAGGGGATTAGAAGGGCTAGTAACCAAGGTCCTACCACATAGCTATGGTTCGCTATCCCACTCCGAACACATTAGACCTTCATATTCATAGTTTTATTCCCTATTTGATACACACCATCCAAACTTTCATTCTTAATGTCAATGCATATTGAATCTTTGTCTATCTTAATTTATTTTATCCATTCCTTACCAGATCCAAACTAAGAGAACTACCAAAAACACTTGTGAGACATGCAAAACCAGAGGAAGTTTTAGATATAACTGAGAAATAACACAAAAGATTTAAGATCATAACATCATACATCACACCATAAAGGACAACCTTCTTCCCTTTATTCTTTCAAGTTTTTGAGTCTTGTCTAGGGATCTCTCATGCGTGACAAAACAAATGTCTTCAACTACATGTGTTTACCGTGAGTGTCAGTAGAGCTAGTTTTTTAGCCTTGCAATCCGATAACTCCTACAAAGAGGTAAACGAACACACAACTTTAGGGACAAATGAATAAGATAAAAACCTAAGATATGTAGAAGTCTAATAGAGAACCCATATGCATCTTTTGATGATCCCAAATAACATTATAGACAAAATTTATCTTACAAGTGCATTTAAAGAACAAATAATAGTGCAATCATTCCGTTTTATCCCCATAATAATTTGGAAAAGAAATTCTCAGTCTGCTATGGTGGGGAGGAAAAAAAGAGAATAAAAAAAACTAAATATTGGAAAGCACTCACTCATACTTGAAATGATTATAGTATCTCAAAATTTTTAAATGCAAACAAAAATTGCATAAGAAACAAAGTGATTTTATCTTATTTCATTTCAAATTACATGAAAAAAAAAAAAAAAAAAACCAAATGCATGATTTGATTTTCATGTACCAACCAAAGCCCCCCCCTCTCACTACAAAGGAAAGGAAAAGAAAAGAAATGAAATATGCTTACCACAGGCCACTCTGCCACCAGCATTTCCCGTGCTTTTGCTGAGCTCATGTCCCCCTGAAAAAATATAGAAAAGAAACTGTTATTGCATGCTCAGAAAGCAAAGATATGCTCAAAGGTAAAATAAGAATAAAAATAAGAAAAATAGGAACACATACGTCCATATTCTAACAAAGTCAAGCCATTCCCACTTGGGCCATATTCGGAGTTTTTTTTTCCAAACAATAAAAACAGACTAAACCAGCCAAGTATTCTCTTCTAACCAAATGGTACTGGTGATTGGCAAGCATATATCAAGGAACCAAACAACCTCGATACCAGGGCCCGAAAAACTTAATAGTGCTCCAGCAGCTAGCATATGTGGCTTCTGGAGATCATAGCAGAAGCCCAAAAGGGAGTCAGAATAACTTTAAACCATAACTCTTAGAACCCCTCTTTTGCAATCACTCACATCACATAAAATTTGTGATGTCAACAAAACCTACTTCTATTTTGTGAAGAAGCTTTCAGTTCTAATAAAAGTAAGGCCCATTTTACCCCTAATCCAAACATGAACTTTGTTAACAATGTTAAGCGAGGATGAGATGGATATTTAAGTTCTCACACAGATGTCAACCATGCAATGGAAAAACTGAATTTTTCAGCTTGATTTTTAAGGCAGGCTGGGTGTCGGATGACTTGGATCTCAGCGATATTTCAAAAATCTCCCTGTGGGTTTCTAATATTTAACTTAGAATCCCCCGATTTAGTGTAGTATATAAGTACTTCCTTGTAAAAATGAGGTAACTTCAAATGCCTCCTTATTGACTCAAGAAAGGCATAATTGTAAAACACAACTGATTCTATCTTCAAAGCATTTCTTTTCTCTAAAATTCATCTTGCACAGCTTGTATCAGATTAATAGAAATAGTCATCCTGCATAGTACCCATGATAAGAATAAAAATAATTACTGTGCACAAAATGATGGAATAAGTATACAGACGTTTGTCCAAACTCTGTAAGATGGAACTTAATAATGTTCCAGCAAAATATAAATTAACATTTGTCATACACTAGGACTGGACTGTTCATTCTTATCCATTAGTAATCCACAGGGCATAGAATAACAGTAGCACAAAATGGAAACACCTGAAAAAAAAGCTTCATAGATAGAAGTTTTACAGCTTACCCTTTCCAAGATCATCAGGATCAGCATGGACAACAACAGCCCTTCCAACAATGGAGTTTGATCCAGTGAGAGGAATCTTTAAACAGAGACAAATACATTTTTTAGATAACAAGAACCAAATTTCAACCTAGCTGGTAAAAAGAATAAAAAGAAAAAGAAGACAAAGTGGTAAAAAAAAAAAACCTACCTGCTTGTCAACAATTTTGAAATTAACAGTACCTGAAAAGCACACAATCAAATGAAAACACCTTAATGACTAAGAAAGTTCAAATAACATAACTGAACTAGATATACAATCCAGATATTCCATTCATATCACATAGCTTGATATCCATACAAGGATCTAAGAAAAATGATTGCCTAAAAAGTGGCAATGCCGGGCAAACAATAATAATGCTTCTAATGGTATTCTAGTAATAGTTAATTACAATGAAGTACATAGTACATACCATCCTCACCAACAATGACATTTCCTAAATCACCAGCATGACGATTCTCGTCTTCAGGAGCACCATGCTCTTTTCCAGCAGGATTGAAATGAGGTCCTGTGTAAATAATAAATAAATAAGTAATCTAAATACTTAAGCTAAAAAGAAACATGCAGGAAATCTAAAGAGTGTAAGTCTAACCCAATGGCAAAGGATGTAAAAAATAAAGTAACCAATAATTAGACAATACCAGTTGACATGCAACCATTTGTTGTGTCCCCAAGGGCATGCACATGGAAGCCATGAAGTCCAGGCTTAAGGCCAGAAAGACTCCCAGTCACTGTAGTCGAACCTAAAGAATTGAGAAAAAAATAATGAATTTATAGGCAAATATAGCAATCTAAATTTCATTACTTATCCAGAGAAACTTGGTAGATTTCTTGATTACCATCTCCTTCTTCAGCAAAGTAGATAGTTCCACAAACACCCTCATTACTGTTAAGAACGGCAACAGCCTTCACCATTTTCTATGTGATCTAAGAGACAAAATAGTAAGAAATACAAACTTAAAGCGCCCTATTGTATGAGAAACCACAATATTTTTAAAATTATAGCAACTGATAAAGAGGTTTCATTTACATATAAAATGCTTGGATTGAAATCAATAATCAATCCAATGATAAAAGCAAAAGAAAATAAATGGAAAGCAAAACACTTACCAATATTTTTAGAATAAATAATGATTTGCTACCACCAAGGGAAAGGTATAGTCCATACACAAATTAAAATATAATCCTCCTACTCTACCCATTAGAGATGGGATACAAATTAGTGCATTACTACATAATTTTAACTCCATTTTAGCACAATGCATTCAGAAAAAAAAAAAAAAAAAGTTAAAAAAAAAAAAACCACTGCTTCTACAGAATCTCCCAGAAAATCCCAAATTAAAATAAGCAAGCGACAAGTACTTTTAATTTTTTTTTTACTCTTCTCAGAGGCCCAAAAATCTCCATAAATGAAGACACGGTCATGTTCCTAAAATATGATATGCAATCCACATTCACAATGATACCTCAGCTTTTTTAGAACCATGATATAAAAGACAACAGAGGTGTTCTATACCTTGCACAGACAACAATATTCTTTTTCTTCGTTTTCTTTCTTTTCTTTGTCTTCGGTCTTCTCTTTTTTTTTTTCCCCCTTTTTGTAGAAAAAGGGTTCAGTGCATTTTACCAAGAAAGAGAAGCTCACACAAAATTTCAACAAAAGAAGCGAAATTATAAAAAATTAAACTAAATTATAAAAAATAAAAACACCCTTTAGCCACGCTATAACATGTAATACACAAAGCAATTCAATATTAGAAGGAAGTAATGACATATATGTATAACTTCCACCACTAAAAGGCATAGGAACAAATAAGATTACCCATCAAATTCACCAAAACGCAGAAATAATTTTGAAAAAAAAAAAAAAATTAAAAGTTTTCCAAACAGAACTGAAGAGATCTGCTAAAAACTCATTTATTCACAAATTCACATAACAAAAATGAAACACAATCTAGCTACAGAATCCGAATATCTATGGTCAACTATACTAAAAATCACAATATATACACATAAGAAATGAACACAACACAAAAATCTAAAAGCATCGTGTATAAAAAATAAATAATAAAAATAAATAAATAAACCGATCCTCGACAAAACACCAGATCAACACAAAATCAAACCCACAACTCACAGATCAGCTACAAAAAATTGAAACCTAGCAAAAAAAAATTTACATGAATCGGATCGAAGAAGCAATTTATAGAAGTGAAGAGTAAGGGTAAGAATCGGCTCATTTTAGTCTCTATTCTCACCTACCACTATCTTGCGCTTAATTTTCCTATTTTCTGTTTGGATAAATGACCTTTTCTCGAATCACACCTATCACCTACCACTATCTTGCGCTTAATTTTCCTATTTTCTGTTTGGATAAATGACCTTTTCTCGAATCACACCTATCACCTACCACTATCTTGTGCTTAATTTTCCTATTTTCTATTTAGATAAAAGATCTGATTTCTTTTTTTTTTTTTTTAAATAAAAATAATTAATTTTTAATAGAAATAATATATTTACACGGTGGATATAAATTTTTTTTTCATAAAATGAAAAATACATGTAGAAGGCTTGCTATTTTTAAAGATAAAACATATAAAAGAAAAAAAATTAAAATATTTTTTAAATGGATAAATAGACAAGCAATGAATTGAATTTAATAATTTCCGGCCAAAGGGAGGCAAAAAGGAAACTTGGAATATCCTTGATTTATTGTTTTATCCTTTTATTGGTTATAATTTTTTTTCTTGAAATTTGGACTAAAAAATATTTGATCAAGATGGAAAAGATAAAATAAAATTAAGAAATTAATTAATTATATAGGGAATTTCGTATTTTGTTTTTAAATTTTGTTAATTTTCTTAAAACATAAATGGAATAATTTCAAAAATAGAAACTAAGGAAAGGCAAAACAAGGTATTGTTTGGTGGATAATGGATAAAATCATTTATAATTTTTTTTTTGTAAGAATCTACAAAATAAATGCTTTTATAAAAATGGAAAAAGGAAAATAATGCATTAATTTAATTAATAAAAATCATAAATTTTATGATTTTATTTTGGGTTATTTAATTAAAAAGTTATTGAAAACCCAATTTTAGAAATCTAATTCTTTATTGTTTGTTGGCCTTATTTTAATAAAAATATCATTAATTTTTTTTTATACATATAAAAATAATTTTTTCTTTTAAAACATACATGTAAATACTTGAAATAATTAAGAGCATTTATATAAAAAAATAAGTTACTCTTCAAAACAATATGAGAGCAATTAAATTCATAAATATGAGATTATTTCATCATTTTACCCAATTAAATCTTTTATTTTGATAAGTTTGTCAATTGCATTTAATGATGAAAATATTGATAATCACATATGTACTTGAAGCCTCAACCAAGCTTCTAATCACCTTTATGTTTGGATTCCAATTCCAATATACTCTTACACAATCTCTTCAAGTTTCAACTCACTTTAAGGCTTTAACACTCAATTAACAGATATGAATATCTCAACTTAGCTAAACAATAGCTCAAATACAACTCAATGGTAGGATGAATCACAAAGGTGCACTAAAGAGTATGCAAATGAAGATTTAATGCACCATTAAAAGAATGAGAGTTTTTAAGGCCAGAACAAGTGGGTGGACAAATAAATGTAAGTGTCTCTTACTCATAAATGAAGTGGAACTCTCTATTTATAAGTTTCTAACCTCAGAAGCTAAGAAAACAAAAAATGAGCCTCAATTGGTCTAGCTAGGGGTTGACCGGTTCACTAGTCATTGGAGCATTTAATGCTTAGTAGGTGGTCATTACTCTTGATCAAACCTCGACCGGGAAGGAAAGGCTACTGGAAGAGAGAGAATGTTTTTTGCACTCCTCAACTGAACCTCGACCAGAAAAAGGGAACGAGTCAATCGGTACCCTAACCGGTTGAGTCGGTTTGGCCAGTGCCTCGACCGGTTCACCATTTTTTTTATTCTTTTCTCTTATAACACTTAGACAAGGTCTTTAGGTAAATTAATATGCCAATTTTGAAACGTTTTGCTTAAGGTTCATTTGATAGATCTCGGATTTTGATGAAAATATAACTTTAAAGCATAAATCGAGTTTTTAAAATATGCATGAAATGATATGTAAATCATAAGTGCACTCATGCATTCATCTTGCATATGTTTCCTATGATTAAAAGTCTTCCAAAAGTCTCGATCTTGCATCCATTAGGTCCTTTGATGAATTTTCGAATTCATACTTTAAATTCTTTATAATTCAAATAAATTAATAACTTAACCATGGTTTGTTATCATCAAAACCTGATTAGGAGAACCCTTAGGCTAACAAATTGCATTATATATTATTTTACAATGATAACATGTCTAATTTAAAAATATATTAATATTAAAATTATCATCCATTTTAATTTAAATGCATTCAATGATATCAAATAAATAATATATATATATATATATAATTATTTTATATTTAATAAACATATAGATTATATAAAAAAGACCTATTAAGAAAATTATATTTTTATATTTTTGGTAATAAATTAAATAATAAAAAATTTGGTGAAATATGATATAATATCCAAAAATATCAGTAAAATATTGATTGAAAGGCGGAAAAAAAAAAATAAAAAATCAGTTGATAAATATATCTTCCTAAATTCTGGGATCCATGAATATTGAATATTGAATATTGAATATATCAAGGATATAATATATCAGATATTTTTGGCCTCATTCTGTATTGATTTTTGGAAATCCAATTCTTTATTGATTTTTGGCTCATTTTGACAAAAATATCCTTAATTTTATATATATATATATATATATATATATATATATATATATATATATATAAATTATTTAAAAACATACATGTAAATACTTGAAATAATCAAGGGTATTTATATAAAAAAATAAGTTACTCTTCAAAACAATATGAGAGGGGTTAAATTCACAAATATGAGATTATTTCATCCTTTTATCCAATTAATTCTTTTATTTTGATAAATTTGTCAAGTGCATTCAATAATGAAAATATTGGTAATCACATTTGTACTTCGATTTTATAGATATATTGAATATATTATAATTGGAGATATATTGGTGAATATTGAGTAAAAATAGACATTTTAAAGTTATTTAAAAAAATTGATATGATAACATGTCTAATTTTAAAATATATTAATATTAAAATTATAATTCATTTTAATTTAAATGTATTCAATGATATCAAATAAATAAGGGGGTTGTTATTCACAACATCCCTTTTGCTAAATGTAATACTTTTTTGTCATATTTTTTTCACATATACCATTTTTAATAAAGAACTCTGTCTAACCTCCTCTAAATATATTAAACCAAAATTCTAGTTGATTAAGACTACGAATCACATACGAAATACGATGAATAACGAAATTCAATCATCTGATGACAATTTTTAGGTAAAATTTATAACTTTCATTTTTTTTATAAAGAAATATATACATTTATAAAAAAAAAATAAAAAATCAGCGACCTGGGTGGGGCTTTGGCGTCCTAGGAGGCGGCGGGGGGCGGGGGCGATTAGGGTTTGGAGCAGGGATGGAAGTCAGCAACCATCGGCGGTAATGGTTGGACTAAATTTTTTGCTTATAATAATTATAAAAATCGATTTTTTATTATTATTTATAATAGTTACTAAATTACTTTTCGTTTATAATAGTTAGAAAATTCTTCATGACATAAATTTTTTCTTATAATAATTATATTGAATACAATAAAAAAAACATATTTTTTAAAAAACCATTCCAATTAAATATTGTTTATTTTAAAATTTTAATAATAATTTTTATTTAAAAAAATTGAGTTATGAATTTCACATTAAAACATTGAATATTATAAAATCATTTTACACAATATACTTTTGGTGAAAAAATCATTTTATAATTTATTATTTAAAGAAATTATTTTGTTTTAAAATAAAAGAAGAATATGAAAAACAATGAGTGTGAAAAAATAAAAGAAATGAAAAAAAAAAAAAAACAAAGTTCACGAGGGGTGGGGGGTTGGGTGGGTAGAGATTAAATGGAAGATAAAAATAAAAGAAAAAGAATGCTAAAATGTGGGGTGGGGGTTGGGAAATAAAAATAAAAAATGGGTGCAATTGGGACGTGAGATCGGAGAGGAGAGAGTAGAGAGGGGGGAAGGAATAAGGGAGGGTAGTTTAGGAATGTAAAATGTTGCATTAGTAAAAATGGTGTTACAAATAGAAATTGGGATAAATAATACATATATACAATTCTTTTAACATTTATATTTTTTATATTTAATAAATATATAGATTATATAAAAAAAGATGTATTAAGAAAATTATATTTTTATATTTTTGGAAATAAATTAAATCAAATATAAAAATAAAATAATTAGAATTAATTTATTTAATAAAAAAAATCGGTGAAATATGATATAATATCCAAAAATATCTAAAATATTGATTGAAAGGAGAAAAAAAATCAATTGATAAATATATCTTCCTAAATTTTAGGATCCACAAATATTGAATGTATTGAGGATATAATATATAAGATATTTTAAACCTTGATTGAGAAATAATTTCACAAAGTGAGGATGAAAAAGAAGTTAAAAAAATACTACAAGTTTTAATATTTATTATTTGGTTAAGAGTATGAGAAAGTACACATGAAGACCGGTGAAAAAAAAAAAAGATATTAGTTTAATTAGGAAAATTATAAATTTTATTATTTTTATTTTAATCAAATAAATCAACTTCATTTACTAAATTGCATATATTTTTGTGGACCCTGCATTTCGATTCATGCGTTTCCCACTCGATGGTGAGCTCGATTTGTTATTTTGAAAAAAAATGATTTTTATTTATTAGAAAATGACTTGGAGTCACCACTTATTTTTGTTTTATTTTTAAAGGGTAAACAAAATAAGAAAGAAAACCCTATGTACGACTCTTTATTTTGGAATATGCGGTTTGTGAAAAATCGGACAGGGCTCGGGGGTTAGGTTACTTATTGGGAAGGTACGGTAAAGACTGTAACACCCCTCTAAGTCCCTAAAGTTGGGTTTCTACTAATAAAATGAAGCCGACGTGACAATCAATAAGAAAATCAATGGATACTCTAATTTATCATGCACACATGAGAATCAGAACATTCATAGATAGTGACCAAAATGGGAATGGATGTGTACTTGGGCCACAAGCCACAATGTGCTATCAAAAGTAATCGGGTTGGCGCGCAACGAATAGATATAATATAGCACACATGCCACCAAATCGAGTAATAAATCATTAAGTGTCTCACTTCAATTCATTCAAATTTCGTTTTTAAAATTTCGATATGGGGCTCCCATCAAAGCCCATTTATTTTTGCATGAATTAATTTCATAAGTTCCATTAATTAGAATTACAAAATTAAATTCATGCTTATTTCAAATTATTTCAAAAATCAAAGAAAATGTGAAAATTGCTTGCGAGAAATAAAAGTGGCAGCAAAATTTTATTGAAAATGAGACTTTGGAACCTAAAGAAAAATACTAAGGATGAAGGATGGAAAATTGGGATTATTTAAAAACTAGAACCTAAAAAAAAAACAAAATGGGATTTGGAGCAATTATTTTCAAAAATCAAAGAATAAGGAGATACGAGGAGAGAGCACGTGGCCCAAAGGTAGCCATGCATGTGACACACCGTGTAAACAAGGAGCTTGAAGAGTGGGTCCAGGGTACGAGTCCCTAAGCAGGATATGTGATAATCAGTGCAAAATGAGGTAACCAGCAAAAAAAAAAAAAAAAAAAAAAAAAAAAAAAACAAAAACAGCTGCAAGCTTATCAATGAGGCCTTATTCTTGTAAGATTAGGCATCTTGAGAATGAAAATTGAGCCATCATCTCGATTACACAGAGCCACAAGTCCATAAGAGAAAGGTCTCATCCTAGATGTCACGTAATACCGGATAGCTGTCACTTGTCCCTGACTTAGCCTTTAACCTAGAAAATTTCCAATACCATTTCTGACTTAATGCCTCTGGTCTCAAAATAATACCGAGTGAGAGTACCGTTTATGCACAACTTGAAGTCCAAAAATTCCCCAAGATTCAGGAACTTTGCGCACGTGTCCTCATAAAATTTCTTCACAACAGAGTCTGACTTTTTTGTCTAGAAAAAGACTTTCATCTTCAATCTATCCTTCCTGAAATTGACATACAACCTCACGACTTTGAATGACTAACCTTCAGATATTAAAGGCACTGATGAACCGGAAAGTGAGGGTCAACACGGATCTCTTAGGTGATGATGGCGACAGTCAACGCTTGCTACCTGGAGATCACTGAAGTTGCACAGAACATGACTACTTGCGCCATGACTATATATCCCATGGACTTCCAGGTCCCAAAATCTCTCAAGTCTTCTGTGTATGAAGCCTAATGGAGCACTTCATCATGGTATCCTTACCCATCAGAACCATAAAATCTCCATGTGGTCATTGTAACTTCTCTAGCAAAAAGACCTTGAATGCAGAAACATCCCTTCCCTCTTCTTTCCAGCACGCAATTTCTTAGGTGCACTAAGGACAAAGATATATACCATATCTGTCTATCCATTTGATAGAATCGAAACCCAGGAGGGAGCGATGTTTTTCCCATTAGACCCAATATCAGATACCAAGTTATGCCCAAATCTGAATATACCCCAATCCAAATGCACAGTCGCTTAAAAATCAGCCACCAAATAGCCAAATCCTTCAATTTGTGGACGTAGAGACCTGTGAATGCGAGACTAACTATGGATAGTGGGTATGGTGGGTACGCGGTGCAATGGAAAGGGGTATGTCATGCAGGAGGTGTGATAGCTAATGCATGGTGACAAGCGTGATGGTGAGCATGGAATGGCGCCACGACATTAAGAGAACTTCATATTACTGAACTCCGGAAAAAAACTCAGTTACATGAAGCCGTGCATGGCTATGCAACATGTTTGAGAAGGAAATGAGAAAGAGAATATATTGAGGAGAGTATGGGAAGATGAACACCAAAGATATTGGGAGAGGATAGGTTTACTGAATATGGGTAATAATCTAGAGAGAGGATGAGAGTGGTGATGAACATTTGTGGGTATGATTGTGGTGTAGAGAGAGAAAGTAGTAGTGGGTATGTGAGATTGATAATATGCATGGGGGGGAATATGAGATGAAATGGGGAATGGATGGCATGAAGGGGAGAAAGATGATGAGATGGAATGGGTATGGGTAGTATTGAAGATAGATATGGAAAAGATGATGAGTTTGTTGAAACATTAAGGTTGAATGGGAAGGTGATAAGGTGATAGAAGAAATGAGTTTAATGGTAGAGTATATGGACATGAAATTAGTGGACTGGTTGGTGGGGATTAATGAGAAATGAGTATAAGAGAGATGACCAGGTTTGCATGGTTCTCATGTGCGTGGGTGGATGAATTTGAGGAGTTTTGGACAGCCATGCATGGGCGGAAATAGGTAACGGATTGGTGGAATGAACAGGGTGGTCTATTTCCATGAAGGTGAACATGGGCATGGGTATGAAGGATAGTGATGATTTATAGGATGAGGACTTGTGGTGGAAAGCTAGAGAACGCATGCGTGTCACATGGATAAGAAATGGCAGCTAACAGGTTTGACTGGCACTTTGCAAATTGAGATAATTGTCAAAGGAGACGCTATTAGGTGGCCTTGCATTAGCTTCTCCCAAATAATCACTCGGAGTTTCCATCGAATGTTCTTGGTTGTCATAGTACTCATGATCAAAGGAATAGGACATAGCAACAACCATTTCTGATACCCAATCATTATCAATGTCTGCCATGACTGAGGTAAATTGGATATGCGACCCAATGCTCACATAATCCACCATTTTCTCATGTTGCCCTTCAGTCCACCCCTCATCTCCTCACATGGATTCATCAACATAATCATCGTAGTCATAAATATACTCATCAGCCAACTCATCATCTTCACAGAATAGCTCAAAAGACGAATCAGTTTCCGCTTCCAAAACCTCATCATTTTGCACATTCACAGCTTGAGCTTTCCCACTACTATTGTCTTTGGATTGGGAATGACCCTCTTGTTACCCTTTTGAATCATTACCTTCAAAGAAGCCTTCTTCCTGCGTTTGTCCCATTCCCGGCATTATTGGTCCTGACAGACCTAATATCCTAAGAAGAATTATGCGTACTTGTTGGCAGCTTAATGTTTGTCTCTGTTTCATTTCCATTGGTTTTCCCATTGTTTCTTAGATTGGATGCATTCGCTATGCCGAGGTGACTTTCTGCTGATGTGAGAACAGAAGTGCTTGACCCAGATGTACTTCCATTCATTTAGGAAAATAATTTCATATCAGCAACTCCCTGAACAAGTGGGTCATTCTTAACTTTTGGATGAGAACGATCCACTGGATCTGGATCTAAAACCCATGTACCAATCTTTCTAAACTCTCATTCGAAGCACCTTTAGCTTATCAATCACCATATAACCTGAGACCCCGAAGAAAAGCACTTCACCATTGTAGGTAGCCAAAGCTATTTCCCTTACACCATCCTTGTCGATATCATACAGAAGAGGACCGGAATGGACAGTTGACTAGTGAAATACAGGCCATCCAGACATTTTATCATTAGAACCTTCTCTTCTATACATAAATAAGATACCTATAAACCCAGAGAAGTTTCATTGAGCCAACTGAGCCTCCTTTGATCCTCACAATAGAACTTCACCACCCTGTCATTGTCCCTTTTCACCATATTAAATCTCTGACGGAGTACACAGCTAAACCTGGATTTACCTTCTCACAGCCAATGCATTGAACGAGGCCCATAAACAAAATATCGACCACAACAAAGAAGAATGGATTGAAAATATAACATAAAGGAAAACAAGTAAAGGTGATTCTCAGAGGTTTCACTTCATGAGTCATCCGTGAACCCTCTTATTAGGTGAGAAAATCTATCTCAAACACAACTATGGGCATTTTCATAATAGAAGCATAACATACCAAAACCAACAGGGGCAAACATGAATGCAGGATTTTATCTTAACAAACAACATGTGGCCTTCATTATCCACCCCAAACAAATCAATGAGTATTTAAATGTAAATAAGGGAGGTAGAAGAGTGACAAACAGCCCAAATACGAACCCATAAGTCTGTAGCAATCATACCTGAGGAAGTCTTTTCCCAGTCAAGATGGGCCTGACTCCAAGTTTTGCTCCTGAGATGCTCACCTTCCTACTCGTTTTCTTACTCAACTACCCAAAAAAAATGATATCTCCTCCTGCTCTCATCGGCAAGCTCAAAGAATATCCCAAAATACCTCTGTAAAACTCGTATCCAATAATCTCATCCCCCAAAAATGGCAATGAAGACCTCTCTCCCCCCCTCTAGCTTGCTTGCCTCTCAAGCTAAGAACTCCTTTCTCTCCCCCTCTAGCTT
Source organism: Vitis cinerea var. helleri x Vitis rupestris (assembly GCA_945999865.1). Taxonomy (NCBI): domain Eukaryota; kingdom Viridiplantae; phylum Streptophyta; class Magnoliopsida; order Vitales; family Vitaceae; genus Vitis; species Vitis cinerea var. helleri x Vitis rupestris. The sequence continues at coordinate 4,537,870 of OX253930.1, read as the reverse complement.
GCTCTCACAGAGAGATCCATTTCCCTCAAAATATCTCTCCAACGACCCTCAAAATATCCCCCTCAACCGGCAATGGAATCCCACCCTACTCTAGCTTGCTTTCCAAGCTAAAAGAAGAAGAAAAAAAAACCTCCAAAATATCTCCTCCACCCGGCAATGAAAAGCACACCCCCCTCTCAAAAATCTCCTGCAGCTGGCTAGAAGACGCTCCTCTTGCAACGGCCTACAGCTTTTGCAGATTCCATCTTGCCACGTGTTGCCTTTCCATTGGGTCTCCAAAGCACTACTCTGATTCTTCAGCAACCAATCTCAGGGCAGCACGTGGCTTCTCAGGATTACTCCACTTGCAAAGAAAAAAAACCTGCAGAAAAAGTGAGAAAAAATGAGCCCCTAAATGGGGGTCTACAATTTTGTTTATTAAATTCGGGCGTATAAGATTTTTTTCTTTAGGGCAAAGACTTCATTTTGTTCATAGAATTGAAGCATGAGAATAGATGTGTAGACCCCCATTTTAGGGGCTCATTTTTTTTTCTTCTCACTTTTCTGCAAGTATTTTTTTTCTTACCATGGGGAGGGCTCTCAAGAAGCCACGTGTCGCTTCAGGGATGGCTGTTAGGGAATCATATGGTGCTTTTTGAGGACCAATGAGAGATCGACACGTGGAGGAATATTCAGAGAGAGGGTTTTTTTTTTTGCTGCAGGCCATTGAAGGGAGGAGCGTCTTCGGTTATGTTTTGAGGGAGATATTTTCTGTGGGGGATCCTCTGGCTTGGGAAGTTTTGGGGTGGTATCTTCGTTGCCATTTGGGAAGATATTTTGAGGAATGAGGTTTTAGCTTGGGGAACAAGCTACCGAAAGAGGAGTTTTTTTTTTGGAGGAGAGGTTTTGGCCTGGGGAACAAAGGTTCATCTTTTTGGGAGGGGTGTTGCTAAGGGGGAAATAGCACAGGTATGGTTTCTATTAGTTGGATCTTTTTGCTTTCATATCAATATATTATAATTTTTGGGATTAATAGTTTTTTTAAAAAATTTATTCTGATGTCAGAATGTGAGCATTGGGGATTTTATTATGTTTTTGTGGAATCTGAGCTCGTTTGCCTCCATTTTAGGCTTGGTTTCTAGCTTGGTTTTTAACCTGTTTTCTGGGCTCTATTTTTGGTATTCATGTCTTGATTCTTCTTTGAAACTTGATTGAGATCCATTTTCAACCTATCCCTTCACCTAAGCGCATGGATGCAAGTATGAAATGTAGCTTGTGGGGATTCGTTTCCCCTCCTGCACCTTGTGCTCTGTTTTGGCTAACTTCCCCTGTTCCTGGTATCCATTCATGGCGTGCACCTGATTGTTCATCTCCGCCTGAAGAAGCTATGTAAGAGTTTTTAGTGGGTCATTCTGAGTCCATTCAACCTAAGGGTGCTCTTGTTGTTGGGAATCTCCAGTTTTTTGGTTCATTTAATGGCCTCTGAATAGTCAACAGTGTTGATAGGACCATTGTGGTATTGGATGGCAGTTTGATGGTAGTGAATGGAAGCTTTGTGGAAGAAATGACATGTAATCAAAGGAGACTAAAACAGGGATGTTAATTAGATTGTGATTATGCATGCTCTGTGTTTTTTTTTTTTCTTGAATCTCTTAGCTCCCTGTATCCGGTTCTCAAATTATTTCCTAGTTTCATTATTTCTTGGGGATAGTGTCTGGTTGCGTTTGCTGCTTACTTCATGGTTCTGGTAGCCTGCTTGTTTGTCATTGGTTGTCAAAGATGCTAGCTGGAATTGCACCATTTAGGCCCTACTTTACAAGGTTGGGATTATGAGTTTGGTTCTATTATTTGGAAATCATCTAAGTCGAAAGAGAGTGCTAACTATGGAGTGGATGGTAGGTGAGAATCCAAGTGATTTAATTTCTGCATCTGCTGGAAACTCAGTTGCTCATGTCTCTGGATATTCAGAAAGGCAGCAAATTGATGCCAAACGACGGCTTCTTGGTTTGGTGAACAAATGAGTGGAGACATCCCTAGTTCAACTCCTTAATACAGGCATATTGCATGCTGATCCGCATCCTGGGAATTTGTGTTACACACTTTCTGGGCAAATTAGGTTTTTGGATTTCGGTTTGCTTTGTTGGATGGAAAAGAAACATCAATTTGACATGCTTGCATCCATAGTACATATTGTAAACGGGGATTGGCCGTCCTTTTGTTCATGTGCTGACCGAAATGGACGTTATAAGAGCTGGAACTAATATTCAGCGTGTTACTATGGATTTGGAGGATGCCTTGGGAGAGGTAGATTTTAAAGATGGAATTCCTGATGTCAGGTTCAGTAAGGTGGTTCTAAACAGAAGGAAAGAATTCCAATGGTAGAAGTTTTCTCTTTTCTTAAGAGTGGGTGCAACTAGGAAAGGTTTGAAACAATTGCTAGCATCCAATGGTGAAGCTCCACTCAATTATCCACCAGGTGGGGTCAATGGTACAGTTAATGTTGCAAACTTGGTCTAGAGGTTTTTACCATCCAAGGATGGTGTCATGTTGACTCTCACATGCATGCAGTTCATGTATATTCCCCTCATGACACTCCCTTGCTTGTTCTGCCATGCATTTCCACCCCAGGATATCCAACTCCATGCACTGTTTTTCATCACCCTCAATGGTCCTCATCGCACTCACGCTCCCATTGCCACACTATCTCATCACCTAACCTTCACACCCATACCCATTATCCATCATCCATTCCCTACCCATCTAACTTCATTTCCACATGCTTAAATTCCTGTACCTAGCCATACTTCACTCTTCTCATACCTCTCATGCATATACCCGTTTTCTTACCACCCTTTATCTCTCTACATTTTCATACCCACTATCACCAAACTCATTCCATCCCACTAGCTCATTCAACATCATACGTACCATGTCTTCTCTCTCTACACCAGGTGCCTTCCAAACCCATTACTCATGTTTCATTCTTCATCCCATCTCATCCCATATCCCCCCATGCATATCATCACCATCACATACCCACCACTACCTTTCTCTCTCTACACCGCACCATGTACCCATTTTTTTTAATGCCGCTAAATCCATTTCTTCCCACCTTTGCATGTTCCATGGCCATGCATGGCCACATCAAACCCATTCCATGCTCACCACTTCATCCGTCCTAGCCTTCATTCAACCCATTTGCTTCGTACCTACTAACCCATTTATACCCATTCCATATACATAGCTATCTTCATTTCACCACCTCTCACATTCATCCCCATCATGTATGCACTTATAGTCGTCCCCCATATCTCCCATGTATTTCCATCTTCCAAAAACCCACCTGAGAGACAAGCCCCACGTCATGGTGCATTCTTTCCCACAAAATCCCATCCATTGCTTAACATGGGTCCAATCCGAGTTCAAGGGTTTGCTTGAAAGAATACTAACAGAAATGAATGCATGGCATTTCTGACCAAGCAATGGTATATTAATGCACTAAACCAATCCCATCTCTCATGGATCCGAATGTGCGTATCGCATGGGTAGATAATATAAATGTAAGATTGAAAGCTCATCGTGAAGTTGGAGCGGGTGAAGAACTCCAAATCTGTTATATCGACACGAGTATGGATCATGATGCTCGTCAAATCCTCTTGTTCCAAATATCTGGTTTTAGGTGCAATGGCCTTTGTTGTTTGCTGACGCTGCATGGTTGTCCTCCATTATAGATGAGTCTTGTTAGGGTTTTTGAAAACTCTATGGAATATGATGGAGGTGACGACATGGGATCAACATCTTTAGGTTGATCTCCTATTGAAGCTGTAGGGTCTCTAAAGCGAAGTCATGGGCATGGAAGGTCTTCTTTTAGAGGACAAGTATCCTCAAGTTCAAAGGAAGTGACTAGTTAGGTGACTAGGATGTTATGTAGTACATATGTGAGGAAATGCCAAAAGCAGAACTTCACATTGGATCTTTCAATGGTTAACGAGAGTGCATGCCAAGGTGTAATTGCATTAAATATGAAGGATGGGATATTACATAGGTTCCAAGTTGTGTCAACAATTCTAGCCACAGGGGTCATGGCAGAGCATATTTCTCTACAACCTCAGTCCATGCATGCATTAGAGATGGTGATGTCATGGTTGCACGTGCTGGGCTCCCTCTCCAGGATCTCGAATTTGTGTAGTTTCGCTCAACCAGAATATATGGCACTAGGTGCCTTATTACTGAGGGATCCCGTGGTGAGGTTGGTATCCTGAGGAATAGTAAAGGTGAATGGTTTATGGAATGATATGTCTCTATAGTGAAGGATCTTGCATCAAGAGGTGTTGTTTCAAGACCTATGACATTGGAAATCCGGGAAGGTCGTGGTGCAAGGCCTCTGAAAGACCATATCAATCTCCACTTGAAACCCTTGGCCTTTGCGGCTATGATTTGGGGCCTGAGGTTCCTTGACCAGTTGAATTTAGACCTCAGCAAGTTGACTTCAATGGTTCATAAAAGGGCAAATGTAGGGACCCCTCCCCCTGATGACACGTGGCACGTAGTCTTATCCGGATTTAACCCATTCGGATCTTCCCAAGAGTACACGTGGCGCGCTTATCCTATCCGAACCTCTAGAGAAGAGGCACACGACACTCGCAAGCCTCACACCCAGACAACCGCCATATCACATCCAGACGACCGACATATCCTATCCGGATATGTTTTGTCCGGATCATTGACTAAAGTAAGCAAGTCTTGCACATCATCACAACAGCCTGCCATGGCCCACATTCCGCCACCTGCAGAGTGAAAGGACAGGAATGAAGTGACGGCAAGTCACTTCCCTCGATCTCTGACAGTCGCGGCGCCTCCCACGATCTTTGTCAGCCGCCCGTAGGGTGATGATGGCCCTGCCACCACCTAGTGGCATCATGACAAGCCAAAATATCTCCCTGCCATTAAAGAGGGAAACAAAGCTTCTGGCATTATATATATGAACCTTCGCACAAAGGGGAAGGTAAGCTCGCAATACCTAGTAAAAGCCCAACTGATTTATCTCTCTTACCATGACTGACAAAGCCGTCGGAGGGTGTGTCCGGACGCCTTGTCCGGACGCCTTTTGCAGGAACGATTGAATCAAGAACCTCTATTGGTTGAGATTGTGCGTTCATCCATTTGGCAACTGCGTGGATCATTAGGGACGCAAGGCCTCAACATTGGCACCGTCTGTGGGAAATTTTTTCGTTGATTCAATCACCGGCAAAGATGGCCACACCTTCTCGAAGTCGTTCATCTGGTAGGGGACAGGAGGATAATTCCGAGTGGCGCTAAGCCATCGAAAGAAGACAGTTAGCAAGCGAGCGACAATTGCAAGCTCTCCTCCAGGAGACGACAAGATTAAGAAAGGAAAACGCAATATTGCGTATCCAGGCGTCATCGACGGGGCCTCCCCGTCATCAGCTTTCAAGAGGCCAAGTAGCCAACTCAAGGCCTCACCCAGAGTCGATGTACCCTGGAACAGCGGGACCAATCCCTGAAACGCGCAACGCTAGGCCACACGGGCCACACACACCCATGCCTCGAGCTCCCCATGAGGAAAGCTCAGACTCCACTCATTTCTCATCTAAGAGACAACGTGACAGAAGATCCCAGTTGTCGGGTGCGATGCGTGCGAGACTGGGCCCCCAGGAGCCTGGCAGGCCAAGGCCACCAATAGCCACCACATGGGGAGTGCACCATGATCCTACGGTCACCCCTATGCCACAAAACGTTCTCCCGCACCGTGACCCCTTGGTCACCCCTATGGTGCAGGACGTTCCCCCGCACCAAGCGGTACGACAAACTGGGAAAAATCTCCCAAACGAGCCACCCATTGGCTCTATCAGCAAAAGGCTGGACGACATGCTCTCCACGCCTTTCTGCTCTTGTATCATTCATTACGAGCCCCCAAGGGGATTCCTCGTACCAAAATTTTCCACATATGATGGGTCCAGCGACCCCTTCGACCATATCATGCATTATCGACAGCTCATGACTCTCGATATAGGCAACGACCCGCTGTTATGCAAAGTATTCCCCGCCAGCCTACAAGGGCAAACTCTCTCATGGTTCCATTACCTACCTCCCAACTCTGTTGATAATTTCAGAAACCTATCGGAAGCCTTCGTAGGACAATATCTATGCTCCGCTAGACATAAGCAGAATATCAGCACCCTGCAAAACATAAAAATGAAGGATAATGAATCCTTGAGGGAATTCGTGAAGCGATTTGGCCAAGCTGTCCTACAAGTGGAGGCTTGCAGCATGGACGCTGCCCTACAGATCTTCAAGCGAAGCATCTGTCCAGGCACTCCATTTTTTGAGTCACTCGCTAAGAAGCCTCCTGCGACGATGGACGACTTGTTTCGACGTGCGAACAAATACTCAATGCTAGAAGATGACGTGCGGGCAGCCACCCAGCAAGTATTGGTTGCCGAACATCCGTCCAAGGGTAGTACAGAAAGAAGTGCCAAACTTTCGGACAAGCCAAGGCCATCCGATCAAAGGCAGGAAGGGCCAAGTCGCCCGGAAATGCCACCCCTCACACCCCTTTCCATAACTTATGAGAAGCTTCTCCCTATGATCCAAGGCATGTCCGATTTCAGGTGGCCTAAACCCCTCAGATTCGACCCATCCAGAAGGGATCATAGCAAAAAATGCGCCTACCATAAGGAGCATGGCCACACAACGGAGACATGCAGAAGCCTCCAGTATTTGGTGGAAAGGCTTATAAAGGCGGGACATTTGAGGCAATACCTCCGCTCAGATATCGGAGGTAGAGACGCCTCCCGGAATCACAACTTTGGAGCCCCCGCGGTTCCAACCGCCCCCAAAGCCGTCATAAACTACATTAATGGAGGCCCATCGGATGAGGAGTTCAACTCCAAACGAAAATGACAGAAATTGTTGCGAGAAGCAATGGTGCGTGAGCATGTCAACTCCATCCGGCCTGGGATAACTGGGGGGGAGGCCCTCGCCCCATAGACGGGACAATCACTTTCCCACTAGTAGACCCCACACGGATATTGCGGCTGCACCGTGATGCCCTCATTCTATCCTTGGGGATGGACAAGTTCGACGTAAGACGCATCTTAATTGACCCAGGCAGCTCAGCCGATCTGGTACAAGCATCGGTCATAAGCCACATGGGACACAATTTAGTTGGTCTCGAAAACCCTGGAAGAATCTTGTCCGGATTCAACGGGGCATCAACTATTTCCTTGGGAGACATTGTGCTGCCAGTCCAAGCTGGCCCAGTCACTCTCAACGTTCAATTTTCGGTGGTACAAGATTTATCACCCTTCAACGTTATCTTGGGGCGCACATGGCTGCACTTCATGAAAGCCATCCCTTCCACGTATCATTAGATGGTAAGCTTTCTTACCGATGATGGGCAAATCAACCTGTACGGCAGCTAGTTAGCCGCTCGCTAGTGCTATCAGATAGCAAGAGAAGCAGGGACCAGTCAGGAGGATAAGTCCCTCCCTGAGTCCACCCATGCACTTGACCAATAGCAATCATTGTGTCCGGCGGACAAAGATCCCCCGGTAGCAGATCCCTTGCAAATAATCCAAATTTCGGAAGAAGGTACTTACCTTACAAATATCAGTTCTCTCTTGACTCCTGAGGAAACCCGGAACATTCAAAACACCCTCCGACAAAACCATGACGTTTTCGCATGGGCGCATTCTGATATGAAGGGAATTCACCCCTCCATAGTCTCTCATAAACTTAACGTCTTGCCAATAGCAAAACCCATCCGGTAGAGGGTTAGACGTTTCCACCCGGACAGGCAAAAGATCATCCGGGATGAGATTGACAAGTTGCTAGAAGCCGGATTCATCAAAGAAGTAGAATATCCGGACTGGTTGGCAAATGTAGTAGTGGTACCCAAAAAAGAAGGCAAATGGCGGGTGTGCGTCGACTACACCAACCTCAACAATGCATGTCCAAAAGACAGTTTCCCTTTGCCACGAATAGATCAAATTGTGGATTCCACTGCTGGGCAAGGGATGCTCTCCTTCCTGGACGCCTTCTCCAGATACCACCAAATCCCCATGGCCCCAACCGACGAAGAAAAAACAGCCTTCATAACGCCACACGACCTCTATTGCTACAAAGTCATGCCATTCAGACTCAAAAACGCTGGCGCCACTTATTAGAGACTGATGACAAAGATATTCAAACCTCTAGTCGGCCACACAGTAGAGGTATATATTGACGATATCGTGGTTAAAAGTAAAACCCGGGAGGAGCATCTCCTCCACTTGCAAGAAGTTTTTCACCTCTTGAGAAAATATGACATGAAGTTGAATCCTTCTAAATGCGCCTTTGGCGTAAGTGTTGGCAAATTCCTAGGATTTATGGTCAGCCAAAGGGGGATAAAGGTTAGTTTAGATCAAGTCAAGGCAGTCATAGAAACACCACCCCCCAGAAGCAAGAAGGAATTGCAGCGCCTCACAGGCAAGCTTGTTGCGCTAGGGCGCTTCATAGCCCACTTCACTGATGAACTATAACCCTTCTTCTTGGCAATCCGTAAAGCGGGAGCAAGCGGATGGACGGACAGCTGTCAAAACGCTTTCGAAAAAATTAAGCGTTGCCTCATGCAACCGCCCATCCTGAGCAACCCCCTCCCTGAAGAAAGATTGTACATGTATCTGACTATATCAGAGTGGGCAATTAGCGCTGTTCTATTCCGCTGCCCATCGCCCAAGGAACAGAAACCCATCTACTACGTCAACAGAGCGTTAGCGGACCAGATATTCAAAGATGGAACTAACGGCCTTAGCTCTTCGAAGTGCCACCCAGAAACTCCGTCCCTACTTCCAAGCCCACCCGGTGGTCGTGCTAACTGACCAACCCCTTCGTAACATTCTACACAAGCCAGATTTAACTAGAAGAATGCTTCAATGGGCCATAGAATTGAGCGAATTTGGAATCGAGTTCCAACCTAGATTGTCCATAAAAGGCCAAGTGATGGCTGACTTCGTGCTGGAATACTCCCGAAGGCTCATCCAGCACAATGAACCAAGCGAAGAATAATGGTGGACTTTGCGAGTCGATAGAGCCTCCCGATCGTCAGGATCCGGGGTAGGGCTCCTGCTGCAATCCCCAACCGAAGAACATCTGGAGCAAGCCATCCGGCTAGGATTCCCCGCCTCTAACAATGAAGCGGAATATGAGGTCATCCTATCCGGAATGGATCTCGCCCTAGCTCTATCCGTCTCCAAACTCCGGATCTATAGTGATTCCCAACTCGTGGTAAGACACGTCTAGAAAGAATACGAAGCTAAGGATGCGCGTATGGCACGATATCTGGCTAAAGTAAGGGACACCTTACAACGATTCGTCGAATGAACAATCGAAAAAATTAGGCGAACTGAAAATGGGCGTGCCGACGCCTTGGCAGGCATAGCTGTCTTCCTCCCTATCAAAAAAGCTATATTGTTACCTATATATTTGCAAGCCAACCCTTCCGTCACGGAAGTCCCCACTTGCAACACCATTGAGGCAAACCAAACAGACGACAAAGACTGGATGGAAGTCATCATAGAATATCTTCGGACAGGCACCCTACCCGAAGAACCCAAGCAGGCACACAAAATCTGGGTGCAAGCCACCCGCTTCACCTTGATTGGGAAGCACCTATACAAGCGATCCTTTACAGGTCCCTACCTCAGATGCCTAAACAACTCAAAGGTACTATATGTATTAGCGGAGTTGCATGAGGGAGTATGTGGGAATCACTCTGGCGGTCGATCTCTGGCGCATAGAGCCCATTCGCAAGGGTATTATTGGCCCACAATGAAGAAGGACGCGGCAGCCTATGTCAAAAAATGTGACAAATGTCAAAGGCATGCCCCCATTCCACATATGCCATCGGGGGAATTGAAACCAATTTCAGGACCCTGGCCCTTCGCGCAGTGGGGCATGGACATAGTGGGACCTCTCCCAGTCGCACCCGCCCAGAAGAAATTCCTGCTCGTCGCCACGGATTACTTCAGTAAATGGGTAGAAGCCGAAGCATATGCTAGCATCAAAGACAAAGATGTCACCAGATTCGTATGGAAAAACATCATCTGCCGCTTCGGAATCCCCCAAACCATCATAGCCAACAACGACCCACAGTTTGATAGTATCACATTCCGAAATTTCTGTTCGGAACTAAACATCCGGAATTCATACTCCACACCGCGTTATCCTCAAAGTAATGGGCAAGCAGAGGCCACAAACAAGACTCTAGTCACTGCCTTGAAGAAAAGGCTCGAGCAAGCCAAAGGAAAATGGGTGGAGGAGCTACCCGGCGTCCTGTGGGCTTATCGAACCACACCCGGACGTCCAACAGGAAACACTCCTTTCGCCCTCGCATATGGTATGGACGCAATCATTCCTACCGAAATTGGGCTACCCACTATTCGGACCGAGGCAGGAAGGCAGGATGATGAAAATGAAGAATTAGGAAGAAACTTGGACTGGGCAGACAAAATAAGAGAAACTGCATCTATCCGGATGGCTGACTATCAACAAAGGGCATCAGCTCATTACAATCGCAAAGTAAGACCCAGAAGCTTCAAAAATGGTACGCTAGTCCTTAGGAAAATTTTCGAAAATACTGCTGAAATAGGAGCTGGAAAATTTCAAGCCAACTGGGAAGACCCCTATATAGTATCTAAGGCAAGTGAAAGTGGAGCTTATCATCTACAAAAGCTAGACGGAACCCCATTACTCAGACCATGAAATGTGTCCAATCTAAAACAATATTACCAATGAAAGAAGAGCCAAAAGAAAGAAACACAATTTGAATAAGTATATTTTATTGATACTTGTGAAAAATTGTGTACAAAGAGGTCTTCGGACTACAAAATACAGAGAGAAGATAGCAGTAAAAAAATTACAAAAAGAAAAGCTATCATTGAGCGGGCTTGCCGCGCAGCTTCTCCTCTTCACCCGGGGGAGTTGAAGGGACGTCCCGCTTGATTCCATGTTTCTTCATACAGAAACGATAGCCGAAGAAGTACATTTCATCTACTTGTTTTTGGTAATCCGCTTCAAGTTCTTCCATTTCTGCAGCAAACTCAGCCTCCAGCTCTTCTTTTTGCGCTGATAAGCGCAACTGCAAATCTTCTCTCTGCTTTTTCTCAATAGATACCTCCGTCCGGAGTTGCCTCACTTCCCCCCTCAGATGAGCCATCTCGTCCTCCGCCTCAAGCAGGCGGGCATCCATAGATTCCTCCCGACTCTTTGCCTCAGTAAGCTCTTCCCGAAGAGCCTCGTTGTCTTCTCGAGCAGCAGATAAGCTGGCCTCGGCCTGCTCCAGTCTTAAGCGCAGCTTCTCTTCATCATTTTCGCTGAGAGACGAAGGCCTTTGTATAGTAAACAGTTCGCAGCAAGTCAGAAAAAAGGTCACGTTGACGAGCCATGCCGCGAATGCCACTCACCAGCTGTAGAAAAACACACAAACAAGAAAAGCAAAGTTACAAACCATGCAACAAACACATCATTATGGTGAGAAAAATCAAACAAGTAGACTATACCATTTCCACCGCTTCGAACATCTGGGCTGAAGGCGTAACAACATCTGAGCCGGATGGAATCCGTTTCAGCTTCTCTTCCATCTCCGCATAACTGTAAGGGCTAGCGGAGATGCAAGCTGCATCATCAATAGGATCTCCCCATAGCGAAGCATTAGAGAGTAACTCTTCCTCCGGGTCTGGGGCCCCATCATTCTCGGCCGGCTGGGTCTCTCCGGGTGAACCCCCATCCGGGACCAACACTGGGGCGGCTGGGTTTTCTTCCATCTCCTCCGTCTCACTGCCCTCCGGGTGACCCTCCTGGACGGATGAGCAGCTGACTTCGATGGTTTCCAAGAACCGATCCTGAAGCCGCCCGACGAGGCCAGACTTCAAGTCACGCGCCGGACGCGACCTCCTTGTGGCTGGCCCCTTCACCAGTACAAGGGCATGTGGGCTTGGCTCGCAAGCATGCAACCCTTGGCTGTCTGCCCCCATTTCTTCTGTTGGGGGTACCAAAGGGGGCAGGGTTGCAGCACAAAGAGCCCCAGTTGCATTTGCATCCGGATGGGGGGAGCCGGGCTGATTTATTGAAGTCGCCTCCTCAGCTAGAATAGCAAGACGTCCAGCCACTGTTATTGAAGGCCCCGAATGGTTTAGACCCGCAAGATGACCGGAGCCGCTTGAAATAGAAGGCGGGAGGGGGTTTTCTGGCTCTCTTATTGTTACTTCCTTTTCATAAGTTGAAGGGGGTGGTACAAACTCCCTCGGGGGAGTTGGGACTTTTATTTCTTTTCCCTTATTTAGAACTAACTTCCTTTTCTTTTTCGCTGGAGCAGCAGCAGGTGGAGAGGACGCGGACCGTTTGCCACCCGGAGCCTTCCGCAAGAGCCCTTCTTGTCTTTTTTTCTCCCGCTTAGTGAGACGGGCTTTGCGTGTCCGGGCGTCTGCCTTCCGCATATCCTCATAGAATGGAAGGTCTTTTAAAACATAGTGCTCCCCAGGCACTACCTTCTTTGGCAGCTTCTTGGGGAGAATATTGACAATGTATGGTTGGGGCTCCCGGACAATGGACAGCAGGTTCCGCGCAGTAAGCAGCGTCTCATGATGCCTCTCAGTGGCAGTAATCTCAAATAACTTGTTCAGACGAGCGAATGATGCTTTTTCTACCCACTCGACTACGCGACCCCTCTTGTCCGAACCTGCATTATCAACAAACAAAGGCATTAAGCCATCTGGTAAACCCCAGCAAGAAAAACAACAAAACGAATGTCGGATAAACCCCGCAAGTTGTCTTACCCGGAAGCACCAACGAATGGTTGGGGGAAAATGGCATCTCCGGATGCTCCAGTAGCCCCGTCTAGGCACCCCGGACCAGCACATGTCCCTTTGCTCATCCCTTCGTCGAATCCGGCAGCTCAGTCACCAGCTGAAGGGAAGGCAGATGGGCAACCATGCTAAAAATATCATTTTTTCCCTTCTTCAAGGAGTAGACGAAAAGAACCTCCAGCAGCGAGAGGTCTAGGTTGAAAAGCATACGCAGAAGGCTACATCCCATCAGCACCCGGACTATATTGGGGTGGATGTAGGCTGGTGGAATCTGAGTGAAGTGAAGGAATTCCTTGAACAGAAACGGCAGGGGGAACTGGAGCCCAGCATTAAACTGCTCCTTGGTGAACACGATGGCGTGGTCCTCCGACTCCTCAGTCGATACGGCTTCTCCATCCAAAAATTCCACGAGCACGCTATTTGGGATGAAGAACCGTTCGCGGAACTCCTTCACACTCACTTATCCACAGATTTCTCGACATGAGCATCGCCGGGCGAACCAGGTGAGGTAACTTCCTTGTTTGTAGACATTTTTTACCTTGGGGATAAAATGGAATCTGCATGGAAGAATGCCAATAGTCAAACACAGCAAGACAGCCCCACAAACTTAAAACCCTACCCCAAAGAAGATTCAATACCCCACACAAAGCGCAGGGAGGCAACAGAAACCTTAAACACACCCAAAACACAGACAAAAACCCCCCAAAAAACCCTAGCAACCACTATCAACCTCAGTCGCAACCAACTTGCCCAAAGCAAGCCAAAAACAACCAACAAAACAAAACGCAAGAAACAAGCAAAGCGAACGTACCAAGGGGAAACTGGAAAAATAGGGTTGAAAACTGCAAATGCAGTCACCGTCACAACGCGAAGTATTGCCGGCAGAAAACCCTAGAAAGCTTCACTCAAAAAACGAAGGTACGCAGAAGATAGAAGAAGCAATAACAGAAAAAACGTAGAAGAAAAAATGCAAAATGAAGGAACAGTCTGCTATTTATAGGGAGACAGCCCCTCGGTATTCCAAACGCTCAAGCTACGCCATCATTTGAAACGACATACTGCCTCAGAATACCCAGAGACGACGGCTCATCATAAATGCTTCTCTCTCTCTTCGCCCCCGCTCGCCACATGGCCCAATGAGCGCAAAAAGCAACATCAGTTTCAAAAAAGCAATTATTTTTTTAACCCGCCCATTTTTGCTCAGGCAAAATTGACAAGTTAAAAAGGGGGCATTGTAGGGACCCCTCCCCCTGATGACACGTGGCACGCAGTCTTATCCGGATTTAACCCATCCGGAACTTCCCAAGAGTACACGTGGCGCGCTTCTCCTATCCGGACCCCTAGGGAAGAGGCACACGACACTCGCAAGCCTCACACCCGGACAACCGCCATATCACATCCAGACGACCGACATATCCTATCCGGATATGTTTTGTCCGGATCATTGACTAAAGTAAGCAAGTCTTGCACGTCATCACAACAGTCTGCCATGGCCCACATTCCGCCACCTGTAGAGTGAAAGGACAGGAATGAAGTGACGGCAAGTCACTTCCCTCGATCTCTGACAGTCGCGGCGCCTCCCACGATCTTTGTCAGCTGTCCGTAGGGTGATGATGGCCCTACCACCACCTAGTGGCATCATGACAAGCCAAAATATCTCCCTGCCATTAAAGAGGAAAACAAAACTTCTGGCATTATATATATGAACCTTCGCACAAAGGGGAAGATAAGCTCGCAATACCTAGTAAAAGCCCAACTGATTTATCTCTCTTACCATGACTGACAAAGCCGTCGGAGGGTGTGTCCGGACGCCCTGTCCGGACGCCTTTTGCAGGAACGATTGAATCAAGAACCTCTATTGGTTGAGATTGTGCGTTCATCCATTTGGCAACTGCGTGGATCATTAGGGACGCGAGGCCTCAACAGCAAAGTCACTGCGATCCAAGCTTCTTAGAGGACTCGCTATTCAGATGGTCTACTACAGTGTTCTGAGTTTTGTTGTGGAAAGTGAAGTGAAAAGAAGCGGGGACATTATGAGTGGGGAGGTCTATATTCAACATGCCAAGTCAATGAAGTCTAAAGGTGAATACTTGATCTCATCTGGTCAATCTATTGAGAATCATGGAGACTCAGTTGAGAGACATATTCTCTTCAGATAGGACGTCCCTGGTATCAAGATCAAGATCATTATTTGACTGGGATCCCAATGGCTAGCAGAGCTTCACAATGCCATTGTTTGATCAAGTGACTATTCAAACACCCCATCCCATTGCATGGCCACCTTATGCATGGCTCATTTTTGGACCACGTGCCACCACCCCAATTTATCTTTTTTTTTTATTTGTAGAAAAACTAAAAAATTTTCCAAATCCTTTTCTTCAAATAAATTTTCGGGTTTTAGTGTTTAAATAATCCCAACTTTTCAAATTTTCATCCTTAGTTTTTTTAGGTCCCAAAAATCTCATTTTCAATAAAATTTTGTTGCCATATTTCCTTTTGGCAAGTAATTTTCATACCTCCTCTGTTTTTTAAAATGTTTTAAAATAAGCAAGAATCAAATTTCATAATTTCAAGTGATGGAACTTAAGGAATTGATTCATGTGAAAATAAATTGGGCTTTGGTGGAGGCCCAACGTCAAATAAATTGTCCTTAAAATAAAAAATGAATTTGAATGAAGTACTATGTGTGCCATTGATGATTTTGTATTCTGTTTAGTGACATGTGAGCTGTATTCAATATTCATTAATTGTGCACTAATCCCATTTCTTGATAGCGCATTGTGGCTCGTGGCCCAGGTATGCATTCACTCATATTCTAGTCATTTTCTACGCATGTTTTGATTCCCATATGTGCATGATCGATTTGAGTATCCATTGAATTTCTTATTGATTGTCACATCAGCTTCATTTTATTAGTAGAGACTCGACTTTAGGGACTTAGAGGAGTGCTACGGTCCTTACCATACCTTCCCGATAAGTAACCTGACCCCCGAGCCCGATCCCCTTTTTCACAGGCCACATTTTCCAAAATAAGGAGTCACACTTAGGGTTTTCTTTCTTATTTTATCTACCCTTTTAAAAATAAAACAAAAATAAGTGGCGACTCCAAGTCATTTTCTAATAAATAAAAATCAATTTTAAAATAAAAATCGAGCTCACCATCGAGTGGAAGCGCATGAGTCGAAATGCAAGGTCCACAAGATGTTAAATTATCACTCGAACAATTCTACTGTTTGGGAGATATCGAGTATGGGTTTTAATTTCACAACAGATTATAGTTTTGTATTTTATAACTAGAGAATTTTTTAGGATAGTGGGTTTTAACTCACTAATATAAAAATATGTGAAAAAAAAATGACTTAAATTTTTTAAATCAATATTATAATCATAAAAATAATTCTTGGTTCAATTCTCCACTTTAACAACAGAAAGTAGGATTCGAACCTACAACCAGTCAGTTAACAGCCGATCGCTCTACCATTGAGCTATTGAGGAATTAAAAATAATTTGAAATATATATACATTTTAATAAGTCATCTAATTATTTTTTTAAATACCCCTTTTACCAAGTCATCAATATTAGTTGACAATTATTATTGTTAGCTTATTATTATTTGAGTATTTTTCGTCACGAAGAAATATCCCATAACAAAAGTGAGGTAGTTTGAATAGTGTAAAACATTAGGAGTAGTGAAAAAAAAATCTCAAATAATAATAATAATAAAATAAAGGAAAATATTAATGTGAAGGAGTTTAGTTGTCAATTGATGTTGATGACATAATAAATAAAAAAGACATTTTAGGGAATAATTAGATGATTGATTAAAAATTATATGTATTTTTAAATATATGAAGATAATACTAATTTAAAATTTTTGAAACTTTTTTATATATATTTTTATATTAGTGAATTAAAACTTTTTTTTTTGAATTTTTTTTACTTGCATTGATATTAACAAAAAAAAGCAAAAAATATGGAGAAAATTGGATGAAGAGGAAGGAAACAAAAAATAGAGAGGAAATGAGGATTGTTGATTAAAATTATAATATTTTTTAAAATATATATATATTTTTAAAATGCACATTGAAAATGGGGAAAGTTGTGTTTCGGGAGGCCCATTTCCCAACAATATTGTTTTCAAAACCCAAGTTTGCATAACCCAAGATATGTCCACTATTTCAAGAAAAATTTTCCTTTCCATGCACTATATACTATTTATAATTGCATTTCCGAAATTACCCCTCCATGCATCCCTGTCAACAACCATCACCCGGGAGTTGTGCCTTTAATAAACACGAAATTCAAAAACTTAAAAGTTCTCAAATTTCCAAAACCCACAGAACACCCGACCCGATAAACTTTGAAATTTGGGGAAACTCTCTGTCACTTCCTCTCATTTTGTCTCATTTTGGCCAAACCCTAGTGTCTCTCTTCACGAGCTAACCACCCAAACTCGATCGTAATCTTCCAAAAACCTTCAACGAAGCCAAAGTTGAGCCATATCTTCATATTTCTTCATCAAATGTGGAATATTTTTAAGGTTTCTGGAAACCGAATTCAGTGAAGTGGATGAATTCATTCAAGCGGATGAACTGAAGCAGATACTGATGGAAAAATGGCAGATCCTTATTATCGTAGATGATATTCAGACCGAAGTTGATTTGGAGCAAGTCGGAATTCCTTCTAAATATGATATTTGGATGCAATGCAAAATAGTATTGGCTTCGAGAGATGGAGACCTATTATGCAAAGGCATGGGCGCACAAATTTGTTTTCCAGTGGAATATTTACCATCAGAAGAAGCTTGGAGTCTTTTTAAGTAGACAGTAGGTGATTCTGTGGATGAGAATCTTGAATTGTGACCCATAGCCATTCAAATAGTTGAAGAATGTGAGGATCTGCCAATTGCAATTGTAACAATTGCAAAGGCATTAAAAGATGAGACCGTGGTTGTATGGAAGAATGCCTTGGAACAACTCAGGAGTTGTGCACCAGCAAACATTAGAGCAGTGGGTAAGAAGGTTTACTCATGTTTGGAGTGGAGCTACACCCATTTGAAGGGTGATGACGTTAAGTCATTGTTCTTACTTTGTGGGATGCTGGGCTATGGTGATATTTCATTGGATCTCTTGTTACGATATGGTATGGGTCTGGATTTGTTTGACCACATCGACTCATTGGAGCAAGCAAGAAATAGACTACTTACATTGGTGGAAATCCTCAAAGCCTTCGACTTGTTTCTTGACAGTCATAAAGATAGACACAAGTTTGATGAAGAAAGAGCTTCAAATTTGCTTTTCATGGATGCTGATAACAAGTTTGTGAGGATGCACAATGTTGTTCGTGAAGTTGCCAGAGCAATTGCATCGAAGGATCCTCATCCATTTGTAGTTAGAAAGGATGTTGGATTGGAAGAATGGTCAGAGACTGGTGAATCCAAAAGGTGCACTTTCATCTCTTTGCATTGCAAAGTTGTGCATGACCTTTCTCAAGGGTTAGTATGTCCGGAACTTCAATTTTTTCTATTGCAGAACAACAATCCTCCCTTGAATATCCCGAACATATTTTTCGAATGGATGAAAAAACTCAAAGTTTTGGATTTGTCCGATATGCATTTTACAACACTACCTTCATCACTTGATTCCCTTGCAAATCTTCGAACATTGCGTCTAGATGGGTGCGAGTTGGGAAACATTGCTCTAATTGGAAAGCTAACGAAACTAGAAGTTCTTAGCTTGGTGGGTTCTACAATCCAACGATTGCCTAAAGAAATGATGCAATTGACCAATCTAAGACTGTTGGATTTGAACGATGTGAGAAGCTTGAAGTAATTCCACGAAATATCTTATCAAGTTTGTCTCGATTAGAATGTTTGTACATGAAATCTATCTTTACTCAATGGGTGGTTGAAGGTGAATGTAATGCTTGCTTATCCGAGCTAAATCATTTGTCTCATTTGACAACTTTAGATATATATATATATCAGATGCCAAGTTGCTACCAAAAGACATTCTATTGGAGAAGTTGACAAGATATGCAATATTTGTAGGTGATTTGTGGGAGTTCAGAAGAGATTATGGAACTAAAAGTGCATTGAAGCTTGAGAATGTCAATAGAAGCTTACATTTGGGGGATGGAATTAGCAAGTTGTTGGAGAGAAGTGAAGAAATAGAGTTTGGGAAATTAAATGGTACTAAATATGTTCTTTACCCATCGGATAGGGAGAGTTTTCTTGAACTGAAGCATCTCCAAGTTAGTAGCAATCCCAAGATTCAATATATCATTGATTCAAAGAATCAATGGTTTCTGCAACATGGTGTCTTTCCTCTATTGGAGTCGTTGATTCTTGACAGTTTGAATAACTTGGAGGAAGTATGGCATGGCCCAATTCCGATAGGGTCTTTTGGTAACTTAAAACTCTAAATGTGGATTCATGTCCTAAATTGAAATTTCTCCTTCTGCTTTCCATGGCTAGAGGCCTTTCCCAACTTGAAGAAATGACAATAGAAGATTGCAATGCCATGCAACAAATAATCGCGTATGAAAGGGAGTCAGAAATAAAAGATGGACATGTTGGGACCAACTTGCAACTATTCCTAAAATTGCGATCCTTGAAACTCGAGAATCTACCACAACTCATCAACTTTAGTTGTGAGTTATAAACAACATCTTCCACATCTCTGAGTACAAATGCAAGGTCAGAAGACTCATTTTTCAGTCATAAGGTATGTTAAAGCTTATTAGCCAATTTCATTGGTTTTAATTTTATTTTTTTTGCACCATGTTAAAATTATTTAAACATTTCATTTTAAATAATATAAAAATAATGAATAACATATAGAATATGAAGGAGTTGAAAAATTAATAAGGTTAAAGGAAATTTTAATTTTAAACACATTAAATATCAATAGAAATGAGTATAAAAATAAGGAAAAACTGTAAGTAATATTTTACTTTAAATAAGAAAAAAGTTAGGTTTATAGGAATAAATATAAAATAAATTTAAGAGTGAAATCATCAAAATCTTTTAAAAGAAAAAGGAAATTTAAAGAAGGCATTCACAAGAATTTATTAATGGGAGAAAATAAAAGAGTGTATATGATTTAAAATAATAAATTATTGATATGAATAAAAATCATTTGTGGCTTGAGAATCCTTTTTGTTTCATTTTTTAAAACATAATTAAAGTATACATGTGAATAATCCCAAGTTGATGAATTATATTTAAGGAATATATTTATATTTATTATAACTTTCTAATTGATGATTTCATGTATCATGTTATAGGTTTCATTCCCTAAGTTAGAGGAGTTGACACTCAAAAATCTGCCCAAGTTGAAGGATATATAGCATCATTAACTACCATTTGAATCCTTCTCCAATTTACATATCTTAAGGGTGTACAACTGTCATGTTTACTCAATCTTGTCCCACCTCATTTGATACACAACTTCTAGAATTTAAAAGAGATAGATGTGCAATATTGTGAACTCCTAGAACTTGTGATTATTCTTCAAGAAATTGATGGAAATGTCGAGATCCTCCCAAAGTTAGAAACCTTGAAGATGGAGAACCTACCTAGACTAAGATGGATCAAAGATGGGAATCATAGCATGAAATATTTTTCCTTTCTTGTGACACTCATGAATATTCAATACCTCAGAGAGCTATATATCACTTATTGTAGAATGGAAGACCTGGGGAAAATGTAGTGCTCTTTCGTGGAATTATTGACAAAAATATTCTATAAAAATAAAATAAAAAAGTATGAAGATTGTATTGACGTTTAATAACAAATTATTAAATTTTAAAATTAATTTGACTTTAAATATATTTCATATAAGAGATTAATTATCATTCTTCCAAGATACAATCAAATCACCCTTATTTGAAATTTTTTTTTATAGAATTTATATGTAATAGATTAACAAAATTGTGAATATTCTATCTCTTTACATTCATAATAATTAACTTCCTTTATTTTAATCTAATTTAACTAAATAATACACCTTTTTACAATGAAAAAACCTTTGGTAATTTAAATTAGTATAACATGCAAATGATATAATATAAATTTATGATAAGCATAACTTTCAAGATGAATACTAAAAAAAGAATAATATTTTGTATGTTTACTATTAACATGTAATAATAAATTTCATTAATTAAAAATTTATTTTCAAATAATATAAAAAATGAATAATAAATAAAATATAAAGGAATTGAAAAACAAGATTAAAGAAATTTTAATTTTAAAAAACATTAAATATTAATAGGATGGAGGTAGAAATCATCCTTTTATCTAGAAGCAAGAATATGGTGTTTTTTTTTTCTTCTTTGTGATATATTCTACAAACATTATTGCTAAGTTTTACCTTATTTATATTGAAATGGTATCATTTTCTTTTGTTCTTATCATTTTCATTTTTTTAGGTTTACTAGATTTGGTTTATATTTTCCTTTATTTATATTGAAATTGTATCATTCTTATTTGTTCTTATTATTTTCATTTTTTTAGGTACACCGGATTTACTTTATGTTTTGCTCTATTTGAGATGAAATGCAGATACGGTCTTTGAAAAAGAAATTGTTAATGATGTTTGAGAAATTGTCAATGATGTTTCCTTCAATCATTTCCTTCGTTTGAGAGAGTTTATTTTTTCAAACGCATGCTAGATTTTCATATGCATTTTGTTATGTTCATTGTTATATCACTAACAAAATGTGTTTGTTAAGTATGTGGTCTTGCACAATGATGAAAGTTTTAATTTATGAGTATTCAACTTCTTGTATTGCGTGTGTTGAGATTTCATAAATTATGAAATACATATGTGTAGACCCCGCATTTCTGCTCATGCGTTTCTACTCGATGGCGAGCTCGATTTTCATTTGAAAATGATTTTTATTAATTAAAAACTGACTTGGAGTCGCCACTTATTTTTGTTTTATTTTTGAAGGGAAAAACAAAATAAGAAAAAAAAAACCCTAAGTATAACTCCTTGTTTTGAAAAAGGTGGTTTGTGAAAAACCGGATTGGGCTCGGGAGTTAGGTTGCTTATTGAGAAGGTACGGTAAGGACCATAGTACCCCTCTAAGTCCCTAAAGTCGGATCTCTACTAATAAAATGAAGCTGATGTGACAATCAATAAGAAAATCAATGGATACTCAAATCGATCATGCACATATGGGAAACATCTAATAATGGGGTTAGTGCATAATTAATGAATACAAAACATAGCTCAAGTGCCACTAAATTGAGTACGAAATCATCATATAACACAATACAACCAAATGGACTCCCAAAGGAAACATCTAATAATGTGGCCCCCCCACCAAAGCCTAATCTATCTTGCACGAATTAGTCTCACAAATTCCATTATCTTGGAATTGCGAGAATCGTATTAATGCTTATGTAAAACAAAGAAGAACAGAAGGTTTATTTGAGAACCAGATTGGAAATAAAACGGTTCGAGAGGAAACTTGATTTTTGAAATTTATTTGAAAATTAGAGTATTGAGAATTAAATTTAAGGATTGGAATTTTGGGGGTTAAATTTGAAGGAAATTAGACTTTTGGAGTTCGGAAATTAAGTACAGAAATTGGGGTTTTGGGAAAAAAAAAATGTACGTAAATATTGAAATTTTTGAAATTGGAAATTAAATTCGGAAGTTGGAAATTTTAAAGAATTGTTTAAAGTAGAATTTGAAAACAAATAAATAAAATAATAATGATTAAATAAATTAATATGAATATTGAAATTTTCAGGATTAGGAATTTAATTCGAAAGTCGGAAATTTTGAAGAATTGTTTAAAATAGAATTTTAAAATAAATAAAATAATAATGATTAAATAAATTAATGTGAATATGAGAATTTTCGGGATTAGAAATTTAACTCGAAAATCGGACGAAAATCGAAAGTTTTAAAGAATTGATTTAAAATGGAGTTTTAAAATAAATAAATAAAATACTAATGATTAAATAAATTAATGTGAATATTGGAATTTTCGGAAATAGAAATTTGATCGGAAATCGGAAGTTTTAAAGAATTGATTTAAAATGGAGTTTTAAAATAAATAAATAAAATACTAATGATTAAATAAATTAATAAGAATATTGGAATTTTCGGAAATAGAAATTTAATTCGAAAATCGGAAGTTTTAAAGAATTGATTTAAAATGGAGTTTTAAAATAAATAAATAAAATACTAATGGTTAAATCAATTAATGTGAATATTGGAATTTTCGGAAAAAGAAATTTAATTCGGAAATCGGAAGTTTTAAGGAATTGATTTAAAATGGAGTTTTAAAATAAATAAATAAAATACTAATGATTAAATAAATTAATGTGAGAATTAAAATTATGGAAATTGAAATTTTAATGTAGGAATTGGAATTTTGAAGAGTTATTTAGAGATTGAATTTTAGAAATAAATGAATAAATAAATGAATAATAAAATATTGAAGATTAAATAAAGAAGGCCATACAAATTCCAGAGATTAGAAACCAAATTTGGAAAATTGAGATTTTTTGTAGAATTATTTAAAGGCGAAAATTGGTAGAGTTGGATTATTTATATGAGGGATTTTTCATAAATTGAATTTTTAAAGTCTGAGGGCTTTTGGAATGGACCAAAGATAATGGCCACACAAATGGGGCCTTTGGGAATGGGCCTAAGGTGGGAGAAAAACTTAAGGGGATGCTCATGGGCCTTAGGCACCTTAGGGGTGCATGGTGGGAAGCCCAACTAGCATTTCATTGGGCTGCATTCTTGGCTTTCTCTCACTTTTCTTGCCTGGAGGTATTGTATCACTTCAAACTAGCTTCCTCGAAATGGCCATTACAAGCCTTGGTCATCATCGGAACAGCCACCGCCTATCCGACCTCTTTGATGAGGCTCGGGTTGCTCATTCGAGCGGCATCGCCTTGGGCGCGGATGCCGGCGGAGACCCGCCCCAGAGCCATGATGGCACGGGTCCCGGCCTCCTCCGCGAGGCGCGCTCGCTTGGCGGCGGCAGCGTCTACGGTAATGGTCACCACGCAGCATTCGGTCCAGATTCACCTTGACGGAGAAATGTGATTTCTTGGTCTCAGTGATAGCACCTTTGCTGTACGTCATAACAACTCCACCGCCTGCCATCTCGAAGCCGTGGAAGGAAGAAGAAGCGAAGGATTGGAGAATTACGAGATGGAAGAGCGCCTGTGGAGGATGGCCATGCATGCATATGGGTAGGTGACTTCGGGATTTTAATGGAGGTTTTTGAGGAATCTAAGGGTGGCCGTGCATGGTGTGGGAAGTGGGTGTTAAGGGGTTGAGGTATGGTGGTGAGAATATGGGTATGAAGGATATGTGGTGTAGAGAGAGAAAAGGTGGTGAGGGTTTAGAGATGAGATAGGTAGGAGCAGGGTAGCGGGCTGGCCATGTGGATGAGATTCAAAAATGGAGTACGGTGATGGGTTAAGTAGTAGAATGTATGGGAATGATGAGAAGGAAAGTGGCTTATCGGATAGAGTTATGGGTAATATGAGGAACGGGTACGAATGGTGAATGATGGCTTTAATATATATTGGAATGAGGAATAAGCTGATGACCATATTCATATTATTCCTCCTGACACAAACGCAGAAAAAAAAAATCAAATGGAGATACAATCATGGCAAGTCCAATGGATGTTCGGAAATCAACAACAAAAATAAATAAATAAATAAAAAATAAAAAATGGCCATATGATATTCATGCACAAACAGCTAAATGATACTCAACAATAAACAGAGAAAAGTGAATAGTAAAAGAACTATAGGAAAATATAAGAAACCTACCTGGAGATGCCTCACTCCCTCCTCTGTTTTCTCTCGATTACTATTCCTCTCAAGCAAACGGCTGCCGGAATATCCCTCTTTCTCGCCAGCTCTCTCTGGACCAGCCCACGGAAAAAAAAAAAAAAAAAAAAAAAAACCAATCTCTCCTCCCCCAGATCTCTCTTTTTCCGTCAATACTCTTCTGTTAATATTTTTTCCCAAGCTATCACCCACTCCACTGCTTCTCCACTCAACATCCTCAGGAGCCCCAACCACCACCATGGCAACAGTCACCTCCACAGCCATGCGTCTCCAGCAGCTCATGCTTCAAGGAGCCGGTCCCCCACTCCAAACGCCCTCCTCCGGGTGCTCCAAAAGTGGTGGGAAGGCTCAACATAAATACATATATATATATAAAATAAAAAATAAAAAATAAAAAAGCCAAAAGAGGGGGTCTACAATATGATAAAGGAATCTTTGACATGATTTTAGTTAAATATATTCGAGAATGCCTCATGAATACAATCATTCAAGTAGAGATCTCTTGATTTATGAAATGAGTCTAATTGGATGGAATGTTCATCTTGGATAATCGACCTTAGATAACATGATCCAAATGACTCTTTCACTTGTATGCTCATTGTGCAACAATTGATCTACTTATGTTTGGTTGGTTATTAATTGTTAGGTAAATCAAGTTCACTTGCAACTTACTTAATTATGATCTCTAATTACGCAACCAAAGTGATAGCATTTTAAAGCAACCTCCAAGCCTTTTAAGGGTTATGAAAAGTTTACTTGAAAAATAAATAAATAAATAGGATTAACAACCTGTCAATTTGATCATCCAATGATTTAGGCTTTAGATGACACCATAATTATTATCGGGCTTTAGCATTGTAAGTCATGTTCTCAAATTAAGGAATGATTTAGTACTACCATTATGTTAGAAGGACACCATATGTTGTCCCAAGTGTAACCCAGAATTTGCATGCATTGAGTGAAAAATTCATGAACCTTATTTCATATTTGCTATTTTAAAACTCAAGTTCTAAACAACGTTATTATGAAACTTAAGTCATTCAACAAAAAAGAATGAAAACTTGACATCCCTAATCTTGGAATAACACAATAATTTGATACATACTTTAACCATCTAATGTTTCTTACGAAAATACATCTTTTTATCTCTTTCCATTATAAAATTAAATAAAAAATTTATTAGTTATTGTTAAAGAAATATTAAAAATAAGATTAAAACTAATAACAAAAACAAACTATTAAATTCCCATATGAAAATATAAAATAAAATATAAAAATTCACCACTCTATTAATTCGTATCTTTTGTTTATGTTTTCCTTTTTCAACATCTTTTTCTCTATTTAGATTTTTTTTAAAATTGCAAACAAATTAAAGTTTAGTAGGATTGTAATTTAAATCTTTAACTCGAATAATTTTTATAACTCATTATCACTATTTCATAAAGTAAAACTTCTAAAATTGGTTAACATTGAAAGAAAACTAATAAAAACATTAGTACTAAAAAAATTAAATTAAAAAATAATAAAAGAGAGAAGTTAAGTGAGGAAAAGAAATTAAGATAATAGATTATGAGAAAAAAATGAAGATATTAAAAAGAAGATGTATACATACAAATGTTATATTTAAGCTAGAGACTATAAAATAATCTTATTTTTAATTTTAATGTTTTGAATATCAATGAGCTTGTATTAAGAACGAAGTTTTTACCACTAGCTATATTTCACATTTGTACATTTATTTAATCCTCTTAAGAAATCAATTAGATATAGAAAGAGATGCATTCGAATAAAGAAAAGGGGGAAATATTTTAAAATATTGATAAATTGATAATGAAGATGTATTCAAATAAAGAAAAGAGAGAAATATTTTTAAAAAATTGATAAATTGATAATGAAAAATAAATATTTAATTGTTATATTTTTAATTTTATCATATTTTTAATCATTTTTTATTTTATTTACTCAATTTTATAATAAAAATATATTATAAAAATGAGATATTTTATAATCCAAGGATAGCCAACACTAGGTAATCCAAGGATTTCTGGTGGTAAGAGCAGGACCCAAGAACCATCCAAAGCATACATGTGATACCCACACTCAAGACATTTGCATTCATTCAAATTGCATTTGTTAATGATCCTGTCACACTTAGCCCTATACTTTCTTTACCTCTATCTTCAGGCTCTCTTTTGTTCAATCCCTAAATGTAGTCTTTTTCATTTATATCCTTTATTTTCCTCTTATAAGAAAAGAGAAAAGTGTTTAACCAAAGGGTGGGTGGATCGACTCTCATGTCCCAAACCCATCTCACAAGTTTGGGTTATTATAAATAAAAGAATATGAATCCCTAAACCATAAAGTTCATGCAATGCAAACATCCACAATCAGCTCATGTTTCACACCTCATACCTAAAACCGACACACATTCACTAGCCTATGTTGTATGCCTATGCCTATGCCAATGCAAAATAATGTGGGATTCATTTCAAAGAGAGATGGTTATTGATTTCACATTTCTATGAAGATCAAAATTATAAAAAAAAAAAAAAAAAAAAAAAAGTTGAACAGAGGATTATCAAGCAATCTCAATGCCATCCTCATCCAAAATCACAAATCTTTAAACTCAGAATAATATAGAACAACATACCCCACAACACATTTTCAACAAATGATACCACTTAAATAAGTCTAAATCGGTTGAGATTGATTAGAAGGGCTAGTAACCAAGGTGCTACCACATAGCTATGGTTTGCTATCTTGCTTACTCTGAACACATTGGACCCTCATATTCATAGTTTTGTTCCCTATTTGATACACACCGTCCAAACTTTCATTCTCAATGTCAATGCATATTGAATATTTCTCTACTTTAATTTATTTTATTCATTCCTTACTAGATCCAAGCTAAGAGAACTACCAAAAACACTATAAGACATGTAAAACAGAAGGAAGTTTTAGCTATAAACGGGAAATAACACAAAAGATTTAAGATCTTAACATCATACATCCCACCATAAAGGACAACCTCTTCCCTTTATTCTTTCAAGTTTTTGAGTCTCGTCTTAGGTTCTCTCATGCATGACAAAACAAACATCTTCAACTACATGTACGTGTTTACCATGAGTATCGGTAGAGCTAGTTTTTTAGCCTTGCAGTTCGATAACCCCTACACAAAGATAAACGAACACACAACTTTAGAGACAAATGAATAAGATAAAAACCCAAGATATGTAGAAGTCTAATAGATAGCCCATATGCATCTTTTGATGATCCCAAAGAACATTATAGATAAAATTTATCTTACAAGTGCATTTAAAGAACAAATAATTGTGCAATCATTCCATTTTATCTCCATAATAATTTGGAAAAAAAGTTCTCGGTCTGCTATGGTGGGGAGGAAAAAAATAGAATAAAAAAACTAAATATTGGAAAGCACTCGTACTTGAAATAATTATAGTATCTCAAAATTTTTAAATGCAAACAAAAATTGCATAAGAAACAAAGTGATTTATCTTATTTCATTTTTAATTGCATGAAACGAAACCCAAATGCATGATTTGATTTTCATGTACCAACCAAAACCCACCTCACCCTTATCTCTCTCTCACTACAAAGAAAAAGAAAAGAAAAGAGAAGAAATTTGCTTACCACAGGCTACTCTGCCATCAACATTTCGGTGCTTTTGCTGAGCTCATGTCCCCCAAAAAAAATATGGAAAAGAAACTGTTATTGCATGCTATGAAAGTAAAAAGATGCTCAAAGGTAAAATAAGAATAAAAATAATAAAAATAGGAACATATATGTCCATACTCTAACAAAGTCAAGCCATTCCCACTTGGGCCATATTAGGAGTTTTTTTCCAAACAATAAAAACATACTAAACTAGCTAAGTCAATTACATTAAAAAAAAAAATCAAAAAAAAGAAAAACAGAGAGAAGAGAAGAGAAGAGAAGAGAGAGAAAAAAACACATTTGCCCAGTTTTCATCAACAAGCCGATCTCGCTTCATCTGTGATGCGATCAAGTTGAAATTTGGAGGAGAGGTTAGAAACTTGAGGAGCTACAATCTGAACAGTGAGATCATATTTTGAGTTTGGGAACTGGTGTTACTACCCGTGAACAGTAACAATATTTTTTTGGGTATTATTTCTCCAATTTTTCTTTGTTTCTTTTGCCAACAAAGATTATATAATCCAAGGCTATATGTGCTCTTGATGTATTTGGTAGCCTCTAGAGATTATTCTAAAGAAGACAGATGTAACCTATTATTGTTGATAGTGGAAGTTTGAACTAGACTAGGTCCCGTGGTTTTTCCCTTCGCATTGGGGGGTTTTCCACATAAAAATTATGATGTCTGATTTATTTTTCATTGTATGAGCTTATTTATTTGTTGCTGCTAGTTGCTATTACCTATTTAATTTTACACAAAGAAATTGTAGAAAAATCCTAGTGTTTGTTGGAATATTGTGAATTCACCTTAACAAGTGGTATCAGAGCCAAGTTGATTAGTAGTGGGATCTCTTGTGTTAATTAAATGGAGGAGGCTGGTAGTGGAATGATTAAACTCACAACTTCCAATTATTCAATTTGGAAGACTAGGATGGAGGATATTCTATATTGCAAAGAGTTGTTTGAGCCCATTAAATGTAGAGGTTATAAGTCAGTTATTACAACTGAGGATGAGTGGAAAAAAATTAAATGGGAAAACCATTAGACATATTAGGCAGTGGGTTGATCAGAGTGTCTTCCATCATGTAGCCAAAGAAGTTGATGCATATAGCCTTTGGCATAAATTAAAAAGTCTTTATGAGAGAAAGACTGCACGGAATAAGGCCTTTATGATAAGAAGGTTTGTGAATTTAAAGTACAAGGATGGTAATAGTATTGCAGAGCATCTCAATAATTTTCAGGGATTGTTGAATGAGTTGTCTACCATGAAACTTAAGCTAGATGATGAGGTACAAGCTTTACTTTTGTTGAGTTCCTTACAAGACAGTTGGGAAACTTTGGTGGTATCCTTGAGTAATTCAACCCTAAATGGTGTGATAACTGTCAACATGGTAAAAGACAACATGTTTAATGAAAAGGCAAGAAGAAAAGAGTTAGGTATTTCCTCTAATACAAAAGCACTTGTTACAGAAAGGTGGGGGAAAAGTAAAAGCAAAAATCCTTCCAGTGATTATAACCGTACAAGTCAAGAGGAAAATCAAAGTCTTGGAAAGAGATAAAGTGTTTTTGCTGTGACAAGCCATGACACATTAAGAGAGTGTAGACCCCCATTTTGGGGACCTCATTTTCCTCACTTTTCTGCAGATCTTTTAGCCATGTGTCACTACCCCAGCGAGCCACGTGTCGCACCCTCAGTGGCCACAGGTGAATCAGCCTTGCTTTTTGAAGTGCCAATGGAAGGATGACACGTGGAGAGGTATTCTAGAAGGTTCCTGCAGGCTGTTAGCAGGAGCGGATGAGAGAGAAAGGGATGCTGCAGAGTGGTGTTGCTTTTGGGGGGGTGGCTGTTTCTGCAGGTCGTTGGAGGGGCAAATCAGGGAGGA
The DNA here is from genome assembly GCA_945999865.1 of Vitis cinerea var. helleri x Vitis rupestris. Taxonomy (NCBI): domain Eukaryota; kingdom Viridiplantae; phylum Streptophyta; class Magnoliopsida; order Vitales; family Vitaceae; genus Vitis; species Vitis cinerea var. helleri x Vitis rupestris. The sequence continues at coordinate 4,507,630 of OX253930.1, read as the reverse complement.
AAAAAATGGATATGGGCAGAGAGGTTGCTTTTTTTTTTTACGTGTTTGCAGAGGAAGTTAGAGGCAGACCAGAGAGGGGGAGGAAGCTAAGAAAAACAGGGAAAGTTTCTGGGGTTTGAGGAGAGGAGAGGGCCTTTGGCTGTTCGAGGAGGAGGCCGTTAGAGATATTTTTGGGGAGTAGGGTCTTGGGCAGCTTAGGGGGGATTTCCAGAGGGAGTTTTTCCATGAGAGAGGGAGTTGAGAGCTGTTAAGGATATAGCTGCCGGGAGGTGATTTCCAGGCTGGTGGCGGAGAGATATTTTTGAGGGTGTTCTGGAGCTTGAGAAGGAGAGCAAGCTGAGAAAACAGGGCGTTTTCTGGAAAGAGAGAACAGAGAATAGTTTGAGAGGGACAACAGGGAGAAGTTTGTTTTGTTTCATGGGAAGAGACTCTAGCTAGAGTGAAAGCCATTCCCAAATCGAGTAAGAGAGAAAGGGAAACTGGTTTTGCTGAAGATAGCTGGTAGGAAAAGAAAATTTGAAAGAGCATCTCAGGTACGTTTGTTGCAACTTCTTGGACTATTCTCATTCATCACTCTATTTTTCCTTGTTTTCTTTTATTATCTTTCATTCTCCCTGATGGTCTCTATTTTTCTAAGTATTGGCTGATTGCTCAGATATGGGTGTGATACTGTGTTACTCTCCTCTCGTATTTGTTTATTTTAACATGGCTCACTCCCATTTTGGTATTGTTTTTAAACTCTTCTGCTAAACCACTGGTCGGAACCCCTGGATCTCAATATGAAAGGGGATTCCACTTAATGCTTGGCTCACTCTGTTTACCTGCCATGGGTACACTATATCTTGTTTTATTTCTTCCTCCATTTCCGGTATCTCAATCCATATCTTGGTTTCTGGCTCACGTTTCTGGATTCGCTTTGGACTATTGGTTTTGTGTTCTGGTTTGTGCTTGAGGGGAGAGGGTGTTGCTTTGGCTACTGCCACAGATTCAGGGTTCCCAGTGGGTGAGATGCATATGGGCGATACTTCAGCCATTGCTTTGACTGGTCAATGGGTGAAAATTATGGCAACTGAAGTAATTTTCGGTTGATTGGATTTCTCTTCCATGGAGTTCTCAGGCAAATCAATTTCCCTTGGCAAATGAGGTTGTAATGAAGACTGCAGCTGTTCCCATTTGAGATCGAGCTTTAAATTGAAACAGGGTGCCTATTTGGAATAGACCAAGTTCCTTAGTGGCTGCTATGCATTTGGATTTTCGCCTTGTTTCATGGTCACGACTAGCAAGAAGGTGCAGTATTGTCATGCAAATCCCTTGGTTCTGAGCTTATGTTTTCTGAAAGATTTGGTCAGTGTGTTTTGTGGCATCAGTGCACTGGAGATTCATCAGGTGGTGATGAGACATCATGGTTAAGGGAATCGATTGAATACACTTGGGAAGACCTTGGTGGGGAAGATGGCGAAGGTGAACATGTGGATTATGGATCAGATGACAGAGGCATGGCTGGCTTCGTTGCTTTAGATTATCATGTCATGTTGGTTAGAGTTGAGGGAGCAGAATGCAAGAGACAGAGGGTCTCTAACAATAAGGATTTGGATTCTGAACCTGAACAAAGCTCATCGATGACAAAAGTTGTAGAGGCAGTATCTGGTAAGGATGATGGTGAAAAATGTAGTTCGCCATGCTTGTGTAAACGGTTTTCAGGCAAAGAAGCACAGTAAATTCTCATGGCTTCGTTCAAAGATATCATGAAAGGACAAAGCCAAAGGGTTGACGTTTGCTATATGCAACCACTCTCATTGCATGAATAGAAGGATGGGTGGTAACTGTTGCTTCCATTGGTGATTCACGGTGCATACTTGAATCTGCTGAAGGTGATATATACCATTTGTCAGCAAACCATAGATTGAATGCGATGAAGAGGAAAGATATTGTGTCACTGCAAAGGAGGTTCTCTTTGTCTGGAAAAACCATCACCCGGGTTTCTCTCCTTGAACGTGCTAGACTTGACAAAAGTTATATGGCTCTAATGCAAGTGGACCAACTCAGCAACAGTTCTGGGGAATCTGAAGAAAATTTGGAAAAAGAGCATGGATCCCGTGGTGGCCGGTCTGGTTCAGATAGTGTTAGTGTTGGTGACCTGAGCCACAGCATTGGGAGTACTACATTTGGCTCATTTTTTTCTTCTACTCACCACATCCTCTCATTTTTCCAAGCCCACTTAACCCACTCATCATACCCCTTTTCTTCATCAATTTCACTCACTGCAAGTAGCCAATACTATCACCATGCACACGACTCCATTTTCCCACCAATTTCTCCATTCCATGCAATCACTCATGACCCATTTAGCTAGAGAAAGAATAAACTGAAGATCGTGATGAAGTTGCTGCCACTAATGAGAGAAAGTCACTCTCAAACCCGGGTGTTGATTCGAATCTCCCAATGGCTGGAAGCTTACCTTTTATCAATGTCTGAAAATATGCATGATGCTGATATGGGAATCAATCTATATAGCATGCTTTATATTCAAGGGCTTGGACTGTTCATAACGGAGAACCTGACCACCTTACATTCGAGCAGTGACAGATTAATAGATGAAATGGCATCTGGCCTTGGTGATCTTAAGCAGCTGCGGTTTTGACTTTGAATCAGGACAACCTCATTTGGAATGATCCATCATCACTCGCTTTCAAGAATTCATAGCTGGATCAATCTTCAGCTGACGTCTAGTGATCTCAGCGGCCAAATACCTATGACCCCATCAACACTGTTTCTGATGTAAAGTATCTAATTGGTAACAGATTCAGTGTTTCCTCTGTTCAAGAATGACATAAAGTTGCAGCCTTTTAAAGTCATCCCTTGACTTTGGGACAAGCCCATGATCGTGGTCATCTCCTTCTGACGAACCCATACTCAGCAACAAATAATATAAAAAAATTGGTGCAGCATATGGATATTATGAATATTGTATTGATCTTTCAAGGAATCTTGGCTTGGGAATTGGTAGACCCAGTGAGAAAAGACATGACAATGGAGGTGAAACAAATGGACAGAGCGCTCTCAAAGGGATGCCAGCAGAAGCACGAATTGTGGTCCTTCCATGCTTAATGACATTCAGAACATTGATTTCTACAATCCTGTACGCAGTGGATCAATGCATGGAGCACTTTTCAACTGAGTTTCCAGCCGGTACACCCGGGTATTAGACCCATGGCGCAATGATAGATGAGTTCCCCTTCCCTCACCTAGGCATCATCAATGATCTGCTCAATGATGAGCAGGTAGGGAAGGCTGCTAGGGCAAGCACAAGCTCCCAGAATCTCAGCAATGGGCCACACCTTCTGAGTAGCAGCAACTCACAGCCGCGTCTCTGTTGGGTCCCACTGTCGCCTTCCCATCTCTATATTCGCATGGTCACCTTCCATTCTTCCAACCTACCACCCCACTAACCCATCATCTCACTAACTCCCATCCAACACCTGTCTTTGAAGTTTACTTTCTACCAAATTCATTTTCCATTTTATCTCCTACCGTCTATCCTACCAATGGCACCCATTAACGTCCATCACCACCTACCCATTTTCTTCTTGCCACCCTTCTCTCTCTACACCATAATCGTACCCTTATCATTGCATTCTCTCATATCTCCGAACCCCACACCAACCCAATTCGTTATTTGCATTCCCCGTTTCCTGGTTATTCTCTATGCATTCATTTTCATACCTCCTCCAATGCATGCGTGGCTTGCCTCCCTGGAGAAGTATTCTGAGACAGCTGCGGCACCTCGAGCTTCTATTTTGGCAACAGAAATAGAGTGGCTGAACTCCATCAAGGCTGACTTAGTGCAGCTGATGCAGGAATTCGGTCTGTTTGTGTCACTAACTTCAGTTGGGACTTCATAAATGTTGAATATGTAATGGTGGCTGGAAATCATCATCGTTCGATAGTTTGGCAGATAGCAGAGGATTATTCTCATTGTGAATTTCTAATCCGCCTTCCAGGATACTGCCCAATGCCTGCTTTCCGTGATGTTATTGATGTGCCTCTTGTTGTGAGAAGGTTGCATAAATCCCGAAAGGAGGTGAGGAAGGAGCTTGGAATTGGGGAGGATGTGAAGCTAGTTATCTTCAATTTTGGTGGACAGCCAGCAGGCTGGAAGTTAAAGAAGGAGTACTTGCCTTCTGGTTGACTTTGCCTGGTATGTGGTGCTTCCGACAAGGATGAACTTCCTCCAATTTTTCTGAGGCTTGCAAAAGATGTGGATACACCTGATCTTATAGCAGCATCTGATTGTATGCTTGGAAAAATTGGATATGGCACTGTAAGTGAAGCTTTGGCGTTCAAGTTACCATTTGTCTTTGTTCGTAGAGATTATTTCAATGAGGAAACATTTTTGAGAAATATGCTTGAGTACTATCAAGGTGGCGTTGAGATGATTAGGAGAGATTTGCTCACCGGTCCTTGGTTACCTTACCTTGAACGTGCCATTAGTTTGAAACCATGCTATGAGGGTGGCATTGATGGTGGTGAGGTGGCAGCTCGAATATTGCAGGATACTGCTATAGAAAAAAAATTATGCATCAGATAAGTTTAGTGGCGCAAGGAGATTGCGAGATGCAATAGTTCTTGGCTATCAACTGCAAAGGGCACCTGGTAGAGATGTCTGCATCCTTGATTGGTATGCAAATGCTGAAAATGAACTTGGTCTGCGTACTGGATTGCCAACCATTGAAATGAACGATGATAGCTCCCTCATGAATTCATGCACCGAAGACTTTGATATTCTTCATGGAGATGTTCAGGGCCTTTCAGATACAATGAATTTCTTAAAGAGCTTGGCGAAATTGGATGCTGCTTATGACTCTGGAAAGGATACTGAGAAGCGTAAGATATGGGAGCGAGTTGCTGCTGCTGGACTGTTCAATTGGGAGGAAGAAAATCTTTGTAGCAAGAGCCCCTGGAAGGTTGGATGTAATGGGAGATATTGCAGACTATTCAGGAAGCCTTGTTTTGCAGATGCCTATTAGAGAAGCCTGCCATGTTTCTGTTCAAAGAAACCATCCAAGCAAGCAGAGGCTCTGGAAACATGCCCAGGCTCAGGCTCAAGCTCAGGCCCCTCATTCTTATGTGGTTATTCCTACTCTGGGCCCACTCTTACGTGATTCTAAGCCGCATGGCCATCTTTGGCATGCAATCAAGGGACCACGTGGCATCTTCTCTCTTATCATCTCCTGATTTTCAAAATAATTTCCTAGCCCCATTTTCAAATGGTTTTCCAAGTTCCAACTTCCTAAATAATCCCAAACTCCATTTTGCACATAATCTTCCGAATCTTTAACTTTCCAAATAATTTCAACTCTTCCACTTTTCATCCTTAGCATTTTTTTTAGGTTCCCGAAAAATCCGTTTTCCAATAAAATTCATTGCCATTTTCTTCGGCATACACTTTTCACAACTCCCATGATTTTTTAAATGTTTTAAAATAAGCGTGAATTTATTTTCGTAATTCTTGGTGATAGAATTTACGAAATTGATTCACTCAAAAATAAATCGGGCTTTGGTGGGGGCCCCACATACATGATTTTTTTGATCGATTGATTGATTGATTGATTGATTGATTTGATTATCATACTTGATTGATCCATTATGCTTTATGATATGCCTGAGATTATTCTTTGATTGTGCACTAACTCCCTCTCGTGATAGCGCATGATGGTTCACTGCCCAGGTACGCACTCATTCTCACTCTGGTTAGTCTACATGCATTTTCTAACTCTCATATGTGCATGATTCGCTTTGGGTATTCATTGATTTATTCATCCATTACCATGTCAGCTTCATTTTATTAGTAGAGACCCGTCTTTAGGGACTTAAAGGGGTGCTGCGGTCTTTACCGTACCTTCCCGATAAGTAACCTGACCCCCGAACCCGATCCGGTTTTTCACAGACCGCCTTTTCCAAAAATAAGGAGTCACACTTAGGGTTTTTCTTTCTTATTTTGTTTACCCTTTAAAAATAAAACAAAAATAAGTGGCGACTCCAAGTCATTTTTCCTAATCAATAAAAATCAATTTTTCAAAAATAAAAATCGAACTCGCCATCGAGTGGGAAACGCATGAGCCGAAATACGGGGTCCACAGAGAGAGTGCATAAAATTCAGAAGAGAATAGTTTAAAGGAAAATGTGAATAATAGAAAGAGGACAAAGACATTACCGCAGTTGTATATGATGCTGATATGATCATTGTTTGTGATTATGCGTGTGTAAACCTTGCATGCTACGATTCCACTTGGGTGGTTGATACAGTAGCATCATTTCATATCACTGCACGTAAAGATTTCTTCTTTTTCTACACTAGTGGTAGTTTTGGTTAGGTTAGGATGGGAAATGAAGCGAAATGTGAAATTGTTGGCATAAGAGATGTAGAGCTAGAAACTAACATTGGGTGCAAATTGGTTCTGAAAGATGTCAGACATGTTCCTGAAATGCTCTTTAGTTTGATCTCTATTGGGAAGCTTGATGATGAGGGCTACCATAGTCACCTTGGAGAGGGTAAGTGGAAGCTTACTAAGGGTTCTCTTGTTTTAGCTAAGGGGAAGAAAAACAATACTCTCTACAAAATAAAAGTGAGACTAGTCAAGGGAGAAGTGAACATTGTTGAGAATGAAGCCTCTACTGAGCTATGACATAAGCGGTTTGCTCACATAAGTGAAAAAGGACTTCAGGTTCTTGTCAGAAAGAAGTTTCTACCAGTTAAAAGTACGTCACTATTACCTTGTACACATTGTCTGTCTAGAAAGCAAAGTAGAGTTGCATTTCGTAGATTTCCTTCACGTAGAAAACCAAATATTCTTGATTTAGTTCACACTGATGTTTGTACTATGCAAAGTAATACTCTTGGTGGTGCACTTTATTATGTGACTTTTATTGATGATCATTCAAGAAAGGTGTGACATATGCTTTGAAATCCAAAGACCAGGTACTTGATATATTTAAAGATTTTCATGTGAAGGTTGAGAGGCAAACTGACAAGCAGTTCAAATCTATCAGAGCAGGATGATGTAGAAGAAAATCCTATAGTTGAGAACGATGGCTTAGAATAGCAGCAAGAACAAGCTACTTAGAGTTGCCTACTAAAACACAGTTAAGAAAATCTATTAGAGAGCGTTAACCTTCTAGAAGGTATACTAATGATGAGTATTTGTTGCTTTCTAATGGGGGAGAGCCAGAAAGTTATCAAGAGGTTCTGTTGCATGATAAGAAAAAAGAGTGGTTGAGAGCTATGCATGAAGAGATAAAATCCTTGCATAAGAACAACACTTATGAATTGATGGAGTTTCCTAAGTGTAAGAGAGCATTGAAGAATAAATGAGTACTAAAAAGGAAGCTTGAACCAAACAGATCATAGCCAAGGTACAAGACAAGATTGGTTGTGAAGGGTTTTAGTCAGAAGAAAGACATTGACTTTGAAGAGATTTTCTCACCCAGGGTTAAGATGTCTTCGATCTGAGTTGTGTTAGGCTTGGCTGCCAGTATGAATCTAGAGATTGAACGGCTTGATGTGAAGATTTTTTTCCTCCATGGTTACTTAGAGGAGGAAATATATATGTAGCAACCAGAAGGGTTTACAATCAGAGGCAAGGAACACTTAATGTGTCGACTAAAGAAGAGCTTATATGGTCTCAAGCAGGCACCGAGATAGTGATACAAGAAGTTTGATTCCTTCATGGTTGAGCATGGGTATGATAGATCTGTTTCTAACTATTGTGTGTTTGTGAAGAAATTCTTTAATGGAGAATTTATTATTTCTTGCTATATGTGGATGACATGTTGATTGTTAGTCGTGATACTAGTAAAATTAATAAACTGAAAAAAGAGTTGAGCAAGTCCTTTGAAATGAAGAACTTGGGGTCTGCAAGTTAGATTCTTGGTATAAAGATTTCTCGAGATAGGACGAATAGAAAATTGTGGCTATCTCAAGAAAGCTATATTGAGAAGGTTTTAGACAAGTTCAACATTAGCAAGGCAAAACCAGTGAGTTCTCCACTTGGAAGTCATCTAAAGCTAAGTTCCAAACAAAGTCCTTCAAGTGAGAAAGAAAAAAAATAAATGTGAAAGGTGCCCTATGCATCAGCCCTGGGTAGCTTAATGTATGACATGGTGTGCACGAGGCCTGATATTGCTCATGTTGTTGGAGTTGTCAGCAGGTTCCTTTCTAATCCTAGCAAAGAACACTAGGTTGCAGTGAAATGGATTCTCAAGTATCTAAGGGGTACTTCTAAGACATGTTATGTTTTGGGACTGACAAACCTGTGCTTGTAGGATGCACAAATGCAGATATGGTTGGGGATATTGATTCCAGAAATTCTACTTCTGGTTATTTGATCACTTTTTTAGGGGGAGTAGTGTCATGACAATCAAGGTTGCAGAAATGTGTTGTTTTATCGACCACAGAGGCTGAGTATATTGCTATCATTGAAGCTAGCAAGGAGTTACTGTGGATGAAGAAGTTCCTACAAGAATTGGGTTTACAGTAAGAAAGGTATCTACTCTACTGTGATAGTCAGAGTGTTATTCATCTCAGCAATAATCCAACTTTTCACTCTAGATTCAAGCACATTGATGTGAGATATCATTGGATTCGCGATGCATTAGAGATGAAATTGTTTTGCCTTGAGAAAATCAATACTAATGAGAATGGATTAGATATGATGATAAAACCAATACCTACAAAAAAGCTATAATTCTGTCGAAAACAAGCAGACTTGGTAGAGCCCCTCACATAGTTGGGAGAGGAGATTTGTTGGGTTCCCTCGTATGTGAGGGAGTGGGCCTCATATGCTTGGGGCCCAAGTCAGTTACATTAAAAAAAAAAAAAAAGATTGGAAAAAAAAAACAGAGAGAAAAGAAGAGAGAAAAAAAAAAACACATCTGCCCAGATTTCATCAACAAGCCAATCCCGTTTCATCTGTGGTTTGATTGAGTTGAAATTTAGAGGAGATGTTCAAACCTTGAGTAGCTACAATATGAACAGTGGAGATAAGATTTTAAGCTCGAGAACTAGTGTTACTGCCCGTGAACAGTAACGACATTTTTTTGGGTATTATTTCTCCAATTTTTCTTTGTTTCTTTTTCCAATAGAGATTATATAATCCAAGGCTATATGTGCTCTTGATGTATTTGGTAGCCTCTAAAGATTATTCTAGAGAAGAGAGGTGTAACTCATTATTGTTGATAGTGAAAGTTTGAACTGGACTAGGTCCCATGGTTTTTCCCTTCGCATTGGGGGGTTTTCTACGTAAAAATGATGGTGTCTGATTTATTTTTCGTTGCATGAGTTTATTTATTTATTGCTGCTAGTTGCTATTACCTATTTAATTTTACACAAAGAAATGGTAGAAAAATCCTGATGTTTGTTGGAATATTGTGAATTCACCCTAACATGTCCCCTAAAAAAAATATGGAAAAGAAACTATTATTGCATGCTATGAAAGCAAAAAAATGCTCAAAGGTAAATTAAGAATAAGAATAAAAATAAGAAAAATAGGAACATATATGTCCATACTCTAACAAAGTCAAGCCATTCCCACTTGGGCCATATTAGGAGTTTTTTTTCTGGACAATAAAAACAGACTAAACTAGCCAAGTATCCTCTTCTAACCGAGTGGTACTTGGTGATTGGCAAGCATATATCAAGGAATCAATCAACCCTGATACCAAGGCTCGAAAAACTTAATAATGATCCAGCAGCTAGCATATGTGGCTTCTGGAGATCATAGTAGAAGCCCAAAAGGGAGTCAGAATAACTTTAAACCATAATTCTTAGAACCCTCATTTGCAATTACTCACATTCCATATAATTTGTGATGTCAACACCACCTACTTCTATTCTCTGAAGAAGCTTTTAGTTCTAATAAAATTAAGGCCCATTTTACCCCTATTCTGAACATGAATTTGGTTAAAAATGTTAAACGATGATGAAATGGATATTTAGGTTCTCACACTTATGTCAACCATGCAATGGAGAAAATGAAAAAATTTCAGTTTGATTTTTAAGTTAGGCTAGGTGTTGGATCTTAGCCATATTCCAAAAATCTCACAGCAAGTTTCTAATATTTAATTTAGAATCCCCCACTTTTTAAAGATGAAGTTTATATTCATCACAAAATATTATATTTAACCACATCGTATAATGGTGGCAAATAGTTTTTAATAATATTTTGACATGAATTTTGTCTTGAATTATACCATATTATAAGTTTTTTTAATAATATTTTGACATGAATTTTGTCTTGAATTATACCATATTATAAGTTAAGCCTAATTAATTCAATATTAATTTTATACAAAATATTTTTTTTTAAAATGTCTCTTAAGCATGTCAGATGGCAAATATTTTTTTTTTTTCCTGAAATATAGTCAACATTTCCAAATCTTGATAGGAAATTTGATATCAAATTCTGTTTAGGAACAATAAAAATAAAATAATTTTTAATTTTTAAATCATTATGTTAATTTTGATTTTTTTTGGGGGAGAATTGTGTTTTGAGCCCAGTTGGGCCCAAAAATTAACATTTGGTCCATATAACTTCTATAATTGATGGAAATGATATAAGGTGTTAAAAGACTAATACATCCTTCAAATTTCTATATATTACATTTTAAGGATATAAAATAGTGATGGACTAAAATACCTAATGACCTTTCACATAAGCTTTTTTAGTCTTTATTGCACCACTATTCATGCAACCATAATAATTCTATTTTAACAATTTGAATTTTTCATTGTTTTTAATTTTTTTTTATATAAATAATTGAAAATCAACATTATTTTCTATTTTAAATTATAAATAAAGAAAAATTATGTTCAAAACTATTTTAAAAAATACTTTCTAAAAAAATGGTCATATGATTTATATTTTTTATATTTTCTTTTTGAAAAAACATTTAATTAAAAAATGAAAACTATTTTTAAAAATAAAAATTAAAAACCTTGTTTAGTACTATTTTTTATGTGAAAATAATAAAAATAATTAAATTTCATTCATTGATTATCCATTTTTTTTTTCATTAGTTATTTTAATAATAAAATAAATAAAAAATATAGTATGTTTACAATTAAACAAAGAAATTGATCGATTATGTGTTTTTTATGGAACTATCTTTTACATAAAAAATAATTAAATAACTAAATTATATATATTTATTACTCTTTTTAATTTTATTTTCTTTATTTATTTTTTTTGTCTAATAGAAAATTTAAATATATCCATAATTAACAAAGTAATAAATTAATTGTGCACATTTTAATATATTAAAATAAATTATTTTCTAATTTAAATAAATAAAATGAAATAAGTAAATAAATTTGGGGTTATTTCTATTTTTTAACATATCTTATATCAATATTTTTTATGGTTAAATAATTTTTTTATTTTTTTCTTTAATTTCAAAAATAAAAAGAAATAAATAAATAAATTTGGTATTTTCTAGCTAATCTTATATTCATATTTCTTATGGTTAAATAAATTTTTTATTCTTTTTTCTTTATTTCCAAAAATAAAAGGAAATAAATAAATAAACTTGGCTTAAATAATAGTTTTTAAGTAATTTCTTTGTCTTATTTTTAATTACATTTTGCATTGAAAATAAAATAAAATAACCTTTTATTTGTTTTAATTATTTTAAATGTCAAACTATTAGGAACATAGTTTACACACTCATGTGAATATAATTTATACATATATATATATATATGAAATTTATACCATTATACAAGGTTATTATACTAATTGTACAAGGGTGTACAAAACTGTACATTTTGAACAACTTTTTTTTTTCTTGTCATTTAAGGATTATACGTTCTCCTATCATAAATTCTTTTATTTCATGTACTTTATTTAACTCGCATATAACAATTCAAATACTTACCTTAATAATGATGTTTAGAGAAAAATTTTGTTTTTACATTTTATATCATTTTTTAAATGAAACCATTGGAAACATAGTTCACACATCATATGTGGCACATAATGTATGCATATGGATGAAATTTGCACCATTTTACAAGGGTGTTATACTAACTGTACAAGGTAAATGTTCAATTGGATAAGACAAATGTTCTAACTACACAAGACTATTCTTTGTGAAATATTTTAATCAATTTTGGACAATTTTTTTTTTTTTTTTTGTCTTGTCATCTAAGGATTGCACTCTTAAGGTACACATTCCTCTATTACACACTCATCTTATGCACTTTATTTAACTCGCACATGATAATTCGAATACTTATCCCACTAATGATGTTTGAAAGAAAATTTTGTTTTTCCATCTTCCACTATTTTTTGAAACAAACCATGGTTAACCTATTGTAGACCCCCCCCCCCCCCCCCAGAGAGAGAGCTGGCATTTTCCATTATTAAATTTTTCTGACCACCCCGGGATTTCAGCTGGAGGAGGCGGCCAGATTAGACGAAATGCAGCTGGTGGTCAGAGAGGCCATGCTGCTGACGAGTGAACAGAAAAAAAATCAAGTAGCGGCTTGTTGAAGAAGATACAAAGAAAAGAAAAAGGGTTGTCGGGGGGAGGAGATAACGCACAGAACAATCACGTTGGGGGGAGCAGATACAGGTATTTGTTTCTATAAGCTTTCGGCTTTTCCATGTTCATGCCATTTCCGTTAAGTTTTCCTGAGTATCATGTGATTCCGCTTTGGATGTTTGGATATGTTCATTGAAATCTATCGTTTGTTTAACATCGAATTCAAGTTCGCTTTTACCACTCGTATTTGATTTCTAGCCCGTTGTGTGCCCTCTGTTTTGTTATTTTGTATGAAAGATCGGCATGCACGTCCTAATTTTTGTTTTAAAACTCACCTAAAATCTACTAAGACCCACTCCTATGTCTGAGTTCATGAACGGAGTACGCGAAGCGAGGTCCGTAGGGGTTCATCTTCCTTTCTAACCACCAAGGTTGAGGACAAATCGAGTTTCTGTTGAAAATTTAAAGCCCGAGATTAGTGAATTTGGTGGGTTTTATGCGCGTTTCTAAGCAACAGCTTCTGGTGGCTGCTTCTAAGTTGGGATTTGATGCTATTACAGTGGATTGGATCTCACTTTCACTTCAAAGACCATGTCTCATATCCATGCGATATACCCGTCTTCTCGCCACGACTTCTCTCTCTACACCGCAGCCATACCCATTCTCCCTCATTACTGCATCCACCACCTTTCCCACTTATCCCCCATTCATCCATCCCGTATCCTCCCATGTGCATGCGGTTCACGCACACGGCCTGCTAGTACCCTCCCCAAGCCTTCTTGTAAAATCCACTTCCCACCGTTTTCGAATCCCTTGCCAAGCACCCCCCACATTCTGCCCATTTCCTCAAGCCAAAGCTCTAACCGACGCCGACCTGGACTCTGGTGAAGACCACTCCATGGCTGCCGCTCCATGGTCCTCCAAGACCTGAGTGTGAAGGCACACTTGGTGACAGTCAATGCCCCGTCAAGCCGTCGACACCTCCGCCGTTTCTGCCTCCAACAGCTCCCATGCCGTTTCCGGTTGTAGTTTTGACGAGGACGAACAAGACCTTGAAGCGGCGTCATCAATGATAGGTCTTCAGAGTCATTGGGACGCCGCGCATGCAGATCAGTCGGCGAGCTCCCGCGGACACGGCCAGGTTCGTTGAGGTGCAGTTTGGAGCATAGGATATGGAGTTCATTGGCCCCCAGCCCAGAAGCTTGAGGAGTACATGTCCATGCACGATGGTGTAATTAAAGGCCATGAACGAAGGCCCAATAGAGTTCAAAAAATTTATTTTGCTGGGTTATTCTATGGGTTATTCTAATCAGAAAATTGGTCCATTGGCTTGCTTCCACTTTATACGAATCACTTTATTTAAAGCACTAATTTTTTTTAATAAACTTTCTAACTTCCAATTTCCAAGCCCAATTTATAAAAATTCAACCTTCAAATAATACTTCAAAATTCCAATCTTTAAAATTCAATTCCAATTTCCAAAAATTCTCATTAATTTATTTAATCACTAATATTTTATTTATTTATTTTAAGATTCTATTTTAAACAATTCTTTAAAATTTCCGACCTTCGAATTTAATTTCTAATTCCAAAATTCTAATACTCACATTAATCTATTTTATTATTATTATTTTGATTATTTATTCTAAAATTCCATTTTAAACCATTCATTAAAATTTCTGATTTTCGAATAAAATTCCTAATCCCAAAAATTCCCATATTCCCATCAAATTATTTGATCATTAGTATTTTATTTATTTATTTCAAAAACTCCATTTTAAATCAAATTCTTCAAAACTTCTGATTTCCGAATTAAATCCCTATTCCCAAAAATTCTCATATTCTCATTAATTTATTTAATCATTAGTATTTTATCTCCATTTTAAATCAATTCTTTAAAACTTCAGATTTACAAATTAAATTCCTAATCCTAAAAATTCCCATATTCGCATTAATGTAATCACTAGTTTGTTTATTTATCTTAAAATTCTATTTTAAACAATTCTTTAAAATTTCTGACTTCTAAATCTAATTTCCAATTTCAAAAATTCCAGCATTCCCATTCATTTATTTAATCATTATTTTCATCCTTATTATTACTATTCCATTTATTTATTTCAAAATCCCATTTTTAAACATTTATTTTGAATTCCAATTTCCAAACTTTATTTTCTTTCAAATTAATTTTCAAAACTCCAATTTCTCTCAAATTTAATTCCCAAAATTTAAATTCCTAAATTTAATTTTTAAAACTCCAAATTTTCAAATAATTTCCAAAACTCCAATTTTTATTTTTTTTTATTTTTTAGAAAAACTTTTATTTTTAAACAATTCTCCAAAATTCTAATTTCCAAAATTCTAATATTCACATTTATTCATTTAATCATTATTATTTCATTTATTTATTTATCTACTCATTTTTAAAAATCCCCTCTCTAAATAACTCTTCAAATTTTCAATCTAAAAAAAAAAAATTCCACTATTCCCGTTCATTCGTTTAAATATTATTTTTGTTATTATTATTATTATTCCATATTCATTTATTTATTTATTTTAAAAATTCAAATCATTATGGTTTAATTATTCAAAAATCTTACTTCCAAATTTAATTTTCAACTTCAAAAATTTCACTATTCACATTCAGCTGTTTAATGACGATTTTCGTTACTATTATTATCTCATTCATTTATTTATTCACTTATTCATATATTCAGAATCTCATCTCTAAATAATTTCTCAAAATTTCAATCTCTAAATTCAATCTCCAATCTCTAAAGTTCTATTTTTCGCAATTATTTACTTAATCTTTATTATTTCATCATTATTATTATTCCATTCCTTTATTTATCCACTTATTTGTTTATTAAAATTCCGTCTTTAAATAATTTTTCAAAATTCTGATTCCCAAATTTAGCTCTCTGAAATTCTAATTCCTTTCAAATTTAATTTCTAAAATTCTCATTCTTATATTTAATTTCTAAAAATCTAATTTTCAAATAATCTCTAAAACTCCAATTTTCAAATAATCCCTAAGACTCCAATTTTCAAATAAATTTCAAAAATCCAGTTTTCCCTCAAGCTGTTTTTAATTTCTATTTGGTGACGCATGTGGTATGTTTTGTACTCTTTATTATACACTAACCTCACTTCTTGATAGCGCTTTATGGATCGCTGCCCAGGTACGCATCCACATCCGCTCTGGTCATTTTTGGTATGCATGTTTAGATTCTCACGTGTGCATGATCACTCTGAGTATTCATTGATTCCCTCATCAATTGTCATGATTGCTTCATTTTATTAATAGAGACTCGACTTTAGGGACTTAAAGGGGTGCTACGGTCTGTACCGTACCTTCCCGATAAGTAACCTGACCCCCGAGCCTGACTCGGTTTTTCGCAGACCGCCTTTTCCAAAATAAGGAGTCACACTTAGGGTTTTTATTTCTTATTTTGTTTACCCTTTTAAAAATAAAACAAAAATAAGTGGCGACTCCAAGTCATTTTTCTTAATCAATTAAATCAATTTTCCAAAATAAAAATCAAGCTCGGCATCGAGTGGGAAACGCATGAGCCGAAATGCGGGGTCCACACCTACCTATGGTTACACATTGAGTAGCAGGTATATGGAATTTGAGTCACTGTACAAGGTATTTACACTAATTGTACAAGGGTGTACAAGACTATTATTTGTGAAGGATTTTAAGTGATTTTGAAAAACTTGTTTGTTTATTTCCTCTAACTGAGGATAAATGACATTCCTTACACACATTGATTAAATATACATTCATCTCATGCATTTTATCTAACTTGTATATGGTTATTTGAATAGGTACCTCACTTATAATGATTGTAAAACAAAATTATACAACAATTTTTTTTCTTTTTTAAAACCAAACCAATGCAAACATGGTTAACCGATCTATTTTCAGATATTCATGAGATGATTTATGAAATTTGAGTTATTGTACAAGGGTATTACATTAACTGTACAAGACAAATTTACTAATTGTACAAGGGTGTACAAGACTACTTTTTGTTAAGGATTTCAAGTGATTTTAAAAAACTTTCCCATTTTTTTCCACTCAAAGATTTTTTTTCCCCACTCAAATTCTCTCACTCAAGAATTGTTTCGAATTTTATTTTAAAATTTCATCATCAAAATTTTGTAATTGCATATTTTGTTTTTGTAGTTTTAGCAATGTTCTTTCTTTCCACTATTTTTTTTAATGAAATTTTATCCAAATGAATCTATATTTAAAATTATAATCATATTTATCAAATTTTTTACTTAAATTATCTTTAATTCTTTTAATATATTTATACTCATTTATTTAAAAAATGAAAAACTAATTTTTTTTTTTTTTTTTTGTAAATATGTTCTATTACCTTTCAAGTAAAAAAAGTAGATAAGTTTGAAAGTCAATAAAAAAATTTAAATACCACTTTCAATAATTTTTAGATAAAATTTTATATAATATATTTTATTTGAAATTTAATTTCTAAAGTTTAACTAAAAAAATTGTATTGGCAATTTTCTTGTTGTGAGTCAAAATACTTTGCATTAGTTTATCTAGATAAGAAAAATTATTAATATAATATTAGAACTTCATATCTTAGTTATTTTTTTTCAATAAATTTATCTTTTTTAAAATTTTAAAATAAAAACATTAAAAATTAAAAAGCTAAAAGGATATGTATATAAAATAAAGTGAAGTGATAGTCAATTTAAAAAAATTTTAAAATATGGTTAATGTAGAAAATATAAAAAATAATTAAAATAAGAGAAAAATATAAATGAAAGCAAATATAAATTTAAAATAAAAAATGAAAATTAAACTAAAAGATAAATATAAAAAGATAAAAAATATTTGGATGAAAAATCCCAAAATTTTTATCATTACTTTTAATAAGAGCAAAAAGATTCAATATCTTTAAAAATGAAAAATAAAAAAACATTATTGCTTTTTATTTGACATAAAATAGAAATATATATTGGAAGAAAAAGAAAAAAAAAATTAGAAATGAGTAATACTTAATAGGGAATAGAAAAGGGGAAAAAAAAAACACAAAAAATTGAAATTCACACTCATTTGTAGGCATATAAGGGTTAAGGATATTTTAGAAATTAATAAAAGATAATATCTTTCATCTTAATTTTCATACTTTGTTTGGGTCTTAAGCTTAAATATGAATGATATATGGACCAAATATTAATTTTTGAGCCCGGCAAAACACAATTCTCCCTTTTTTTTTTTCGCATTATTGAAATAATTTCTGTTTTAGACTCGGCTCTTCTCGCTCTCCCACCGTCCCCCAACTTTGGTTTCCCTCTCTCCTCTCATAATTGACGAGTCGCAAACCTCACCGGTGTGGCGGGAATTGAAATATTCCTATTGCCGGAAACGGTGACCGGTCGGAGATTAAAACCCTAGATCAACCAGAAGCTCACTGAAGAGGGTTCTACAGATGTGAAAACAAGTTAGAGAAGACAATTTGTTATTTTTTGTATGTTAATTTGTTCAATTTCCTTTAATAATCAGCCTCTGCCATTGATTTTCGGTTTGAAATTTACGTTTTCTAGGTTTAGATGTTCTTCCTTAGCTTGATTGAGCACACACTCCGATTGTCGCCTCATCTTCTGGACCTTCCTCTCAGTGAAGCCATCAAAGGAGAGCTTGAAAGTCTCTTCTTAGACAAGGTCGGGAGATTGGGCATTATCTTTGCGTTTTTTATTTGTTATCGTGATTTCAAAGCATTTAAGGGATTGAGAAGAATGTGTTTTGATGAAGGTCGTTGCGAATTTGGGGCTGTGTATCTTTGTTAATGATATCAGGTCTATAGATGGTGGTTTTGTCTTCCCTGGGGATAGTGCTTCAACCTATACGGTATACTTAAATCTAAAATTTGGTTTTCATACTTTATCTATCTCGGATTGTGTCATGCCTACATATTCTGCTGTCGAAAAAGATGATAGGCTGGACCAATTTTTATGGAATGTCCAACTCTTCTAATGTTTCTGCTCATATAATAATTGAAAATCATGGTATCTTGGCAGGTGGAGTTTAGATTGGTTATGTTTGGGTTGTTTATTGAGGATATTATCACTGCAAAACTTAAAAGAATCGGACGCCAATGGCTTAAGAAGTATGTATTAAGGCCTCTTATTTGTATTATGAATTAATCAAAATATATTTGCATCTGTTATTCTATTGTTCTTATGTTAATCTTGGGGAATAGTGTTATCTATTTCATCACACATGCTTAAAATGTATGTATTTATGCACATATTTTGACTTGTTAGGTTTTGGAAATTTTTATTTCCTCTTTGGTGGGTCTTAAGTTAAACATAAACTTTTGGTTGCTTTATGGGATGATAAATTATTAAAACTGGTGCTTAAGCAACACATGACTTCAATGAGACAGTTCCTCGGTTATGATGAATTGAGAATTAGATGGGTTGATTTGGGAGTAATGCATTCATCTTATAAATTATGATGACAATGCATTTAAATGAAAATGTTCTAGGATAATGTAAAGATATGTATTTAAATGATTTTAATCATTAATACTTGATCCAAATGATTTTATTAAGTGTGGTTTCTGCTGAGTTGCCCAATGCTCTCTTTAGACCTGTTCCTGCATATGATGTTATCTGTCCATATGATGGAAAAATAAAATAAAATAAAACACCCCCTTCTGCACTTCTAGTGAATATTTCATTATTCACAGTTATGGTGAGTAGCTCTCTTGTATCCATTTTTCTTTTGTCGATGCTTTCTCCTTTAGTAATTTGGTCATTTGGTGAGCTTTTGTTCCTCAAAATATGTGGATTCTCACATAACGTGGCCTTTTTTTTTTTTTTTTTTTTTTTTGCATGTGTATATAGATACTTGTAATGAAACAACTACTAATTGAATTGTTCTAATAATGAAAGTAGCTACATGTCCCTTGAATATGCTTTGGAAGTCTCTTTTTATGACTTTGTTGTGAGTATTACCTTGACACTTGCCTGTTTTTGTCAGAATCCAGGGTCTTTTTTGTTAGTCACATTGTATATTGCCTCTCTTTTTTATCTCCTGTAGCTAAAGAAGTCCAATTTCACAAGGTTGTGCAGCACAAAGAGCATGCTGACTGTGAATGAAAGCTTTCCAGGGCCGGTCATTCGGATTCATAGAGGCGATAAGGTGTATGTGATTGTGCAGAATGAAGGTGATTACGGTGTCACTAAGAAAGAGGAAACTGTTAGGCATGGAGTGAAGCAAACAAGGAATCTATGGTCAGAAGGTCTTTGTTTGTTTTTAACATATTTTAATTATTTTTACTCTTTTTTTTTTTGTTATTTGATGAGAATTGTTTTAAAAAATAATTATACAATAAAGAATGATTAAAATAAAATATTATCCATAAAATTTACTTCTAAAACATATTTGAAAACACAAAAGAAATTGAGAAAATTCTACCCCCAAAAAGAAGAAAAAAAAGAACAAAAGGGCTCAACAAAGAGAAGCTTAACCATCACCCTTGTCCTCAAGTAATGAAATATGGAAAAGACAAACTGCCCTACCCTTAAAGAATCCTAAACAAGAGAACAAGAAATTTCGGAGGAAAAAAAAATTATGCTTATCTTTGACCTCTTCATCCCTTCCAAATTGTTACCCTCCACGTCCATTTTCTTTTAGCATGACAAAGTCTTGACACCAAATATGACATCCCCCATGAAGTACAATGCAATTAAGCTTGTTTCAAAGGTTTTTAAAAGGAAGATTGCCATCAGAGATTGGAAACGTTTTCATCACTTTGAAGAAGGTGTGTTCTTGCATGGACTATTGGTAACCAATATATAGAATTCTGAAATTCATGTTAAAGAAGAAATATGTAATTACTTGAGGGTTTCTACATGATCCCTTTCTATTTACTCTATTTGAAGTTACATGGAAACATAAATGAGAAATTGGATGGGCCTAAACAGTTTAACTCATTTGCAAAATGCACTACTATTGAAGAGAAACTGTTGGCTCTAAAGCCAAAGAATTTGGATTTTGTTCAAGCTGCTGGACTTCCTCTTACAATTGAGACAGCCTATGATGGTCTCGAAAGGACTGGATTTTCTGTTGGTAAATCGATTCTTGTTTTGGGTGGTGTTGGTGGAGTTGGAAGCCTTGTTATCTAGGCATTTGAATTTCAGTTCCTAATTATTTATTTTCCATTTTAAATGTTATCCATTCATGGCCTACAATGGAAAAAAAATCTTTTGTACTTAAAATATGAAACTCCTGTTGCAGTTAGATGGGGTTCCTCTATTTATTAGTTGTTAAAAATTGAGATAGGGGCTCTCAGTAGAGCAAACAGAACAAAATTTGTGCTACTGTTGCCCCCTAAATAATTAGGATAAGGCAAATGAATACGATATAGAAACAATAATTCCATTTTTCCTCCTTTTTTATGGCTTGAGCCATGCAAAACAAGTGTTTGGTGCCTCAAGAGTCGCACTGCTACTTCAAGTACAAGAAAACTTGAGCTAATGAAGAGCTTGGGAACTGATTTGATGATTGACTACACTAAGGAGAAGTTTGAAGATTGGCAGAGAAATTCGATGTAGTTTACTATGCAGTTGGTAAATTCTTGTATTTATTGCTCATTTTGAAGAGTCACTTATTGCACTATTATCCTTTACTTGAAATGCCCTTTATCCCACTTTAGCTTATTGAAATTTAATTCCTCTGCTCCATATCTGTTTGGGTCTTGTTTGATAGAGTGAATTGCTGGTGGATGAACACATAACTTTTTCCTTTCTACATTAGTAAGGCAGTGTGGTAAGGCAGTGAAAATAGTGAAAGAAGGAGACAGTGTGGTGGCCTTAATTGGTGCCGTCACACCTCCTGGTACCACTTGAATCAGCAAAACTTTGAGTCTCAATTCTCATTGTCTTCATATCCTCTGTTTTTCTAGAGAAGGGTGAGAATTCAGACTTGGGGATTAACTATTTTTTTTTTTTTTGTTGACTTGTTTCTTGTAATTGAAGAGAAAATGACTACGGCTTTGCATGTGACCTATTATGGTGCTTCAAGTTTATCTTAAACTGAAAATTGATTCACTTTAATCACTCTAGGTATGGAAAAAGCCAAATGATGACCATGAGCATGGAGATGCATATCAGGTAATTATTACTTGTGTTGTTTGAATCCATGTTTCTATTTAACTCTCGTCAGCTTGATTTTATTTTTGGCTGATACAGGCAGCAAAAGTGGAATTTTTGAGAGTATTTTCCTTGGTGAGAGAGGACTTGTTTTTATAATTATTTGTCGAATTTTTGAACATATGAAGTTGATAGCATCTCAACTTTTCCCAACAAAGCCTGAAGCTGGGAAGCTAATTGCTGCCACCATCACATTTTTTTATAGCATCTACATCAAGTATTATGCTCATAAGTCTTTTTTGTACTGGTGCCTACGCTCTGCCTCTCATGTTTCTTTTCAATAATAAAACAAACCTGCTTATGAATGGTGTTGGCTTAGTGACGAATGTCAAAATCTGGAACTCCTATCATTCATTATATTATGCTTCCTGACTCCGCAAAGAATGGGTCCTATATTTGAATCTATCTCATTCTATTTTGAGATGAGATTGAAGATCAATACCATGTCATTTACATAAGTTTTTTTTCTGTCTCCTTCGTAACCTTGCATACTATATTTAAAACTTTTGCTAAAAGTTGCGATGCCCAAAGTCTTCAATATCCATGCCAACACCATTGTCACTTGCTCAACCACATGAAGGTTACTGATCAAGTCTGAAAAGGGACTGCATCATTTTCTCTTTCAATCATCCATTTTTTCTTGATTAATTGATTTAGCTCATGTCTGGAATTTTTGTGTCTGCATGTTTTTAGGTAATATCTTGGGAATCAGTAGCAAAAAAAGTTTGGTTCGTTATGCCTAGTCCTTAAAAATGTTATACAGCCTACATACATTCTTTGTTAGAATTTGAAAAAGGATTAATATTTCTTTGTTGCTAATGGACAAGGCAGCTC
This sequence comes from Vitis cinerea var. helleri x Vitis rupestris, assembly GCA_945999865.1. NCBI lineage: Eukaryota > Viridiplantae > Streptophyta > Magnoliopsida > Vitales > Vitaceae > Vitis > Vitis cinerea var. helleri x Vitis rupestris. The sequence continues at coordinate 4,485,061 of OX253930.1, read as the reverse complement.
TCCTCGGAAGCGTATCAATCATGTCAAGGATCTAATATATGTTTAACAACTGTTTGCAAGTTCTAATTTTTGTGAAACGGGTTGGTATGTGTTTTAAATTTATTTTATTTTATCTTTTTTAGGTGTTGCAATATTTTACACATTTATTTTAAATTTATTTATTTTATTTTACCTTAGTGGTATGTTTCATTTGCCCTAGCCTCTAAGAAATGGTTAATGAGGTGCTAGTCCTTAGTCTCTCCACGTAAGTAGTGGTAGTGGGGTGTTATTTTCTAATGAGTAGCAGGTTGTTTCCTTATTTCTAGCTAAGAGTCATTTGTAACTTTGCCTATACAGGCTTTATGTGTATAAGAAAGGTTTCCTACATTCTACCCTATTATTTTTAACACTTTTGCAAAATAACCAAATAACTAGGAAAATGCTAAGTCCAAATTTGGATAATTGAATATTTACAATGAAATCTAGGTCATTGAACCAGGGTACAAAAAAGTTGGAACAAGGTACAAGGGTAAGGTGTCAAAATGTGGTATGGAAATCTCATTGCTCTAATTTTCAAGGTATTTCATCACTATTTGCCCGATTTATTGTGGCTATTTCACTGCCACGTCAGCATGTATGTTCTTCAAAATTTTAAGGCCCCTGGAGTCTATGCCGTCCATACCCAACCCATGGTTTGCTTGTGATGATGGCTTGGGGCATTGTCTATTAAATGCACCATACTTTTTTCTTAAAATTTTGATGTAGGATTGCTCCTCTTAAGCCCATAAAAAATTCATTGAAGCTCACCCACAAGGCTATAGGTCAAACCTTAGCGCTCAAGGATGAGATTCCACTAAAAGAAAGGCCTTTTTTTGTTAGATTTGCACATTTAATTGTATATATAATATTATTAATTACAAATAAGTTAATTTTTTTTATTTTTTACATAATAATTAAATATATGATAGATATGAATTTATAACGTGAGTGATAAGGCACTACTTCATGCTGATAGTAAATTTTTTAATGATTTATCAATTAATATGGAGTTAAGAACTCTTTCTAACTGAATTTTTGGTAATTAATATTTACGGAATAAATTTCTTCTTTTGAAATTTTGGTTTTAATATTTCTATTTAAATCTACTGGGAAATTTGTTTTGTAAATATTTCTTAAGCAGTCTTGAGTACACTTTGGAAGTTTTCTCACTACAAAATGTTTGAGAATTGCATCAGTCCAGTTGATATTTTGTAAGGAAAATCCATAAAGTTTCAAAATAGAGAGAAGTATAAAAAAAATTCAAAAATACCTCTGAACAATGACAATTATTTTTTCCTTTTTCTTTTTGTTCACAAAATAGATTTTCTTATAGAATAGGAAATTCATTTACAATTTTACCTTTTATTATTAAGCCTCTTCAGCCAATAATAAACCTGTGACACAAATTTTACTAACCAAAGTTTCTAAAAATTCACCATAAAGGGGTCCTTTTCATTAGACATTACCTATTTGTATTAGCCCTTAACTGCATTTGGAAAGGAAAATGAATTGTTAAAATTTGAATTTTGTTGTTAATCAGTCCTTGGTCTCCAATAGTTTAGTCGTTTGTGATTTTATTGTCTTCAAGAGATCAGTTGGAGGGGGTTGAAATTGAACCACTCTACTTTAGATGCAATATATAAAGAAGTTTGTAACTGCTGGTAGATTGATAAATACTTCTTGTTTTGACTTGGAAGTGGGATATTTCTTTTATTAGTAGATTTATAGAGGTTTTGATCCGAGGTTAATGTAAACGACAAGATTTAATAATATATCCGAGGTGTGCAATACTTACATCATTCTACAAAAGAACGAAAATCACAAAACTCAAGTGATATTTATCACCATTTGGAGACGTTATGCATTTAGGTGACAAGCAACTGCTTGCATTTGCATGAGAATGACAGGACTAGTTTATTTCTCTATGAAATGTCACAGGCATATATACAAAATCAAATCAATCCAAAGAATATAAAATATATACGAAAGAAACAAAGGATGAAAGTACATACCTTATTAGTATATAAGCAAGCACTCCCTCAAAAGAAATTGTTAGTTTAACAAGGTAATAAATCTAAGAGTTATATCATATATACAAGGCATCATGGTAAACAAAGAATGAATTAGAAGAAAAGATACAAATTCTAAGTGATGAGGCATGCATAAAAGATTATGACTAAATTATGATATACATTCAGCAAACAGCAAAACAGGATAGCATATAAAAGTCTTCTAAATAAATCTAAAACAAATACTAAACATCCTCATTTCATCATGATAAAAATTAGGTATGGCCTTAATAAGTCTACATCAATTTCCGAAAGGCCAAATCAATTATTCCCATCAATCAATACACAATGAATTCAGCTAAAATCCAGAATAGAACTCATCACAAGATAAAACATTAAAAAAAATCTAGAAGTTGAATTTTTACATAAAAAATAAAAATAAAAATTTGAGCAATAACTCCAAGGAGTGTGGTTTCTAGCCCAATTGGAAAAATTCACAAATCATATGTCAAATAGTACCAGCACTCAAAACAATCAGATTGGTTCAAAACAGGGTCAGTGCACAGGGCATGCAAAAATGAATTTTTTTAACCCACCTAGGTTTCCTAAAATTCATACACAATATTGATAATGTCTATTTCAAAGGAAAAATGACACTGAGGCATAATCAAGAATCTAACGTATTTAAAATCAATTTAACATTCAGAATGCCCAAAACAGAGCTTGTGTAGAAAGTACCTAAAGACAAAATTATATCTTCTGTTAGGAAAATCCAAATTAAGTAATCCAAGTGTCTAAAATTAAATTCAGAGAGTTTACTATTAGGAAAAAAAATATAATCATGAATTAAACATGTCATCTTCTAATTTAAATTCACAGATCAATCTCGAGGGTACAGAATAAAGCACTGAAATAAGCTATTACTTGAAAACTAAGATTTCAAAACTCGAAAATGAACATGTAGGGAGTTACCACTTCCCAATTTAACTTGAATGGAATTTTCCATGATTAAAGAGCTCCATAAGAAGCCATGTCCAAATTTCATTCCCATGAAAGGTCACAAATTCATTTTAAAAACAAATTTGAAATGCATACCAATTCAAAAAAAAGGTAGCATTGATGTTTCTGAAAACTCATTTTGAACCTATGGAAGTAAGAGGCTATTAGAAATGAGAACGATCATTTTTGAAAACCTTAAAATCATTTTTGAAATTCTTGAAAACAATTTTTACAAACACACGACCAAAAAAGGGAATCAAAATAAATAAAGAACACCTGTTCAAGCTAAATATGTGCATTAGCGTGTGTGAAATATGAAGATCAACATGCAGCTATACCTACCTTTGTTAGTAACCTAAACATGCATAAGATATCAATTTAAAGACCCTAAACATGTTACTAAATCACCAAGCAGTCAATGACAACAAAAAATTCTCAATTATTATCAAATTTATTCATAAGTGGGTTACTTCACAAGAAAATCAGCAAGTGATTAGAACAGAAGACTGTACAAGATAAATTTGAAAAAAATATCTATAAGTCAAATTTCATCATGAAAATTTTCAGAGAATATCTCCTATATGTCTAGTTTATCATCCAAGTGGCCAAATTAATTAATTAGATCCCATTTACAACCAGATTTCATAAGAGATGTCCAGAACAAAGTAATTTTCCATAGCATGAGAGAATTAATTTTTTAATTAACTTAGAGATGTCTTAAAAATTCTACAAAAATTCACACAACTCATTAATATGTCTACTTTATATCAAAAATAATCATAGGAGAAGATCATATGCATAATATATTTAAAATTAAACTAACATCTCGCAGCTCTAGAAGAGCACCTGTGCAATAGGTGTCACGCCCCAAGACCCACTCCAAGGGCGTGACGGTCATTTCACACCTCAAACCCGAAGGCTTAAAGTATAATCTGACCCAAACAATCATATTGTAACTGGATGTTACCAATTACCAAATACCTGTTCAGAGTAGCAGAACAAAATCTAAAATCCTCAAATTCAATTTCCAAATAACTTCCAAATATCAAATGATCCAAATGAACATAACTAACAGTTAAAACAAAATCCAACATAAAATCCTAAGTCAAATTCTAATGATGACTATTCCTCAGCCTAGCCATCACTCCTCACCCGAACTAAGAGTACCTGAAAAATTTTCAACAATTGGGAATGAGCTCACAGCCCAATAAGGAATATTAATGCAATTCATGGATCAAATATTTTCATTTCAAATAGGAGATATCATTTTTTTTTTCTCATCAAATATCAGAGTTTCAAAAATACTAATATATTCAAAATTCAACCAACCATTTTCATATCAAATTCAAACACTTTCACATAAGATTCAATCAAATCCATTCAATTTTCATTACTCTGGTTATCAAATATCAAATGCCCAGTTAGGTGGGACTTTTCAAATGGGTGGCTAGCTTCAAATTGTTCCTGATGGACGGAACCAAACACTACTAGTACTAGTAACCTCTAACCAAACCCCTAGAGGTTGGGGTTCAAATCAATTACATTCCCACCATGAAATGTAAAGGTCAACTATTATATCCCGTTGACAGGGCCGAATAGTCAACTATTATATCCCGTTGACAAGGGCCAAATAAACCAGAGTGATGTTTTTGTTCAAGTATTCAAATTTACACAACATAATATCTCCATATTTTGTGTCATAAATAAAACAAAATATTCCAACATAATATTTAGTGCAAAACAGTTTGATCCATGCATGGTAACAAAATATCATTTTCTTTTCCACAATTCAAAATAATATATAAAATAATTTAATTTTATAAATATTGCATTAACTTCCCTTACCTCAAAATATGCAAAGACCTTGAAGGAAAAATAACCCTGAAAAGTCTACTCCTCACCTAACACAATAAAAAGACCACTATCACTATTTACCTCAAAATATAAATCTGATAATCCTAAAATTTCTAAATGTTAAGATTAATATTTTTTATTAACAAAGTAATAATTTAATTACTCTATTCCTTATTTAATTATAATTAATAAATTCCAAATTTGTTTCTAATAACACATTTCTAATTTAATTAAATTACAATTTTATTTCATTATAAAATTCTATATATATATATATATATTTTGCTAAATCTCTCATTCTGTTTATTACAAAAAAAAAAAAAGAAAACCATTATTACTATTATCTTATTTATTAATCTAAAACTAAATATTATTATTATTATTATTATTATTTTTAATTAAACAATTCAAAAGCCATTCATGACTCTCGGGTACACCAAATCAAGAAAAGCAAAATAAGGTTTTTTTTTTTTTTTTTTTTTTTTTTTTTTCTCCCATTGCCATCATCATGATAATGAATCATTATATATATATATATATATATAAGCCTCCCTCCATCCGGGCACACGCCCAATTTTTTTTTTTTTCCCTTCCATCCCATACTGTGCACACGCGTTTTCCCTTTTTTTTTTTTTTTTTTTTTCTTTTGTCTTGTTCCATGCTTCCAGTAGCACAGTACACGTACGCCATTTTTCTTTTTTAAATTAACCCTAACCTAAAATCGAAACTTTCCAAGGAATTATTATTATTTTTTTCATCTAATAAAATTTAAGATCTCCTAAATTCCAACAATAAAATCAAAATCTTAAATTTTTATTATTTTGATATTAAAACGAATTAAAAATAAAATAATCTAACCCTAATCTAGATTTGGGGTTTTCCAAAAAAATATATCTAATGTGTTTGAAATTAATCAATGAATCTAAAATAATAATCTAGGGGTTAGAAACTTACCTATAGAGGTTTGTTCTTCAAACCTTGAAATCTGACCTCAACTTCACGTTCTCTGGAAACTCTCTGCGAACAGGAATACGATTCAAAAAAAGAACAGGAAGAAGAAAATTTTCTATTTATACCTAGGGTATTATTCGTAAAATTACCTTTTCACCCCTCTTCCATTTTATTAAATTAATTAATTAATTAATTTAATATCATTATTAAGAATTCCTAAATTACCCTTTAAAAGAAAACTTGGGCGTTACATCCTTCCTTCCTTAACAAAAGTTTAGTCCTCTAAACTTGACATACCTGAGTCTTGAAATAATTGAGGATGTTTTTCTCTCATCTCTTCTTCTAACTCCCAAGTAGCTTCACGAACACTATGGTTGCTCCATTGAACCTTTACCAATTTGACAACAGCATGACGTAGTACTTTATCCATTACATCTACAATCTGAACGGGTACCTCTTCATAGGTCAAGTCCTCAAAAATTTGAATAGGCTCCAACTCCACAACATGAGAGGGATCATAAATATACTTCCTTAGAGTCGAAACATGAAACACATTATGAACCTTAGACAGGCTTGGGGGCAAGGCTACTTTATATGCCAAAGTGCCTACTCTTTCTAATATTTCAAACGGACCCACAAAACGAGGACTAAGTTTTCCTTTTCTCCCAAATCTCATCACAGACTTCATAGGTGAAACTTTCAAGAACACATGATCACCCACCTCAAACTCCAAATCTCGCCTACGATGATCAGCATAACTCTTATGTCTACTTTGAGCTGTTTTTAATCTTTCTTTAATCAAAGCAACTTTTCCAACAGTCAACTGTACAAGTTCAGGCCCCAAAAGTTTCCTTTCTCCAACATCATTCCAACAGATAGGAGATCGACATTTTCTACCATACAATGCTTCAAAAGGTGCCATCCCAATGCTAGCTTGAAAACTATTGTTATAGGCAAACTCTACTAAAGGTAAATGATCATCCCAATTACCTTGCAGGTCCAAAATACAAGCTCTCAACAAGTCTTCCAAAACCTGAATTACCCTTTCTGATTGGCCATCAGTTTGAGGATGGAAAGCAGTACTAAAACTCAACTTAGTGCCCAAAGCTTTTTGTAGACTATGCCAGAATCTAGAAGTGAAACGAGGATCTCTGTCAGACACTATAGAAACTGGTACTCCATGCATTCTCACAATCTCCTTCACATAAAGAGAAGCTAAACGATCTAAAGAAAAGTTGACTTTCATAGGCAAAAAGTGAGCAGACTTTGTCAACCGATCAACAATCACCCAAATAGCATTATTACCCCCTGAGGTTCTTGGCAATCCTATCACAAAATCCATGGTAATATGCTCCCACTTCCACTCAGGAATAGCAAGTGGCTGCAAAGACCCTGCTGGTCGCTGATGCTCCGCTTTCACCTGTTAACACACTAAACACTGAGCCACAAATTGTGCAATATCACCCTTCATACCTGACCACCAATAGTTTTGCCTCAAATCCTTGTACATCTTTGTCCCTCCTGGGTGGATTGCAACCTTGGAACAATGAGCTTCCTCTAAAAGTTCCCTCCTTAAGTCTTCATCATTTGGGACACAAAGTCTAGTCCCAAATCTCAAGACCTCATCATCTGACAAAACAAAATCAGGCTTACTGCCCCTCTTAACTTCCTCCATAACTTGTACTAATCGGGAATCATTCTTTTGTAGGGTCTTAATTCTCCCAACTAAGTCTGGTTGTACTCTGAAATTTGCTACAAGTGCTCCTAAGCCCATAACTCGAAAGTGGACTTGTAAACTCCTCAACTCTTCCAATAATTGCCTCTGACAACCTCTAATAGCTGCTAAGGAACCAATTGACTTCCTACTCAAGGCATCAGCTACAACATTCGCCTTTCCAGGATGATACTGAATAATACAATCATAGTCCTTAAGTAGTTCTATCCATCTTCTCTGTCTCATGTTCAACTCCTTTTGGGAAAATAGATACTTCAAACTCTTATGATCTGTGAATATCTCACAAGTTTCACCAAAAAGAAAATGTCTCCAAATCTTAAGTGCAAAAACCACAGCAGCTAACTCTAAATCATGAGTAGGGTAGTTTCTTTCATAAGGCTTCAACTGTCTAGAAGCATAAGCTACAACTCTCCCATGCTGCATAAGAACACAACCCAAACCCTGATGAGAGGCATCACTATACACCACAAATCCTCCTGAACCTAAAGGGATAGTCAAAATAGGAGCTGACACTAATCTATTCTTCAACTCTTGGAAGCTACATTCACAATCATCAGACCATTCAAACTTAACTCCCTTCTGTGTCAACTTAGTTAAAGGTAGGGCAATCTTAGAGAACCCTTCTATAAACCGCCTATAGTAACCAGCAAGTCCTAAGAAACTTCGAATCTCAGTCACAGTACTAGGTCTTCTCCAATTAGCTACAGCATCTACCTTTCCAGGGTCAACTGAGATGCCATCATTGCTTACCACATGCCCAAGGAAAGAAATTCGGTCTAACCAAAACTCACACTTCTTCAGCTTAGCATACAACTGCTTATCTCTGAGGGTCTGTAATACAATACTTAAATGGCCCTCATGCTCCTCTCTACTTTTTGAGTATGCCAAGATGTCATCTATAAAAACCACCACAAACTGATCTAGATAGGGCTTGAATACCCTATTCATTAAGTCCATAAAAGCAGCAGGTGCATTAGTCAAACCAAAAGGCATAACCAAAAACTCATAATGCCCGTATCTAGTTCGAAAAGCAGTCTTGGGTACATCTTCACTTCTAACCCTTAACTGATGATAACCAGACCGAAGATCAATCTTAGAGAACACACAAGCACCTTGTAGCTGATCAAACAAATCATCAATCCGAGGAAGGGGATACTTGTTCCTCACTGTCACCTTATTCAACTCCCTATAGTCAATGCAAAGTCTCATTGAGCCATCCTTCTTTTTCACAAATAGAACAGGAGCTCCCCAAGGTGAAACACTGGGCCTGATAAAACCCTTGTCTAATAACTCCTGAAGCTGAACTTTCAACTCCTGAAGCTCCACAGGTGCCATCCTGTATGGGGCCTTAGACATAGGACCTGTTCCTGGTACCAGATCGATGGTGAACTCCACCTCTCTCTCTGGTGGCAAGCCAGGCAAATCCTCTGGAAAGACATCAGGATACTCCCTTACTATGGGTATGTCTTCCAACTTCAAATCACTTTCATTACTCATCACACTAGCCAAAAATCCTTGGCAACCCTTCTTGAGCAAGCTACTAGCTCGCAAGGCTGAGATCATACGCAGTGGTCTGTCCACATGCTTCCCTTCAAAGCTAAACTTAGGCTGACCAGGAATACTAAACGTCACCCTTTTCTCAAAACAATCAACAGAGGCATGGTAGGAAGCTAACCAATCCATCCCCAAAATCACATCAAAATCCTGAAGGTCAAGGAGTACTAAGTCAACTGGCATTTCCCTATAACCAATCATCACAATACAATTTCTAAGCATTCTACTGGCCACAACAGAATCTCCCACAGGAGTAGCAACAATCAAATCAAAGTCCATGCTAGCAACAGGCAAACCCAACAAACCAGCAAAAGATACTGAAACAAAAGAGTGTGTTGATCCAGGATCAATCAAGACTCTAGCAAATAAGGTGTGGATTCGGAGAGTACCTGTCACCACATCAGAAGTGGCCTGAGCATCTCGATGAGTCATAGCAAACACCCGTCCTTGGGCTTTGGGTTTCTGTTTATCCTCCTTATTTTCCTCTTTAGGCTTCCCAGTGATGAACTTCCTATTCTCTGGACAATCTCTGATCAAATGTCCTTGCTTCCCACAACCAAAGCAAGCTCCAGTCTCTCTATAGCATGGCCTACCCCCATGCTTCTTACCACAAGTAGAACAAATCCCATCTAAATTCTGCGCTGCCTTCCCTTTATTCTGATTTCTGCCTGATGTAGCCCTTCGCTGTGCTTGATTACCATGAGCACCATCACTTCTATTTCGCTTCCTTTGCTGTTCCCTATACTGATGAAGCTCCTCATTATCTTTCTCTGCTATAAGGGCTTTGTCAACAACCTCTGAATAGACACCAAGCTTCAGAATAGATATCTTGTTCTTCAAATAAGGCTTCAATCCATCCTGAAACTTTAATGCCTTTTCCTCCTCTGTAGCAATCAACTGTGGGGAAAAACGTGATAACTCTGTAAATTTGGCCTCATACTGAGCCACAGTCATATCCCCATGTTCCAAACGAATAAACTCTCCCACCTTCTGCCGCCTAACACTGTCAGGGAAATACTTTTTGTAGAAAGCCTCCCTAAATTGTCTCCATGTTATGGGTCCCTGATCCTCCAAAAGTCTCCTTGTCATACGCCACCAATGATCTGCCTCTTTATCTAACATAAAAGCTGCATAAGAGGCTTTTTGCTCCTCAGAGCAATCTATTACACCAAAGAATTTCTCCATTTTAAGGATCCAAGCCTCTGCCTCTGTGGGATCTATAGCACCAGAAAAGTAAGGAGGACCCAATTTCTTGAAGTCATCAAAAGAGCTACCCCTAGAAGATGAAGACTGTCCCTGAACATTAGTCCCAGCAGCTCGAGCTTGGCGTTCAACTAAACCAGCTAGTGTCCCAAGATACCTATAGATCCCTTCTGCACTCACAGGAGGCAAACCCTCAATTGGAGGTACATCATCATTAGCCTAACTGTTTTGTGAAGAAGCTGCTCTTCTTGGTGGCATGATGTCCTAAAATAATAAGACATAACTAAATTATTCACTAAAGAACCAATTAGAAAATTTCCAAATAAAGAAGAATTGGAATTTATACTAAATGAAACTAAAACTTAAACAAATGCGTCACTCATCTATCCCCAATCTAAACCAATTCAAATTCCCATCAAGATCAAAACCTAGTGCTCTGATACCACTCTGTCACGCCCCAAGACCCACTCCAAGGGCGTGACGGTCATTTCACACCTCAAACCCGAAGGCTTAAAGTATAATCTGACCCAAACAATCATATTGTAACTGGATGTTACCAATTACCAAATACCTGTTCAGAGTAGCAGAACAAAATCTAAAATCCTCAAATTCAATTTCCAAATAACTTCCAAATATCAAATGATCCAAATGAACATAACTAACAGTTAAAACAAAATCCAACATAAAATCCTAAGTCAAATTCTAATGATGACTATTCCTCAGCCTAGCCATCACTCCTCACCCGAACTAAGAGTACCTGAAAAATTTTCAACAATTGGGAATGAGCTCACAGCCCAATAAGGAATATTAATGCAATTCATGGATCAAATATTTTCATTTCAAATAGGAGATATCATTTTTTTTTTCTTATCAAATATCAGAGTTTCAAAAATACTAATATATTCAAAATTCAACCAACCATTTTCATATCAAATTCAAACACTTTCACATAAGATTCAATCAAATCCATTCAATTTTCATTACTCTGGTTATCAAATATCAAATGCCCAGTTAGGTGGGACTTTTCAAATGGGTGGCTAGCCTCAAATTGTTCCTGGTGGACGGAACCAAACACTACTAGTACTAGTAACCTCTAACCAAACCCCTAGAGGCTGGGGTTCAAATCAATTACATTCCCACCATGAAATGTAAAGGTCAACTATTATATCCCGTTGACAGGGCCGAATAGTCAACTATTATATCCCGTTGACAAGGGCCAAATAAACCAGAGTGATGTTTTTGTTCAAGTATTCAAATTTACACAACATAATATCTCCATATTTTGTGTCATAAATAAAACAAAATATTCCAACATAATATTTAGTGCAAAACAGTTTGATCCATGCATGGTAACAAAATATCATTTTCTTTTCCACAATTCAAAATAATATATAAAATAATTTAATTTTATAAATATTGCATTAACTTCCCTTACCTCAAAATATGCAAAGACCTTGAAGGAAAAATAACCCTGAAAAGTCTACTCCTCACCTAACACAATAAAAAGACCACTATTACTATTTACCTCAAAATATAAATCTGATAATCCTAAAATTTCTAAATGTTAAGATTAATATTTTTTTATTAACAAAGTAATAATTTAATTACTCTATTCCTTATTTAATTATAATTAATAAATTCCAAATTTGTTTCTAATAACACATTTCTAATTTAATTAAATTACAATTTTATTTCATTATAAAATTCTATATATATATATATATATATTTTGCTAAATCTCTCATTCTGTTTATTACAAAAAAAAAGAAAACCATTATTACTATTATCTTATTTATTAATCTAAAACTAAATATTATTATTATTATTATTATTATTTTTAATTAAACAATTCAAAAGCCATTCATGACTCTCGGGTACACCAAATCAAGAAAAGCAAAATAAGGTTTTTTTTTTTTTTTTTTCTCCCATTGCCATCATCATGATAATGAATCATTATATATATATATATATATATATATATATATATAAGCCTCCCTCCATCCGGGCACACGCCCATTTTTTTTTTTTTTTTCCCTTCCATCCCATACTGTGCACACGCGTTTTCCCTTTTTTTTTTTTTTTTTTTTTTTCTTTTGTTTTGTTCCATGCTTCCAGTAGCACAGTACACGTACGCCATTTTTTTTTTTTTTTTTTAAATTAACCCTAACCTAAAATCGAAACTTTCCAAGGAATTATTATTATTTTTTTCATCTAATAAAATTTAAGATCTCCTAAATTCCAACAATAAAATCAAAATCTTAAATTTTTATTATTTTGATATTAAAACGAATTAAAAATAAAATAATCTAACCCTAATCTAGATTTGGGGTTTTCCAAAAAAATATATCTAATGTGTTTGAAATTAATCAATGAATCTAAAATAATAATCTAGGGGTTAGAAACTTACCTATAGAGGTTTGTTCTTCAAACCTTGAAATCTGACCTCAACTTCATGTTCTCTAGAAACTCTCTGCGAACAGGAATACGATTCAAAAAAAGAACAGGAAGAAGAAAATTTTCTATTTATACCTAGGGTATTATTCGTAAAATTACCTTTTCACCCCTCTTCCATTTTATTAAATTAATTAATTAATTAATTTAATATCATTATTAAGAATTCCTAAATTACCCTTTAAAAGAAAACTTGGGCGTTACAATAGGTGCAAGAAGAAAAAAAAAAATCATATCTCTCATTTCAATAATTATTTCTTAATTATATTTTATATGTAAAAAATTGAATTTAAGAAGTATCAATTAAGTGAAAAATGTCCAAAGAAATTAAAGAGGTCATTTAATAATTTAATTTTAAAAAACAAGATTGAGTGTCAAAAACAGAGTGACAACTAAACCTTTTGAAAGATTGATTTATATCTTTTAATTGAAAAAATTATTTTTCACTCAAAAAAAATTCTAAAATCAAATTCAAGAAGTCTACAATACTACAAAATAATTAGAAAAATTTTAAAAAGTTTCTGAATGGTCAGATTTCAATTTACAAGTTCAAAGGTGAAGTGAACTATCAACAATGGTAATAAAAAAACAATTTTTAGAAAATTTCATATATAGGGATTCTCCAAATTGATCCTAAAGATAATTTCAATCATGTATCAAACAATATTTAACACCAATCATTCACACGCTAATCATCAATAATTTTCATTCAAACTTTAATATATGATCATCAATGATTCTTTATAACTAAAAAAACGCATATATCAAAAGATCAATAAGTCAAAGAGAAAAGACTTGCGCAAAAGATTCTTGGAAAAATGGCAACATACCTCTCCTATGTCCCAGAATGACGTTTTATCTTTTTTCCAATGTAACGTCTTCTCAAGTGTCTTTATTATGCCTTTGATTGCACATTTCCATGGTTAATGCTAATAATTGTTGGCTCATAATAGTTGTTTTGCCTTGATGAGCCTTAAAGTATGGTGTTTTGGTTTCATAATAGTCATGTCAATCAAGACATTTAATGTTTGTTACAATCGATGCATTCCAGGCGAAGTCGAATAATGCTCGGTTGGTTTTGTCTGTCTAGATCTCGTGAGTGCACGGATTTGGTGGTCTTATGCCCATGGGCGAGATGGTGATTGGTCTTTATAATACACTGCTTGTGATTCGTGCCCTAGGCGGACGGAAGCCTCCCGTAGTGTGAACCTTCCTTTTTTAAGGAAATCTGGTGGTCTCATGAATCCCATGCAATTGGATTCGTCTCTTCCCCCAAAGTCCTTCCCATTTGAATCTCTTTCCTTTCAAAACAAAGATCTCTTTTGTACGTGAATATCCCCAATATTTGCACTCCATTTGTAGTAGTGATCCTCATTGCATATAGTTGGTGGCATTTCCTCATGAAAAACAATAAGGAAATAGAAGTTAGTAACCATTTGTGGGGGCTCCCCTCCACATGTCATTCCACGCCAGTTTCCAACCCCAGCACTATTCGGATAACGGGACAAGTAGTGTTCAGATTCTTCCATCCGAACCATGTCCAATTCATCTGGTCACAGACAAGAAGGGGCCCTTCCCCTATGAGGACAAGCGACAAATAAGACTGGACTCCCTAAACAGACGAAACCACCCAATCAAGCCTTTAAGGCCCACTGTTATGTGTAATCATTCACATCTGACATGGGAATGGCTGATGGGATCTCCCCTAATCCTCAAGTCCATGTCAACTAATTACCACTCACAACCTTATACCACTAGCAAGTTGAAGGGACAGACGGTTGCACGGTCAAACATCATGGCATATCATTTGACGGTACCTACTAGTTGCCCAAAGCTGTAATGATTGCCTTGCCACCCGCAAGACAGTCATTATTACATAGAAGGTCAAAGTGCTTAGTCAGCATTACAGTGGTTTTCTCTTCAGCACTATAAAAATCCTCTTAAGGCACAAACAAGGTAGGCACACATAAGCTGACCTACTCACTCCCTCATTTGAGGATCCTAGTTTATTTTTGTCTAACTTAAGCTTTGAAGGGGCATGCTCGGACCATCTGTCTGGACATCTTTTGTGTAGGAAAGAAGCTCACCCAATCTTCTCATTGCTGGGTAGGAGCTCTAAAAGGCACAACGTAAAGAGGAAGACTGTCTAATCCTTGTTAACTTAAATGGATCTGACTCCAGTTGGATGGAGACTAACATTGGTGTCGTCTGTGGGAACGTTTAAGGATGTCAACACCCTCTAGAAGTTGATCGTTAGCTATGGGTAGTGAGGACTACTTTGATTGGCGTGAAAGCATGGAAAGACGCCAATAAGAGAGTGAGCAACATGTAAAATCCCTACTTCACGAGACTAGGAGACTTAAGGAAGAGAATGACAAGTTGTGTGCCCAAGTATCGTCATCAAGCCCCTCTCATAAGCGACAACCTAAGAGCCTGTGAGCAACCTCTATACAAAATGACGACGCGTATTTTCCCAGGAACATAGAGTCTCCCTCTAGCAGTCATGAGATATAATCAGAAGAGAAGCTTCCACCAACCTGCCCGATGCAGTTGGAAGAGAGTTTTGACTCCACCTAGGTCTCAACAAAAAGAAGGCGTGATAGAAGGTCATGTCTATCTCACGCAATACGGGCCTAGTTGGGATCCTGGTCACCTAGCATAGGAGGAAAGCCTTACGTAGTAGAAACTCTGGAGGCCCGTTTGGGTCCCTCAGCCATAACAATCATATCAGAATGGCCCTCCCATCCTCCCAAATAGTGGCAAGTGAAGACTTCAGTGAACCGAGCTCCACCTGGCTCCGTCACCCGATGACTAGATGACATGCTCTTCATGTCGTTTGGCCCTCATATCATTAACTATGAACCCTCAAGGAAGTTCATGGTACCAAAATTTATGACGTACGACGAAATGAGCGATTCATTCGATCATATTATGTACTACAGGCAACTCATGACCCTGGACATAAGGAATGATGCACTGTTATGTAAAGTCTTTTCAACGAGTCTGCACGGCCAGGCTTTTTCATGGTTCTACTGCCTTTCGAAGGGCTTCATGGACAATTTTTGGGATCTATTGAAAGCCTTTGTGGGACACTACTTATGTTCAACTTGCCACAAGTAGAACATAAACACCCTACTGAACATTAAGATGTAGGAAAACGAATCCCTAAGAGACTTCGTGAAACGGTTTGGACAGGTTGTGCTCTAAGTGGAGCCTTGTAGCATAGACTCTATCCTGTAGATCTTTAAGAGAAGCATATTTTTGGGTATGCCGTTTTTCGAATCTCTCACAAAAAAACCACCAGCGACAATGGACGATCTGTTCAAGCGAGCCAAAAAGTACTCTAGGCTCGAAGACGACGTCAACGCGGCCACTCAACAAGTCCTGGTTGCTAATCGTCCGATGAGAAACGACCATGCAGGAAGCTAGAAGCCCTCAAACCAATTGAGGCAAGCTAGTAAGAGGCGGGACGACCAATAGCAACTGAGTCAGGCTAGCCTAATCCCTCTCAGTATCTCATATGAAAAAAATCCTCCAAATGATCCGTGATCTATTTGATTTCAGGTGGCCAAAGCCGGTCAAAACAAATTGGGCTAAATGGGACCGGAACCGTAGGTGTGCCTATCACAAAGATCATGGCCATACCATGAAGCAATGTAGAAATCTCTACTACCTAGTGGAAATATTAATCAGGGTTGGGCACTTGAAGCAATACGTCTGCACGACTGGTGGGCAAAAGGAACTGCCTTGAGATTTGGTCGACCAATCTCCCACAACTTCAACAACTCCCAAGGTTGTTATCAGCTACATTCATGGTGGCCCCATTGACAAAAAATACAACTCCAAGCAGAAAAGGCAAAGGCTGCTCCAAGCAATATTTGTAAGGGAATGGATCAGTTTCATTCAACATAACTTGCCAGATGGGAGTACGCACCCCATTGATGGCATAATTACCTTCCCCCCAGTCAATGCTAACCGGATATTACGGCCACACGAAGACGCCCTAATCTTGACCCTAGGAATAAACGTGTTTAATGTAAGAAGAGTTCTAATCGATCCGGGCAACGCAACTGACCTCTTAAAATTGTCTGCCCACAGGTAAATGAGACTCCTACCATCTACCCTAGAAAACCCAGGGCGGGTACTATCTGGATTCAGTGGAGCCACGACGACCTTTCTAGAAGATGCTGTATTACCTGTCCAAGCTGGTTCGGTCACCCAAAATTTGCAATTCTCTGTGGTAGAGGATTTATCCCATTTCAATGCCATCATGAGACGTGTATGGCCTCACAGCATGAAGGTCATTCCTTCTACGTATCATTAGATGGTGAGCTATCTCATTGAGGATGGGCAGATCGATCTTTTTGGCAGTCAATTGGCTGCATGCCAGTGTTATCAAGTAGCGCTTGAATCCAGAAATCCGACCAATAATGAGCCACACCCAGAACCATCAAATATGGAGGGGCAGTAGCAATTACTAAACCTAGTGGAGAAGGATCCACCCGTAGTCGACCCACTCCAACCACTGCATTTCTCATGCGGTATTGACCAAGTTACCTATGCCAATTCTCTCCTTATGCTGGATGAAATGAAACTACTTGAAAGCGTGCTCCAACAAAACAAATACATCTTTGCTTGAACTCATTCAGACATGCCAGGAATCCATCCATTTGTAGCCTCACACTGGCTCAATGTCACACCTTTCTCAGAACTTGTCCACCAGAAGATTCGACGCTTCTACTCGGACAGGCAGAGAGGATCATCTAGGCCGAAGTTGACAAATTATTGACAATTAGATTTATCAGGGAAGTTGAATATTCAGACTGGCTGGCAAATGCGGTGGTCATCCCAAAGAAGGGAAGGAAGTGGCGAGTCTACGTCAATTACACCAACTTGAATTATGCTTGCCCAAGGGATAGTTTTCCTTTGCCGGAATAGACCAAATAGTAGATGCCATTGCCGGGCACGAAATGCTCTTCTTCATAGACGCTTTCTCTGGGTACCACCAAATCCCCATGTTCCAACCAGATAAGGAAAAGATGGCCCTTGTGACACCACAAGGGTTGTATTGCTATAGGGTTATAACGTTTAGGCTTAAAAATGTCGGTGCTACGTATTAAAGGTTGATGATAAAAATCTTCAACCCTTGATAGGCCGAACTATAGAGGTCTACATAGACGACATTGTGGTAAAAAGCATAACCCGAAGTGAACACTCCCAACACCCGGAAGAACATTTTTTACTAATATGGGCGTACAACATGAAGCTTAACCTGACTAAATACACTTTTAGTGCTAGCATAGGAAAATTCTTAAGATTTATGGTAACTCAAAGGGGAATTGAAGTTAATCCAGATAAAATAAAAGTCGTTCTTGAGACACCTACCTTGAGTAGCAAAAAGGAGTTGCAACGCTTTATAGGTCATCTAGCCGCACTAGGGCGTTTTATAGCCCATTTTATAAACAAATTGAGGCATTTCTTCCTCATACTTAAGAGGCAAGCGCAACTGGTTGGACGAATGAGTGCAAGTGGGCATTAGATAGAGTCAAACACTACCTTACTAAGCCACCTATTCTAAGCAACCCTCAGTCAGGTAAACAACTCTACATGTATTTGGTCATGTCTAACTATGTGGTTAGTGCTGTTTTATTTCATCACGTAAAAGATAAAAAATAGAGGCTCGTTTACTATGTAAGCAAAGCTATGGTGAATGTAGAAACCGATACTCTAGGATGGAGCAAACGACCTTAGCCCTCAAAAGCACCGTCCGAAAACTCCACCCATACTTTTATGCCCACCAAGTGATCGTACTCACAAATCAACCACTCAGAAGCATCTTGCACAAGTCGGACTTATCCAAACGAACGTTGAAGTAAGCCATCGAGTTGAGTGAGTACGAAATCAAATACTGGCTAAGATTGGCATTGAAATGACAAGTTATGGATGACTTTATATCTGAACTTCCCCAAAAACCATCTTACTTGGATGAGCCCCTTAGGGAAGGATGGTGGATACTTCACGTAGATGGAAAATCTAAAGCCTCCTGTTCCGGGGTGGACCTAATCTTATAGTCACCTACCGGGGAATTGCTAGAGTAGACTATCCGGCTCAACTTTCCTGCTTCGAACAATGAAGCTGAATATGAGGCAATCTTGGCTGGGCTGGACCTTGCCTTAACTTTATCGATAATCAAGTTGAAAATATGTAGCGATTCTTAGTTAATCGTCAAGCAAATTTAGAAAGAGTATAAAGCTAATGGCGAATGTATGGCTCGCTACCTCACCCTGGTAGAAGACCGCTTAGGAAATTTAGATGAATAGGCAGTTAGACGAGTGCTCCAGACATAAAATTTAAAGATTGATGCATTGGCCGGAATAGCTACTACTCTCGTTATAAAGAAAGTCGTAATGCTGCCTGTCTACCTTCAGGCCGCAACCTCAATTGCGACAGTACCAGTATATAATACTGTTGAGATGGGCCCTGGATGGATGGATGAAATTATGAAATATATCCAAATGGGAGAACTACCAAATGATGAGAAGCATGCTCATAAGATTCGTGTACAGGCCGCCCGCTTCACTCTAATCAATAGCAGCCTTTATAGGCGATCTTTTGAAGAATCGTACCTGAAATGTTTGAACAATCCGAAGACCCAGTAAGTCCTAGCTGAACTCCACAAAGGTGTGTGCAGCAATCATCCAGGCGGGCGAACATTAGCATATCGTGCTCACACATAAGGATACTATTGGTCCACCATGAAACAAGATACTGAAAATTATGTTAAGAAGTGTGACCAGTGTCAGAGGTACGCTCCCATCCCCTGTATGCCATCTGAAGTTCTTAATCCAATAATGAGCCCTTGGTCATTCGTGCTATGGGGGATGGACATAGTTGGCCTCTTACCTATTGCAGCCATGCAAAAAAAGTTTCTACTCATAGCTACTGACTACTTTAGCAAATGGGTAGAAGCAGAAGCCTATGCTAGCATCAAAGACAAAGATGTCTCCAGGTTCGTTTGGAAGAACATCGTTTGCCAGTTTGGGATTCTATAAGCAATCATAGCAGACAACGGGCCGCAATTCGACAGCATCGCATTTAGGACCTTCTACTCAGAGCTAAATATTAAAAATTTATATTCCACGCTCTACTATCCTCAGAGCAATAGGCAAGTAGAGGCAACAAACAAAACCCTACCAATTGCACTAAAGAAAAGGCTGGAAGGAGCCAAAGAAAAATGGGTAAATGAATTGTCGGGGGTTCTATGGGCATACCGAACAACACCCGAGTGGCCTACAGGGACCACTTCTTTCACCCTCGCCTATGGAATGGAAGTTGTTATTCCAACTTAGATTGGTATGTCCATCTCTAAAATAGTCGTGCAAGGTCAAAGATATGACACTTAAGAAATTATGAGGCAACTAGATTGGGCAGATGAGGTAAGGGGAAACAGGACCATCCGAATGGCCTCCTATCAATAGCAAGTTGTCATTCACTATAATAATAAGGGTCGACCACGTATTTTTTACACCGGATCCTTAGTTCTCATAAAAGTCTTTGAGAACATGGCGGAGGTGGGGGCCGAAAAGCTTCAGGCTAATTGGACATGCCCCTACATTATGACCAAGGTCGAAGACTCAAGGGCATACCATCTCCAAACACTGGACGAAGTACCCTTACTCTGCCCGTGGAATGTGTCTAACTTGAAGCAGTATTATCAGTAAAATTGGCTTATGAAAAGTAAAATGTATATGGAATGGAGAAAAAAAAAGACAAGTATTTTTGTATTTAGAAAAATATATGAGCATTTATTACAACTTCCTGTCGGGCCATCTCCAGCTAGGAAAAAAAATAAAAAATATACAGGAATAAAGACCATGTCTACCCACTAGAGGGGTCAGCTTTAGCAACATCTCCGTTTCCTCGGGCAGGGTCGCCGACTGCTACATCCCCATCATCTGAAGTGTAATTAGAGGTGTCCTAAGTATGCCTTGTTTCTTCATGCAACACCGATAGTCGAACAAAAACATGTCATCTACCTGCTTTTGGTACTTGCCCTCCAACCCTTCCTTTTTAGCAATGAACCCTACCTGAAGCTCTTCCATCTTCTGCCTCAGCCATTCATTCTACTGTTCGGCCTTCTTACGTACGCTTAGTCTCTGTCTCCTCCTTTCAACCAATGGGCCTCAGCTTCAGTCGTCTTTATCTCTTCTTTTGACTTTCTTAGCAACCCAACTCCCTTCTTAGCAACCTTCCGAGCAGTAGCAAGCTCGTCCCTTACTAATTTCAGCTTAGAGCGGAGTTCTTCACTATCGTCCATGTTATGGGGCAATATGCACTCTCATAGTCTCAACAACCTTCAACCGTTTAAAGAGTAGAGCACGTTGTCGCATCAAATTACAAACGTCGGCTACTATTTGAGATGACAACAATGAAGATATTAAAAAAATCAAAAGACTAAGGCATTATGAACAAAAGAGATGAGAAGCTTACCATTTTCGTTGTCTCGATGGTTGTGTAATCTTGCATAGGAAAAATACAGGAGGTGATGGATTTTGGGGTGTCGAATGGAAGTCGAGCCACAAAGAAAATGTTGGGATCGCCATCTAGGTCCACTGAAACCCACGGGGTGGCCGGAAAGAGGTCCCCTATGTTGTTCATAAGGGTCTCCCTCTTTGTAAAGTAGGAAATTTGTTTCATCAATTAAATTATCTCATCCCGGTTGGGAGCACGAGGCACTTGAGGATATGGGGAGCGGAAGCAACACACTCAACAGAGTTGTTGCTGAGTTGCGTCAGACCAATGAAAGGCTCCCTAGCTCAGGTTGAGCGGTTGCTCCAGTTGAGAAAGGCTTCTTGTCTAGCGTAGGGTTACTACCTACAGCGACGGCCGAAGGCTTTGGTGTCGGTGCAATGGCTGAGACCAATTTCGGGCAGAGGACCTCCATACAGGGTTTTTTAACAGGATGAACGACAATGATAGATTCGGACAGGCGTTTGTGCTACCTCTCCCTGAATCTGGCTCTCAGGTTTGCATCCATGTCCTCCTATTCCTCATCTTCACAGATGATAGAAGACACTACTGGCTTGACCTCTGCCTCTGGCTTAGTGCTGGCGACAGAATATGAGGATGCAGAAGTTGAAGCAGAAGGAGCAGGAGATGCGCGTGGCGGATTTGGAGGTCTTTGAATAGGTTGAATGACAGGGCCCTTTTTCTTAGTAGGAGGGCGGATGACAGAATTAGATGTTGGGCGGCTTGTGGCTGGAGCTTGCCTTAGCTTCCCCTCCTGTGACTTTTTTTTCCTTTGCTCCAAGCGGTCCTGGCGTGCTTTTGAGTCCACCGCGTGACCAACCTCATAACAAGAGAGATCCTTCAGCACGTGGTGCTCGTCGGGCACCAAAGTCTGAGGAGCTAAACGAGGAAGTATGGGGATGAGGAATGACTTGGACTTCTTGACCTTCGCTAGCAGGTTCCTATCCGTCAAAAGAACCTAGTGGTTCAACCCAACTATATATATCTCAAAAAGCTTGTTGAGTCGGTCAAAAGAAGCCTTCTCCACTCATTCCATGAGTCGACCTCTCTTGTCCTTCTCTACACCGTATAAACAAGAAACATCAACAATGAGTTCACATCTAACACGCTATAAAGGACGAACAAAAGACGTGAGAGCATCTCCTACTCAAAATCTACAACGAGCATCACAAATGGAATTCCCTGTTCGAACCCTCATATAGATCACCTTAGGGACCAGAAACAAGGACGTGGCCCTTTGCCCCGCCCTTGTTCTAATATGGAAGCCTTGTCACTAACTGGAGATATGGGCAGACAAGTTGAACCTCTCTTTCAGGCTCATCTTAATTGTATAGACGAAGGCGACCTCCAGCAAGGAGAGATCCAGGTGGTAGAGCATATCTAGGACGCTACACCCCATCAGCACTCGGACAACATTTGGGTGAAGAAATGCTGGAGAGATCTTGGTGAAATGGAAAAACTGCTTGAACAAATAAGGCAGAGGGAAACGAAGCCCTACATTGAACTGCTCCTTGCTAAAGTAGGTAGCATTATGAGACAACTTCTCAATGGGCGTAAGTTTGTCGTCTACCAAAAGTATGGAGATGACGTTCGAGATGCGAAAGTGATCCCAGAATTCTTGTTCAGCCAAAAGGTAGACTGGGCATTCCAACCAAGGATGTTCAACAACTACACCATTTCAGCCCTCTTTCTGACCTCTACCACTTATGCTGGTGAAAGCAATGCCCCTCTTGCTGACATAACTGAGAAACTCTAGGACACGTGAAACCTGCGCAGCACAACACAAAGTGTTAGAAAAATAGTCACCCGACTCATTTGCCATTAGGTAGTGCCTTAGTTGTACAACAAGCAACCTAAGCAAATCTAAAGCCCACACTTAAGCAGGATGCCTAACCCAGCTTGTAGAGCAAGCCCTAACCCCAAGAAAGGACTTTCCCATTATGCCACCACAACTACTACAGGCCAAAATGCCTAAGGAGACCACTTAGGGCACCAACAGAAAAGAAACAGAGAAGGCAAATGTGAAAAACCCTAAACATAACAGATTCTACCAACCTTCTCCCCTCAATGGCAGTTACTTTCCACAATAGAGCACAAAATCCCTACAATTTGGACTTCATAACGTCCACTTTACATCCAAGAAAACTCACAAATCCTAAAATAGTCCTAACAGCAAACAAAGAAACAGAAAAAAAATGAATGCAAAGAGAAGCAAGCTCACCAAAGCAACAAGAATGACCCCAAGCAAAGGAAGAGTCTGCCTGTAGAAGGCTTGGAAATAGCAATAACACAACGGAGGAAGAATGATGACCGGTGTAACAACAACGAATGTGCAGAGACTGGAAAGAAAATGTTCCAAAAAAGGAATGTTCAAAAAGTAACCTAAAAAGTTTTGGAATCTCCTATTTATAGTGTTAGGAATTTGAGGCTAATCCAAACTATGGTAATCACCCTAGAAGGGGGAGGGGAGGGGGGGGGGGGGGGGGGGGGGGGGTAAATAGGGTGATGGTCTCCTTTTCACAAATTTAAACTATGCAAAAATAAGAGACAATTATATGCAAATATATAATAAACAAAATAAACACAATTGCATATAATTTAAAAGAGTTGGGGAAGAGAGAGTGCAAACACGAGAGTTTATAGTGGTTCGGCACTTCTTTACCTACGTCCACTCTCCTCAACCTCCTAACCGAGTGAGGGTTCCACTATCTTGAAGCTTCAACCAAGCTTCCAATCTCTTTACAATTGGATTATGGTTCCAATTCACCCTCTTGGACTTTTGGCTTCAAGCACCCTTTACACTTCTTTAAGAGATATCCCTCTCTTGAACAACCTCTCAAGTGATACCCCTTACTTGAGAAAATTCTTCACAAAGATATACAAATAATGATCTCTCAAAATGCTAGTAATAGAACTTTAGGTTCAAAGATACAAGAAAAACTAGGATTGAATGGTGCACTAAAGATATGAAAGTTTTGGAATAATGGTGCACTAAAAAATACTCTTCCAAGGCTCAAATATAATCAAGAAAGATTTGGGAAGGTTTTGCTTATGAAACAATGAAGTTTGAAGCCTTTTTATAGAAGAAAAAAGTCATACTAGCTGTTAGGGGTTCGACCGGTCAAGTTAGGGGTCGACCGGTTGACTAGCCGTTAGGGAAAGTGACCATTGGGCCTCAACTGGACCTCAACCGGTCCTCGACCGGACCTCAACCGGTTGAGGTTCAACCTTGACCGGGAAAAGAAGGCCACTGGAAGAGAGAGAAAATTTTTTGCCTCTCTCAACCGGTCCTCGACCGGACAAGCACAACCGGTCGACAGGTTGAACCAGTTGAGCCATTCTTTTGACTCAACGCTCAACCTTTTTCAACTTAAAACCTTTTAACACAAGTTTGAAAATCATTTAACACAAGGTTTTAGTTGAAAACATGAAATCATCCAATTCTTAAGATATTTAAAACAATATTACTCTTGGATGATTTTGGTGCATAAATAAAGAATGAAATGCATGAAAGTCCTAGTGCACCAACAACCTTACAAAGAGATCTTAAGAAGCTTTGGTCTTGAAAAACTCTTCTCTTTGAGGTGGTCTTCTTCTTCATGATTTCTCCTTGGCTTGATTTGTCTTTGGATTGCCACTTTGGAAGTCGTCTTGCCTAATCACACTTGAAATATAATCATTAGTTCTAAACCTTGTTTTGTTATCATCAAAATCAAGATTAACTAAACCTTGGTTTCACAAAATGTTCCAAAAAAGGAATGTTCAAAAAGTAACCTAAAAAGTTTTGGAATCCCCTATTTATAGTGTTAGGAATTTGAGGCTAATCCAAACTATGGTAATCACCCTAGAAGAGGGAGGGGAGGGGAGGGGGGGGGGGGGGGGGGGGGGGGGGTAAATAGGGTGATGGTCTCTTTTTCACAAATTTAAACTATGCAAAAATAAGAGACAATTATATGCAAATATATAATAAACAAAATAAACACAATTGCATATAATTTAAAAGAGTTGGGGAAGAGAGAGTGCAAACACGAGAGTTTATAGTGGTTCGGCACTTCTTTACCTACGTCCACTCTCCTCAACCTCCTAACCGAGTGAGGGTTCCACTATCTTGAAGCTTCAACCAAGCTTCCAATCTCTTTACAATTGGATTATGGTTCCAATTCACCCTCTTGGACTTTTGGCTTCAAGCACCCTTTACACTTCTTTAAGAGATATCCCTCTCTTGAACAACCTCTCAAGTGATACCCCTTACTTGAGAAAATTCTTCATAAAGATATACAAATAATGATCTCTCAAAATGCTAGTAATAGAACTTTAGGTTCAAAGATACAAGAAAAACTAGGATTGAATGGTGCACTAAAGATATGAAAGTTTTGGAATAATGGTGCACTAAAAAATACTCTTCCAAGGCTCAAATATAATCAAGAAAGATTTGGGAAGGTTTTGCTTATGAAACAATGAAGTTTGAAGCCTTTTTATAGAAGAAAAAAGTCATACTAGCCGTTAGGGGTTCGACCGGTCAAGTTAGGGGTCGACCGGTTGACTAGCCGTTAGGGAAAGTGACCATTGGGCCTCAACTGGACCTCAACCGGTCCTCGACCGGACCTCAACCGGTTGAGGTTCAACCTTGACCGGGAAAAGAAGGCCACTGGAAGAGAGAGAAAATTTTTTGCCTCTCTCAACCGGTCCTCGACCGGACAAGCACAACCGGTCGACAGGTTGAACCAGTTGAGCCATTCTTTTGACTCAACGCTCAACCTTTTTCAACTTAAAACCTTTTAACACAAGTTTGAAAATCATTTAACACAAGGTTTTAGTTGAAAACATGAAATCATCCAATTCTTAAGATATTTAAAACAATATTACTCTTGGATGATTTTGGTGCATAAATAAAGAATGAAATGCATGAAAGTCCTAGTGCACCAACAACCTTACAAAGAGATCTTAAGAAGCTTTGGTCTTGAAAAACTCTTCTCTTTGAGGTGGTCTTCTTCTTCATGATTTCTCCTTGGCTTGATTTGTCTTTGGATTGCCACTTTGGAAGTCGTCTTGCCTAATCACACTTGAAATATAATCATTAGTTCTAAACCTTGTTTTGTTATCATCAAAATCAAGATTAACTAAACCTTGGTTTCACAAAATGTTCCAAAAAAGGAATGTTCAAAAAGTAACCTAAAAAGTTTTGGAATCCCCTATTTATAGGATATCGAAACCCTAAGGATCCCAAAAAACAAACTGCTTGGAAATACACCTCAAATCGATGCGCCACTTAACAGATGGCCTCGGTGAAAATGACCCATATTTAATTTCCCAAGTAACATGTGTTGCAAAAGTACTTAGGTGATTTGAAGAGACACATAACTCGTCCACCTCTACTCGAACATAGGTAAATGGATTAAAATGGGGGCATTGTAGGAGTTCCCCTCCATGTGTCATTCCACGTGTCACTGTCCAATCCCAGCACTGTCCAGATAGTGGGACAAGCAGCATTCCAATTCTTCCATCCGGACTACGTCCAATTTATCTGGTCACAGACAAAAATGGGCCCTTCCCATACGAGAATAGATGGAAAGTAAGATTGGACTCCCTAAACAGACGGAACCACCCAATCACGCCTTCAAGGCCCACTGTTATGTGTAATCATTCATGTCTGACATGGGAATGGTTGATGAGATCTCCCCCAACCCTCAAGTCCATGTCAATTAATTACCATACACAATCCTATACCACCAGCAGGTTGAAGGGATAGGCACCTGCCATATCATCTTACGGTACCTGCCAGCCGCCCAAAGATGTAATGATTGTCTTGCCATCCGCAAGACAGTCATCATTACAGAGAAGGTTAAAGTGCTTAGTCAACACTATAGTGGCTTTCTTTCAGCACTATAAAAACCTTTTTGAGGCACAAACAAGGTAGGCACGCATCAGCTGACCTACTCACTCCCTCCTTTGAGGAGTCTAGTCTATTTTTGCTTAACTTAAGTTTCAGAGGGGCATGCTTAGACCACCTGTCCGAACATCCTTTGTGCAGGAAAGAAGCTCACCCAGTCTCCCCATTACTAGACAGAAGCTCTGAGAAGCATAACATAAGGAAAAAGGTTGTCTAACCCTTGTTAACTTAGACGGATTTAACTCCAATTGGTTGGAGACCAATAACATTCATTAATAAAAGAACAAATTTTGAGAAACTTAAAAAGAAGTAGAATAAAAAAACCTGTAATTGAAAATAATAATAATAATAATAATAATAATAATAGTAATAATAAAGTTATGTAACTAAAACTAAAATATCAATCACATGCATATTACAAAAAACAACATATTGTTTCATGCAAATTAAAAAGAATTAATTTCATCAAACTCATGCAATTTTTGTTTGAAAATAAAAGTGTTCATATTCTCAAAAGGTGTCTACGTGATCTAAAAAGTGTATCTAAATGAGCTATCCTACAAAGAAAAAAGGAAAATCCTATATCTAACTTGAGGTTGCCAAGGGTCACAAAGAAGGAGCAAACAAATCCCTCAACCAAGGTCTCCAAAGATAGCTAGGAAAGAGTAAGTCGAATGAATGTCAATAGACCACCAAGGGATGACTAGGGAGCAAGAGGGGAATAGGAGGAACATTTGATGTTACATATGCTAAGAGGACAAAATGGAGGGCCTACAATTATACATAAATAATTAATTAAAACTAAGTCACACTCTCTATACACTATTTATATTCTTTGTACTTAGGTTATGTCTTTTGTGCCTTAACATCTTAATTATAGATTTTGTACCTTAGTTAAAATTTTTGGAACTTGGTTAAATAACTTGTACTTAGATCACATTCGTACCTTAGTGCATGAGCCCTATTTTTGGTACCTAGATTACATTATTTGTACTGAGGTGATCACATTTTTCATATTTTAGTACCTCAATTAAAATTTTTATATCCTTATTATATTTTTTATACTTGATCATATTTTTTGTACTCTAATTAGTTTTTGGTACAATTGTGACAATTTTTATGGTTACTACTGTATTCACATTGTGTTGTTGTTTTATTTATATTTGTCATAATTTTTATATCTTTGTAACATTATTTATATTGTAGTCAAATTTTTACTAATTCTAACAAATTTGAGTAAAACGAGTGCTTTTGTGTATGAAACATATGTCACCATTTGCAATATAATGAATGTTGAACTAACATGCATGTTTAAGCAATGTGGTCACCTTTGGAAGTGCTTCCACTATGTGTATCATATATTTTCATTAACTAAACATGTCAAACCTTAGACTTGAGTAATGATACATGCATGGTACCTTCACAAAAAATAAATCAATTGAAAAAAGTACTCTTATATTTATATTTATTATTATCATCATCATTATTATTATAACAAAAAAGCATAACAGAAAGGAGAAACATTAAGGTTCTTCATTGTATGTCTATCAATAAAACTCTTTTTATTTGCATTTATAGATTTGTTTTACTTACTTATCAATTCTTCATTATTATCTTTATTTTTTAAAATATTTCCAAATCTTTTAATTGAATGGTGGAGATTCAATCTCAAAATCAAATGACCAATAGTGAATATTTTGTATTGTACTTTTTCAGTACCATAGAAGTTTCTTAAATAATTAATGTATTTTTTATACACATATTACTACAAATAAGCTTGTTTAAATGATAAGTCATTTATTATCTTCTATTGATATGCAAAGGTTCATGGGATGTATGAGAGTGCGTGATTATATTTGAAATACTCCCATTTGCAAGCATGAGTAAAAATGTTTTATCCATGAAACTATATTAATGTTCCTTATTGGGCTTTAAGCTCATCCCCCTTTGTTGATAATCTTTTAGGTAACCTCAGTTCGAGCGAAGGGTGACAGCTAGGAGGGAAATTTGGCTTTATTACGATATTTGTTTAAACTCTATTTATTTTGGATATTGTTTAGAGGTTAAAACTTAATTCTCGTTTGAATTATTTTGAGTTTAGAGCTATTTGGACAATAACACTTTGATTGATGTATTAGTTTTTTTTTAAAGATGATACTTGGAGATTTTAGAATTTTGTCCTACTACTCTGAATAGGAATTTGGTAATTGGTAAATTTCCAGTTACAATACCAATGTTTGTGTTGTTTTCAATTTGAACCTTTGGGCTTGAAGTGTGAAATGATTGTCATGCCCTTGGAGTGGATTTTGGGGTGTGACAATTTTACTTATCAATTCTTCATTATTTTCTTTATTTTTTAACTTTAAAGAATGGGAATTCAATTTCCAAATCTAATAATTGAACGGTGGAGATTCAATCTCAAAATCAAATGACTAATAGTGAATGTTTTGTATTGTACTTTTTTAGTACCATAGAAGTTTCTTAAATAATTAATGTACTTTTTATACACATATTACTACAAATAAGCTTGTTTAAATGATAAGTCATTTATTATCTTCTATTGATGTGCAAAGATTCATGGGATGTATGAGGGTGCTAATATTTGAAATATTCTCAATTTTATTTTGGTTTTAACGTGTTATTATATAGGACATACAAAGTCTTCGTTACTTTTGATTTGTTTTTGGATAAACTCCTTGCTCACTTCACTCTTTTTTTAGTGCATATTGCCTTTTTCAAAGCCTTTACCAATTTTATAAGATTACATTAAAATCACATTATATAACATATTTTGTACATAAAAATAAATTTAATAACTAACTTGTGTCAATTAATTCGTATATATATATATATGTGTGTGTGTGTGTGTGTGTGTGTGTGTGTGTGCATAATAAACTATATATATTCGCTTTTGTGCTTTTTAAAGACATTAGAAGGTAATAATTTTAGGGAAAATTCTACAATACCTCATTCGGTACCATGCCTCCATTTTTTTTTCAGCCATTGGATAAAAATGATTAAATCTCAGCCATCCAAATGAAAAGGAAAAAAAAAAAAAAATTCAAACCAGGTACCTCCCCCTCCCGTTCTCTCCCCCATCTCTCCTCCTTTTCCCCTTTTTCCCCTAATTTGCTCTCTTCCCCTCCATAGCTGGCTGTGTGGCTCTCATATTTGTTTTCTCTCCCTTTTCCCATTTTTCTCTCCACTGATTCTCCACAGCTGGGTGAAGACCACGGTCGGCTCTCATCTTTGTTTTCTCTTCCTTTGCCCGTTTTTCTCTCCACTGATTCTCCACAGCTGGGTGAAGACCACAGTCGGCTTCAACTGGGCCAACCTCTTCGAGGCCGACGTCCCAGACCTTATCAAAGACGTCTCCACAGCTAGGTGGAGACCACCTTCGCCGTCAACCGAGATCAAAGACGTCTTCACAGGTGGGTGGAGACCACCATCGCCGTGAACCGGGCCAACCTCCTCCAAGCCGACGTCTTTGACCTCATCAAAGAAGTCTCCCTCAAGGACCGCGAGCTCAGGATTGTGGGCTAGGTCGGTGCCAAGATCCGAGTCTTAGACTTCATTTCTCCCGATGTCCAGGTCAGCTATTTTTTCTGCTAGATTCTTCTTCTCGAAGATTTTATGTAAATTTTCTGAATTTTTGCTTTCTCTCCTCCCTACCCCTGCATTTTGTCACACGGAGAATTTCGGTTCTTTCACACGGAGAATTTTAGTGGAATCTTCATAACCCTTGTATTTTCTTCATATTTTATATTTTGTTTAAGAGGTGTAAGGGGGTGTTTTCAGGTTCTAAATTTAATGGTTTAAAAACCCGAATTGAAGACGTAGCTGGAAGAAGAAGAAGAGGACGTGTAGTACTAAGGAAAAGAAAGCTGAGAAGGACACAATTGTTTGTTACTCAAAAGGCACTTGTATCTGTAGACCCCCATTTGGGGCTCACTTTCTTGCAGCCTATGTTTGCCAAGTGTCGCAATCTCATAGGGCCACATGTCGATTCCTGGTTGGCCGCTGGGGAATCACAATAGTGGATGGGAGATGCAATATGAATGTGACACTTGTCAAAAAGAATCAAGGAGATCGTGTTTTCAGTTATAGGCAGTAGGTTTTTGTCTGAGAAAAGGGGCTGGCAGCTGCAGGCAGGTGAGAGGGTGCTTTTTCAGGAGCTGAGGGCAGAAAACTGTGGAGGGGGCTGGCTGGTGAGGACGGGGGGAGTGACTTGAGAGAGGAAAAAGAGGTATGGGCAGAGAGGTTGCTTGAGGAAGGCGGCAGAGATTTTTTGGAGAGAGGAGATCGTTTTTTTTAGAGAACAGAGGGGAGGAGACGGATTTTTTCTGGGATAGCAGAGAAAATAGAGAGTGAGGGGATATATTTTCTGGAGAGGATTTTTGGGGAGGAGCTTCAGAGAGAGGAGTACGTTTCTGTTGTGGAGAGAAACTTGCTGGAGAGGAGATTTTGGCTATAGAGAGACGGTAAGGTTTCAGCAGGAAGTTTCAGGTATGAACCCTTTTCATTCTCTTCTCCATCTTGTTTATGGATTATTGTTTGTCTTGGGTATGAGCATCAGACTGAATGTTTAGTTTTTACTAATCTCTGGTATGATTGTGGGTTTGTTGTCATTGTTTTATCTTTCTCTTCTTCTTGGCTTTGCTGAAGAGTAACTTAAATTTGTTTTTAGCTTCATTGCGAGATATTTTAGAATTTAATCCCCCTATTTTGTATGAATCCATAGTCTCCCAACCCTCTTGCAAGTCCGTGGATGAAACAATGAAACAGGGTTTCACTCATTAATTTTCTGTTTTTATACTCTGTTTTTGTAAGTGCTCCTTTCACGTTTGCCTCTGTACTTAATTGAATGGGATATGAGCGTGGTGTGGCTTGGTTTGGGTTGATGAGTCTGGTTCTAGAGACTACTTGTGGCATCTATGCAAGTGAGGTTTGAGCAGAAAACCAGTTAAGGCAGATGGGTTGACAGGGTTGGGAATTAAACTTCCCACAACGGTTGAAGACGACAAGGTTGATGATGTTTTTGTTATGGATGTTCATACAGAAATCTATTCTGAAATATGGAAGATTATGCTCTAGACTATGAGCCATTGTATGCTTCTGGAGTGAGTTATGGAGCTGCTGAGACACAATCAGGGGACCCCAGAATAATGCATTGTGGTTGAACAAGTTGAGAATCCTCCTCTTATGGATATTCCCACTGGAATTGGCTCAATAGTGGCTGGAAATTCTGTTCTGGACCCGGGACCAGGATCTGTTTTAAAATTGAGGGATGAAATGGTTGAAAGATAAAATGGAGGGCATGTAGACTTAAAGCTCTTTACCATTTATTTATGCTCTCAATCCCTCACAGTTGTTCAATGAAGATATACTCAAATAAGGATCAATGGTACAACAAAAGCTCCTGCAATGAATTATGCAGTCGAGATATCCCTTGGAGTGGTCACTACAAGAGCTTTTAACATGGTGGACAGATTCTTCCAAAACTACCCAAAGCTCATAGACGCGGATGCAAAGCCATTTTTCTATTCTAATGCAGCCATGGAATGGCTAGTTTTAAGAATATAAGCACTTCAGAATCTAACTCTAGTCACTGCTGCTGCTGCCAGAAGCACTTTGCATCCTCCTTCTTCACAAACTCTTCTTGAGGACATGCCTGACTCAACAGTTATTCCTCAAAGTTCTTCTGTTGGTGGTGACTCTAAAGGAAGACGCAAACCTGCTGATAAAGGTTCAAGGTGCCAGGAGCCTAGCATGACTGGAAAGGTGAAAGATATCGTCATTTTTTAAAACGTTAGGTGCATCTTTTAGATCAATGCTTCTCAGAGAAGGTGAAAACTGAATGCTGTTTCCCCTAGCACCAATGTAACAGATGCAAATCTTATAAGAAAGTCAAAAAGAAGTTGTCCTCGAACGACGCCGCCGACAGCGAAGCGCCTCCGTCATCACCACCACCACAGCGACCAGCTCCAGCAGTAGCATCAATACCAGTGCATTTGCCAGTATCTTTGCTCCTTCCACAACACCAGTGATAGCCCTATTTTTTATCTAACCTCATCCATTCTTCCGATCAGAATGTCCGAGGCAACCAGGAATGCCAGATGATGAACCTTATGATCTAGAGAATATTTTCAAAAGGACAAGTGCTCTTAGTGCATCATCTTTTTTTCAATCTTCTGGGTCCGGAGTATTTTCAAATTGATAGTTTGCGATTTGAGCTTTGCATGACCCTTTCCCTTTATGGTGCAATTCTTCGGGAGCGGGCTTTAGAAGTTCTACCAGCAGATTTGGTGCAATCTGCTACCCTTTTTCCAGAAAAGCAGTTGGAGTTTATCCATACCTGGCTCATGATGTAATTCCATCTCTACATCCTTCGTCGACTGCTGAGAGGCCACCTGAATCCACCTCAGCAATGTCCAGTGTTATAAGCCTTATTCGTTTGGCTGAGGTCCAGGCTGTGACTATAAGGAAGGCTGAAGAAAAAAAGAAATACCGGAGGTCTTTTGGCAAAGCAAGGCGCTGGGAAGCTCAAATGCTACAAAGTGAACAGTGATGAGAGCCCTTCTATTGCAACACAGTACGGGATCAGAAGCATACCAACTGTCATCATCTTCAAGAGCGGCAAGAACAGAGGAAGCAGTCACCAAATGTGGTCTTGAACTTGATGGTTCTATCTCAGGACCTCAGGAGCTGTTGTTAAAATTTGAAGAAGAATATTATCCTTTGCCTGAAAAGCCTGAATCACTTCCAGAAGAAGAAAGTGTAAAGGAACTTCAAAGAAAGAGACACTCAGCATCACCAGAAAGGTCTCATTTACAGCAATCAGAATCATTGGAAGATATGCCCAATAGCCAAATATGCAAGTTGCTACAGAGAACGGCTTGATGACTCCAGTTGTGAGGGATGCTGATCAGAAGACCATATCATCAATCTCTATAGAGGTCAAAGAATTAGCTGAAAATGCACGAGCAGGGAAGCCTAAGCCCAATGAATTTCAAAGAGGAATTTTCAGCATTTCAAACCTGGGGATGT
This sequence comes from Vitis cinerea var. helleri x Vitis rupestris, assembly GCA_945999865.1. Taxonomy (NCBI): domain Eukaryota; kingdom Viridiplantae; phylum Streptophyta; class Magnoliopsida; order Vitales; family Vitaceae; genus Vitis; species Vitis cinerea var. helleri x Vitis rupestris. Next base: position 4,450,821 of record OX253930.1, on the reverse strand, counting down.
TTCCTGTTGATCACTTCTGTACAATTATAAACCCTCCATAGTCAGGCATTCTTGCTGTTGGTAGAGGCAACAAGGTTGTTGAACCAGTGGTTGGAAACGATGGACTTGAGAAGCCTGCAGTTGTCATGAAAATGAACCCCCAATCTGTGCTGATTTAGAAGATGCAAATGCTGCCTGGAATGTCCCATTGCGAGCATGTATGCACAAAGTGCCAGTTGATACATTGAAACGCGGCTCTCAATGGCCAAAGCTATGGCCTGCAAGGTTGGATAAAACTCCATACTGGTTGACGAGTTCCCAGGTTGGGGTTTATGGCAGCGCCAGCACATCAGGAGGCATCTCCTAATCATTAGCCATAGGAACCGTGTGTTTATCCTATTGGCTCTCATGCTCGTCATCGACAATCAATTCGCTTCCCTCCTCAGCACCACTCACTCTCGCGCCGACGTCAATGTGTTCACCGCCGGTGAACTTGCTCTATGCTCCATCATGGTTGTGACAGAACTGCTGGTGTTGTTCTGGGGTGCAACGAAGATCAACAAGGCGCAGGCCATCATGAGCCTTGCTGCTAAGTGGCACGTAGGCGCCACAATAGACTCATTTGAATCTAACGAACCCGAGAGCCCAATGACCCAGATTTCCTACCCACCCGTTACTCTATTCCCATGCATACTTTCAAAATGGATTTCATAAAAATCTCATTCTTATTGGACTTTAATTCTTTATCTCTCATTTTTTTTTTTTTTTTTTTGATCTTAAATAAGTCTAATTTCCATAAATCAACTCGTGCTATCCTCCTCAGGGCGTGCCTTTTTCACTTTGCTTATTTATTTATTTCCTATTATTATTACTATATTTATTTTCATCTCTTTTATTTTATTTTATTTCATTTATTTTATCTTTTATTATTATTATTATTATTATTATTATTATTATTATTATTATTATTTTCTTTATTATTATTATTATTATTTTATCCTTGTTGATTTTAAAATAATCCATCAATTTCCAGTTTTCATATAGTTTTCTAAATTTCATTTCTATCAAATAATTTTGTTTTATATTTATTTATTTATTTTTCAAATTTTCATCTTTAGAAATTTTAGGATCACTCAAAATCTCTTTTTAATAAAATCTTGCTGCCATTTTTCTTTCTGGCAAGCAGTTTTCACACCTCCTCTGTTTTTAAAATGTTTTAAAATAAGCAAAGAATAAATTCTGTAATTCCGAGTGATGGAATTTACGGAATTAGTTCATGCAAAAATAAACGGGCTTTGGTGGGGGTCCCACATACATGTTTTTGATGATTGATTGATTGATTGATTGATTTGATTTGATTATCATACGTGATTGATTTATTCTGCTCTCTGACACATATGAAGTTATTTCTTAATTGTGAGCTAACCCTCCTCTTGATAGCGCATATTGGTTCGCCACCCAGGTACGTATTTTCTCGCATCATGGTCACTCCTTATGCTTGTTTCTAATTTTCATACGTGCATGATCGATTTGGGTACTCATGGATTTACTCGTCCATTGCCATGATTATTTCATTTTATTAGTAGAGACCCGACTTTAGGGACTTAGAGGGGTGCTACGGTCTCTACCGTACCTTCCCGATAAGTAACCTGACCCCCGAACCCGATCCGGTTTTTCGTAGATCACCTTTTCCAAATAAGGAGTCACACTTAGGGTTTTTCTTTCTTATTTTGTTTACCCTTTTAAAAATAAAACAAAAATAAGTGGCGACTCCAAGTCATTTTTCAAACAATAAATAAAAATGCATTTTTCAAATAAAAAGCGAGCTCGCCATCGAGTGGGAAACGCATGAGCACGAAATGCGGGGTCCACAGTATCCTAATTATTTGGCGAGTTCTATATAAAGGGAAAAAAAATGTGAGTAGTAATTATGTGTTTTACAATATTGTATCCATTATATTTCATGTTTTTTGTTAGATTTATGGATTGATTACATTATAGAAAAAGAGTGTGGCTAGATCCATTATTGAACATTGAAAAAAATTTATATGTTAATTTTGTCATCATTTTAAATGTAAAGAGATTTAGGGAGGATGTTGTAGTTGTAATGGTATTTGTATTTTAATTGGCATTTGATTGATTGTAGTAAGATATAAATATAAAATTTATTGAAATGTGAAAAAAAACTTATGTTGAGATAATGTGGTGGTGAAAGTATGTTTGATTTATTATATCCGAAATCATATTATAAAAATTGACTTAAATGATTTGATTTAATTTTTAGGAGCGAACGCGATGGTCTTGAAGTTGTTAGAAATCCAAAGAGGCCTATCGGCGCTTGGATACATTACTAGTAAGGGAAAATAGAAATATGTAAAATAATATGTTTTTTAATGTAATTTTTGTGGTTGTTATAGTTAAATTTGTTTGAAATTGTTTTGTAGTAACGATCAATTAGCCATGATGAAAGAGAAGGATAAAGGAGTGAAGATAAATGATGATGTAAGGAGTAATATTGCTATGTCTAATATAATTACATTTTAAAATTAGAATTTAAATTATGTGACCAATTAATGTAGTTGAGGAAAAAATTGGGCAAGAAGTGGAATGCACTTTCAAAAGTAGAAAAAGAAAATTTCATGGCAAAGTCCAAAGAAAGTTTAAAACAATATTCACTTCAAAAGGGTGTGGTTCCAAAGGTATTTTTTTTTGTAATGAATATTTAATTTCTTTACTTATGTATTTGTTGGAAATTATATTAATGTAAACATGTTTGATGTTTGTGTATCTTTTCAGTTATATCTTCAGACTCGATGCTCCCCCGAGCGAGTGATTAGAGTGATTGAAAAATTAGAACCAAAGCAAAAGGCAGCAAGAAATAGGATTTGGTAGCCTCTTGCAACTTCGATGTAGGAAAATTGATCATGGGTTATGTCTTTGGTTGATAAATAGTTTTAATCCGAACACTTATATCTTAAAGTTATATAATACTTGTATCAAATTATCCCCCATTGATGTTGAATTTATTATGGGATTGAGGGCAAGAAGGTTCAAGATTGGCATGAACAAAGATGTTAGCCATAAGAATGATTTATGTAAAAAATATTGTGATAAAAAAGGGCGATTGCCATTAGTGATGTTAGAAAATCAAATTAGGGAGGATAAAGAGGGTGGAAACGATTTTAAAGTTCGTTTTGTATTATTTGTGTTGGGTGCATTATTGTGCCCAACAATGAAGCTTTTTGTGAATCGTTCTTTCTTACATCTTGTGGAAGACATCGATTCAATAAAGAAGATGAATTGGGCAGAATTTGTGTTGTCCTATCTTTTGTGCACGGGATTGAAGAGTTTAAGAAGAAACAACAAAGTGGGGTTTGTGGTTGCTTATTGTTTTTAATGGTAATGTCCTTGTAATTAATTTACATCATAGTGAAATACAATTTTGTTTTAATATAATTTATGAACTAACTATATATCTATGTCAAATATACTCGTAATTATTCTACCACGAGCATATATCGTTTGAAGAGAAATTTCTACCGCTATATACTCGACCTTCTCCTCGGATTACTGCTTGGGGAGATGATGAAGTATTGGACAGGAAACGAAGATTGAAAAAACTTGGTGGATATGCAAATGAGAATGTAAGTTATAGTTTTGAAAGTCGTTTACTATTGATTTAAGTTTTTAGTGATTTAAAATCTGATATGTATTATATTTTGATGAATATATTGTAGCTCAAAATATGGGTGATAGAAAATGAGATAAGGGATTGCGTTGATGGAAATGCAACGATAATGGCGAGTGAGAATGAGGACGATGAGAAATTTGTAATCAATCTAAACAAAGATGTTATTAAATGAGTAAGTTTTACAATATTCATCATGACTATCTATATTAGCATTGAACCTTTGTATTATGATGTTATTAATCACGTTCGTATATATCACTAGGTTGATGGTGGGAACTTAATGGAGATGGATAAAACCTTTCAACAATTAAATACACATGTAATTGATATGGCTTATGGTGCAAGTAGTAGTAGTTGTGATCAAATTTTGGCTAAATTTGAGGAGAATTATACTACAGTGAAAGGTCTCTTCCTTAGGTCAAGCGGAAAACCTTTGAGAATGCACGAGGAAGGAACGAAGAATGACATTCTATCATGCGAGAGAAGTTTGGAAGATACGAACAATATGAATGTGAATGAACATTATCTTCACACTTTGTCAAATGAGAAGTTATGCACCGAGGACTTGAATGAAAAGAATGAAGATGCATGTGCTACATCAATTAAAGTGCATATCATTCCAGACGAAAATCAAAATATTTTACCACTTCCAATCAAAAGGAGTAGAAGAGATTATGGAAAGGTATGTATCATATAAAAGAAAAAATTATTTTCTTTACAACTACTTAACCATTATATAGTAAATAGATGTATATTAATGGCATTTTCCATATTAGGAACCATTACGAGCACTATGTGGTTATCTTAATCATGTCATGAAAACATGTACATCAAGGGAGAGAAAACCAAGTAAATTCAAGGTCTCCCCGTTTGTACACAATTTAAGGAAGATGGTAAAACGTGAAGCATCAGAGGTATAATACAAATAGTTTAATATCATTGTTCTTATTTTTGATACTTAACATATATAGTTAATAATTATGTCTTGTTTTCGATTTAGTCAATCCTCATGTCCATTCGTGAAGACGTGGTGGATACTCAATCATTCAATGTACTTCAATCTCTTGTCGCTAATTATGTTTTCAATAGAGCATTGTCAAAAAGGTTTGTCGTGTCTAGAACATTCATAGATGTGTTGTTACAATTTTAGCCTTCATATGCTTCCAATTTAGTAAAGTTTGTTTGAACATATTATTATTGTAGTGAGCTTCTTGTTGACTTTGGTCATGAACATGGAGTTCATGGAGATTTTGAGTGCTTACGTCCTAGACAAAATTTGATGGATGTTGTAAGTACCTACTTCATTTATATCAAATACGTGCTATATTAGTTAAATAAATTTATTGAAGTTATTGTTCAACAACGGGTAATAAATCTAGAAGCCTCAAAGCTAAATTATTTTGAAAGACAATTCATAGGTATACGAAGTATAAAATGCTATCTTCCCATGACATTTTCAGTAAGCTCATATTTCTCTTGTTGTTTACTTACATATTAAGTACAATATACTAATGTTCGTATTATGTTTTCTTATTAGCAAATGATTTTGTGCGGGACTCCTCATCCTTTTTTTCGATAGAAAAACATCCATTGTGAGTAAGTACATTAGCGAATTGGATGATTGCGAGAAGGTTAGTAATTATTTGCAATGTTTAATTGCATATATGAAATTTAGAGTAGATATCGTTTTCACCTATAATATACTATATTTTTTGTGGCCCAACTCATATATATTTTTTTCCTACCTTTACAGCTATTTATTCCAATGCATGACGATTGCCCTGGTCATTGGTATCTGTGCGTCATTGACTTCAAACACTTTGATATCCAAATTTTGGATTCATTGCGATCGAAGAGTCGGGACGAGTTTCGGTTTAAGAGTGTCAAAAGAGTGGTATGCTTTCTGCTTTTTGTTTTCCTTTTTATTTGTTTTTTTTTTTTCTCTTCTATATTTATTAACCACTTTCAAAATAAATTAGGTTGAATTTTGTCAAACGTTCTTCAAACTGTATGACATAGGGAAAGATGTCTTCCAATTCTCCATTGATTGGGCTCCTTCAATTCCGACCCAAGATAATGGGTTAGTATGAATACATAACTCACATTAATATTCTTTTTCTGAGGTATAATTAGACAACCATTCAATAAGTTGTTTTGCTTTTCTTTTCTCTTTCTTAGGTGGGACTGTGGAGTGCATGTCATTAGACATATGCAGAGATTCAAAAATGGTGATTCGATGACGAGCTCCGACTTTTGTAATTCTGTTAAAATACGTCGAGAAATAGCATGTGATTTAGTTTTACACGAGGGAAATAGAGAAAAACAAACCATTGTGGCTATTGTTTGTACAAAGACGTCGACACGAGCAATGAAAAAATTATTATTATGATATTCGTTATTTTTCTAATATTTATCATTTCCATCTCCACATATCGTCATGTTTATTGGGAAGTTGTGAGATTCGATGACCATTTATTACTACCAAAAAGTGCTATTTTGTAGACCTAATTATAATGGTTTTAAGCACCTTTGAGTAGTAATCATATTCATTTAACCCAATTAATTCATTAAGGTCCTTAGTAATTGGTTTTAACCATTTTGTGGCAAGTTTACATGTTTATATCAGCTTATGAATCAATTCAAGCATGCCAAATGATGGAGGAGCTACTTAGACAAGCCAACCAAAGAAGAAAAGCAAAGAAAAGCAAAGAGAAGCAAAGAGAAGCAAAGAAAAGCAAAAGAAAAGCAAAGAGAAGCAAGGAGGAAATCTGAGGACAGCAGCTGCAGTCTTCTTTGGCACTTTTGGAGCACTTCCTGAAGTCCATTTTTTACATGCTATATACCGTTTCAAAGCTCAAGAAGTCAAGAATCCAACGCTTCAAACCGTGCACGATTTGGAGCTGAAACGAGGAAGTTATGACCTTCGGAAGAAAACTGCTCCAGGTATGCGAAAATTTCGCACACCCCTATGCGAATTTCGCACACCTCCTTCAATGGTATGCGAATTTCGCACACCCCTATGCGAATTTCGCACACCTGTGCAAAACCTCCCCTGTTTTGCCGACTCCACACGAGATCTTTTCTTTTAGATATTTTTGTATAAATTTCCATTCTTCTCCTTGTAATCCACCAATCATAAGATTTCTTAGCTAGGAAAGATGGAAAAGCTTCTCTATTTATACTCCTTTGTATCCGTTGAAACATATGGAGAATTTTATGTAATATACCCATATATATTGAAATATACCACAGAGCCTTGCTCTGTTTCTCCTTCTCTTCTCTTTCTTATTTTCTTAGTAGCCAAACATCCTTGGTGGATGAAATCCCCAAGGATGAGAGGCTAACCTTTTAAGTTTCTCAAAGTATGGATGTTATGTGATGGCTTGGATGCATTCCCATGGAAATTTCTTGCACCCGGAAGGTAAGGTAGTCGTTTTTCATTAATAGTTCATTAATGCAAAGTTTAGTTTTTATTTCCATTGAACAACTTCCAACGGCCAATACTTGATAAGCTTTTGGATTTCTATCCATTAGTTATCTCCTACGAGCTATTGGAAGGTGAGGTTTTCAATTCCAAGTTTTGCATTAATCCATTAGAACCAATTTCAATGGCCATTGAAAGGTGAGTTTATCACTTGGAATGACTTTGAGTTGCCAATATTTGGTAAGCTTTTGGCTTTAGACCATTAGTTATCTCTTACGAGCCATTCAAAGGAAGTCTAAGGTGAATAACCATTGATGAAATTCACTACCATCTGTTTTGCCATTTTAAAGGATTAAAACTTGATTTGCTAAATCCATACCGGTTCGGGAAGCAAGCATCACCATAGTTGCAACCCCAACGCGAGGAGCCTATCCTGAGATTTCCAATTTGCATAAGAGCCAGAGCATAGCTATCCTATCTTTGAGAAACTTGTTTTTACACCCTTTCATTTTAGTCTTTAATGTTAGCTTAAATTAGTTTAAATCTTTCTAAAACATTTACATCTTCTTTTAAAGCTAACATCCATAAGAAAATCACCTACTTTCCTAATTTGAATATCACTTGTGTTTGCGAAAACCCTTCCCAGTGAACGATCCTAGAACCACTATGCTATAGTAGCTTGGCTACTTTAGTAATAGTATCTAAGGTATAAATTTTGTTGATACGCTTTTAAAGCTAAGCTACCATGAGTCGCATCAACCATTCATTATTAATTATTATTATGTCCATTTTATTTGAATATCCAAATACTCTTCTTTCAATATGGTAAGCAAAATGAAATTGTAATATATTGGTATCATTCATGTTCGACATGTGTGATTTTGTACGATCTTTAACCTAATTAGATTTGTAAATATTCATTTATCTATGCTAAAAATATATAGTTAGTACATTAGTAGACCGATTGACGAATAACGTTCAGCCGGTAAAAACCAGTTCAACGATTTAGCTAAGTCCACTTTTCATAGGCATACGCATTATGCCAACCGGTTGAGAACATTCCTCATATGGATAATGACCCTATGGATGCAGTGTGAACTCGTTGAGGATTTGTCCCAACCACCTCAAACAATTTTGGATGTAGAATCACCCGGTGTCGGTGTTCAATTGAGTGATTGAAGATTTTTCTAAAGCGAGTGAGTAATTTTTTGAGTTGTGGAAAGCGGTTGATCAATGAAGAAATTGTCTCAACCGATTGACGAATGACTTGACCAGTGGGAACCGGTTGACAAATATAGCAAACTGGTTGAGGAATTTTCTCAACCGGTTGATGGTTTTTTAACCAGTGGCAACCGGGTGAAGATGAGTATCAACCGGTTGAGGAATTTGCTCAACTGGTTGAGGGTATTTTTAATCAGTGGCAACCGGTCGACCGCCTGTATCAACCGGTTGAGGGATTTTCTCAACCGGTTGAGGAATTTTTTAACCAGTAGCAATCGGTTGAGAAATTTTCTCAACCAGTTGAGGCCAAATCTCAGCCGGTTGCCTCTTGCAATGCTATTGTGCAATTTAGGAGTACGACTACCGTCCACAAAAAGGGTATGAGTTGTACCAATAACTTTTCACTACGTAAACATTCGACAAGGTACCATTAAGTTCAATTAAAAGGTTTGAAATTGATGGAAACTGGCATTACAAATTACCTAACTACGATTTACCCATTTTGAGTAAAATCACTAAATTTACCTATTTCATATGAATTACATCATATTGATTACTTTTCTATAGTTAACTCATAACCACCTAATTGTCAAACTTTAACCACAATTGAATTTAATTAAATCCGCATAATTAACCGTTTTTTTCGACATGATATAAATGAATCGGTTTCTCCATTTACCAATCATTTTATCACTTGTTATCAATTAAATTATAAATGTAGAGGATATTGCATTCTATCAATCAACTTGATTCTTGATCAAAATTCAAACTTTTCATTAAATAGTTAAGTTAAAAGTACACATTAGTGGAAGTGATAACGTCAACTAATATAAATACTGATTTAATACCTACCATCTCTTACTCCGTTAAGGAATAAAAAAAAGGTTGCATATCCTTTTCATTTGGATATTTGTTTGGATCCCCACCTTGACATGGTGTTGTCATATTTTGTTCATGTTGCTGAAATCCTACTATCTGCACATGCACATTCCATTGTTTTTTTCAGTTGTCCAATTCCATTCCAATTAATAAAACCTAATCATTAAATAATGCATAGCTGAAATTCATGTCAAAAGTGTTTCTTTATTCCCGATCTTACATTATTAAGTTCACCACAGTCTATGTACATGTCAGATCGGTCATTCGACAAATGCTTCCCTAACATTCCCTGCATTTTTCAATAATTAAGTGTTGTCAATTATTATTGAATTAGATGTTATCAATGTTTGGAAATTATATAATAAGCCTATTGTACATACATGTACAGTTGCACAAATGTCAACTGATGAATTTGTTGAAGGCATCATTTCCATTTGAATGTCACATTGGGAAGACAAATTAGTTTCCTCCTACGTACTCATAATGCCATCAAAACAATTATGTTAGTTTTTTATGTAAGTACAACTGCAAAAATTAATCTTAGGGGCAATTTTTTATTGAATATGACATACCATATAACTCTGCTGAGCATTTTAAGGGATTGTAGCTTCTGGACACTTTCGAATTGTGTGACCCACTCTTTTACAACGACTGCATCGTCTTCCCTTTTGAACATTCATTGCCACTTTGCCTGGATTCCCTTTAGTCTTCACAATATTTGGATCACGAACTTGGTTAGTACCTGTCGCTCCATCTGCTGCTATTTTCTTCCCTTTCAAATTATAGTTATAGAGTTCCTCCATTCTCGCCGTCAAATTTTGTATTTCATTTTTCGCCTCTATAAATGAAGATGACGTATCTGACGCAAAGTAGGAGAGCTTGTTGCACATCGAACTCAATGAACCATATCGTACAAACCGATCCATGTCATTATCCGTCTCATTCACTGGTACTGATCTTGTATACACCTTTGCTAACTTTGTCCACCTCTTCATAATACACAATTGAGGAATCTCTTCCAAATGCTCCACTTTCATAACAACCACCATGTGGCAACATGGGATGCCAATTGACTCAAACATCATGCATAAGCATTTTAATGTTACAATATCCGGACAAAATTGTACTTCCCAATTTAAGTTCGGGTGTCTAAACTTAGATAATGTGTATGCCCGCATTGAATGATCACTTACAAGCCCTACCACAAAGAATAACTCCGTATTTTTCATCTCCTCACGAAATTTAAGGAAAGATTCTTTCGTGTATACCGTCGCAGCATGATTTTCAAGTATGGATAGTTTGGTTGAAAGCACGGGTGAAGAATTGTTCGACTCAAACTCTGTCTTTGCCTCGTTTTGCCGTATTCTCAATATGGCTCTATCAAATTGTTGTACAAACTCATACAGTCGCAAGTGAATTTTTAAGAATCTATTTAGATATGCATTCATACTCTCACACCTTTATGTGGTTCTCATCCCTCCAAAGAAATTTCCACGTAAATACATCTCTGCCCATCTTTTACGTTTCCCATATATCTCGGTCACCCAACGATTCTCATTAAGTCCCAAATTTGCAACCATTTCATGCCAAAAATTTTCAAATTCTTCTTCATTCCCACGCATGAACATGCACCTTGCAAAGATGCTTGAGAAGTCCTTAATATGCACATTCGTGTTGCAAATGCCATGAACACAATCGATGACATGTATCGGGTAATACTTTTTTAATTGCCTTACGCATAGCTTTATCCCCATCGGTTACAACAGATATGGGTTTCTTATTCATCATTGCATCAAGAAATGTCTCCAACACCCATTCATATGTCCCAACACTTTCATCTATCAATAACGCACAACCAAATACAACAGTTTGGTGGTGATGATTAACACCGACCAACACTACTAGAGGCTTTTTATAGGCATTTGTTCTATAGGTTGTGTCAAATGCTAGGACATCTCCAAAACACGCATAATCCATTCGAGCAGTTGAATCAGCCCAAAACAAATTTGCTAGTCGACTTTCTTCATCAATGTTGAATTTAGAAAAAAAAAAAAAAAAGAATCCATTTCTGTCTTTCCACACAAATAAGCCAATGCCGCTTCTGCATCACCGTCTTTAATTTCATTTCTACGCATTGCATCAACGTGATTGTATATATCTTTTTGTGTGAAAGCGACGTGCTCATGTCCCCCTAATTGTTTGACCATATAGTCTATAATTTGTGTGGTTTTAATACCTACTTGATGCAAAACATCAACTTGTGCCTTATCTGGATTACTTACTGTTCGATGAGAGCGAAGGAATTGTCTGCTAATAGGATCGACCAAATTATGATTATGTTCTCCTATAAATTCCTTTACAATCCACTTTCCATTTTTTCTATTCAAGCCTATACGAAATGCAGCTTCACATCCAACTCTAGTCAACGATCGTGGCTCACGCTGTCGGTTGTCATTCTCAAAAAACTTTGTCGCTCGATGTCCTTCTTTGGAACACACCCACTTTCGAGATATTATATCTCCATTCTTGTCTCGTTTCAAATCATCTTTTCGAATACTAAATCCGGTTAGTTTTGCTAACATGTTGTAAAATGTTTCAGCCTCGTCTATGCAAGCGAATTGCATTTTGCATACTTCTTCAATTGAAATTCCCTTCAACACTTTCTCTTCCCAACCGTTTCCACCCGGCTTGTAAGTTCCACCTATATATGCATCGTCATTGACAACGTCCTCCGCTTTCACTTCAAACTCCTGCTTGATTGTTTTCTCCATCACCGATTGCATCACCTACATTTCATAAATTATGCCAAAAAGTGTCTCCATAATACCTTAACAAATTATCCTATCACTGTCATATTGATTGATATATTATTTACAATACAGTCCACATATGATATTTAAAAATATGGGTCTAACGCATTTGTCTTTTCAATGTTTTCATTTGACAATATGCCACATATAAGCCCAGGCCCAAGAATCAACATTAATCAAAAGCTTTAACATATCCATTATATTATTTAATCTCACCTGAAAATTTAGTTACCAAAGCATATTTCTTATGTGTTTGTTTTACCCAATCTCTTCAAAAAATTAAGGCTTACGAGAAAATAGGGTAAATATAATAAATAGGTTATGCAAATGAAAATTTATAAATTAATGGATTCTAAATATTTTATTTTTATATACTACTTCAAATTCATTATTAGTTAAATATGATTCTTTATTACACATTCAATTTCTCTCTATATGTATAAAATGAAGTTGATATTATTAACAATATGTACAATGCATACCATAATTACTATAATAAAGTCATATAGTATATTTTAAAAATGTATAAAAATATTCTAATATTTTTCACAATACTTTATTTTCTTAAATATATCCTCTAAATAAAAAACAAACATATTACTTATTGTGGGGATTAAACAATTTGGAACATTCAAGGAGGAAGTGGTCCAACCATTGGAACATACAAGAAACCAAACAAGTGGTCCTAACGCTCCATAAACCAACAAATCTCATATTCCTCACTGTTATATTATATTTATAAAAACAAGTTTCACATTTCCTTAATTCTCTTTTATAGTACATTTAAATTTTTGTTTTGCTTAAGTACAATTCTTCAACATAATTGAAATGATCAAATAATGAGGTCTATGGGATTTGATGTTCTGTTTTCCCTTCTTTGTCGTACTCTTAAAATACATTAGGCTAGGTTTGTCCCAACAAGTATCTAGAAAATAAAAAAAATTGTTGTTTTTAAATATATTAGGTTATGTATGGTTCCTAAAAAGTACTAAGAAAAGACAAATTATTTTGGAATATTTAGTTGTTTTATGAAAAATATTAAAGCAAACAATATATGGCTTAAAATTAAATACAAACTTACGTATTTTAAAAGTATTTAATCTATATATAAATGCATTAAAAAAAGTCAAATGAGTATGAACTAGTAAATTAGATTGAAGATAAACCAAAATCAGATACGTCATCCATTCTCAAGTTTGTTAATGGAAGTTGGCATAAGCAATTCGACCGGTTGCAATTGGGTCGACCTATTGGTGTTTATTTTAAAAACATTCCCACTTTCCAGTGTCTACCGGCTGAGGAAACCCTTGTACCGGTTGAGAAATAATTCAACCGGTTGAGAAATTCTTCCACCGGTATACACTGCACATGTGTGTATTTCCCCATAAATTCACCATTTAAAAAGAAATTTCATGCAAAATAGTAACAAAGTAAGTTAGAAATCACAATCCACACTTTTTAAAATCATTACATATTATTACATTACCTATTATTAGGGTTTGGAAATAATTTCCCCATCACTTCCAAAGTAGAGGCAATTCAGTTTTATACAAAATTTTATGGCTTTTGTATAGCAAATCTTTTTTAAGTTCATGATCATACCTTCAAAATGGAAAGTGCACGTGAGCTACAGCTTCACCTGAACAATTGTCTTCCAGATATGTTTTTTGTAAGCTATGCTCTACTTTATAGAAGACCACATTCACTCTCTATACTCCTTAGAGTATGTTGCCTCCTAAATATATACTAACATTTATATGTGGTTGTTGCATGAAGTTATTGCATATTTTAATATGTTGCCACATGTAGCAAAACCAACCACCATAATGGTACATTTGGTGGTTGAAGGTTGCCTTTTCTGCATCATTTTTTGGGTGACATTAAATACAACATTTATAGGCAAGAGGGAAAGTCAGCATAATGTGGATTATTACACCTATTTCAATTGACATATGTTTAACTTAACAAAATATAAAGTGGAGATTTGGCTTTGATTGATAATATTTACATATCTTAATGTTCTATCATAAATTTATTGTCTTTATGTTTTCATACCATTTCATACTTAGTATAGAGTTTCATCAATTCACGTGTTGTATATGTAATTAAGGCATCATTCTATATCCTATATATGAGAAAGGTTAGTTAATTAAACTTAATTACTTAATTGAGGTATGTTACGATATCATACTTATGACAAATTTTAATAAATTCAGTTCCATTAATTTATTTAACTTATCATGCTATATCGTAGTTATTGAAAATGTTTGTCTTAGAACCATAAATAATTGAAAAATTGCTATCGTAGTATATGGTTGTTATTCTACATTTTAATGTATTAACCTAAGTATATTTTAATAAAATCATTATACTATATCCTAGTTATGAGAAAGGTTAGTTAATTATTGTATATTACTACAAGTAAGTTCTCATATTATATTCTCCTTAATATAAATTTGTTATAAAAAAACCTCTTGTACTTTAATTAAGGTATATCCAAACATTTTTCTATACAATCAATTACATATTAAATTAATTCGATTTGGAAACTTTAAAATCAATATGGTTGCAAATTAATTTTTAATATATCTAAAATGAGAACTTACTTTAAATGTAGGAATTGATGAGTTACAGGTTAATTTCCTATCAAACAATAAACTACAAGGCTCCTTACACTAAATAGGAAGGTCGACCGTCCCTCAACCATTCCCATTCGTCCTCCTTCTTCTTCATCTTCATGAAATACCCATGTGCCAACCGATCTTCCATCCTTGAACCCCTCCGTGTTCTACTTCCTTCTTACCATTTTCACGAAATTCCTCTACCCCAAACCTAGCTGCCATGGCTCCAAAACGAGCTCCGGTCGAACCCACCTCCACTGGCAGCAAAGGGAAGACAAGGGAGGAAGCACAAATGGCTGGGACCAAAGGCAAGAGATCCAACCCACAACGGAGCCGCGGCAGCAAACAGAAGCAAACCGAGGAAGCCCTACACCCCAGTAACAAAGGGAAACGATCGGTCGTTGAAGAAAGTTTTGAGATTCGAAAAAAGACCACCTTTGATCGATCTTCGTTCATAACCCCACAGCTAGCCCAACGATTTCATCTTCACTTTGCAAATCGGGTCGTAATCCCGGGTAAGAACATTGATTTTGCAAAGCTCAGTTATTTCCATTTCGATGTGCTTTTCACGAGAATGGGTTGGCTTCCTATTGTCTCCGTCAAAGAGTTCCTTTATCCCAAGGTTGTCAAATGTTTCTACTCCAATATGACATTCGAAAATGAAGGACCCATTACTACCACGATTAACGGTGTACAGATCGTTTTTGATGTTGCTGAACTTTGTCGGATTTTAGAGATTCCAAATGAAGGGGTTTGTTTATATGAAGCTAAGAAGTGGCCAAGGGTGGAAGGTTTCAAACCTGCAGAAGCCATACAGAGGCTATGTGGTTACCCGAGATCTAGTAGACCAACTTCCCATTTGTTGACTGTGTTGAGTCGTATCCTACAACACATGGTATCGTACATTTTCATCCCTAAAGGAGGGCATCGAGATGATGTATCTTTCTTGGAGGCTTTTTTGGTTGACAACATTCTCACAGAAAGAAAGGTTAATATTGGTTACATAATTTTCCAACATATGAAAGCATGTTCAATCAGCGAAGATTCAGTTCTCCCCTATGGCATGTTTATCACAAAGATTGTCAAATACTTCAATGTCAATTTGCGCAATGAGACAGACGGGAAAAAACTCAAATCATTTGATACATATGATTGGGCTTCACTTCGGCGCATGCATTTTGTTCGGAAGAAAGATGGTTCATGGGCAAGGAAGTCTTCCATTCCCCTCTCAGAGGTTAATGCGTCTTCAAACAATGGGTCCTCCGAGGATGAAGAATATGCAGATCAGGATGTAGAGGGAAGAACTTCTGAAAAAGCAAATGTCACACGAATACCGTCAACAGGTGGTGTAAGAGCTAGGGCGGATGCAAATCATCGTTCACTAATTGGACCGGACGACTCTGAGGCATCAGATAACCTCAATGCCCAGATTAGCTCCCTTGGTACCCGCTTGGAGGAGATTGTATTAACCAATGACCGACGTTTGACATCTCTGAAGAATCACATTGATGGTTTACACAAGAAAGTCAAGGAGGGTATGCAAGTTATACGAGGCCAGCATGATGAGATGATGGTCTTCTTGCGATCCTACTTCCCGCTTCATGGACCAGACCATATATGACCCCTTCTACAATTTGTACTAGTTTTATAGTTATTAAACTTTCATTTTGTTTTTGGACATTTGGCTAATATAAATGACCTTTTGTAATTATGAATTCTCGTATTACTTATGGATGTAGTGATCGGCCATTCACATAAATGGCATAAATGTATTCGCTCAATTCTGATGATGGTATATGGATGATGTATTTTCTTCTACATGTATATATTATATCTAGCTTATTTTGTTTATGACTCTTCATATATAGGTTATTTTCATCTCTTTAAACCTTCTTCTGTAGATTTAAAATTGTTGGTGGACATCACATAATTTAGGTTCCCATTTGGGTGCCATGAATATTTTTGTGTTTTAAATATTGATTCTGTAATCCCTGGTTTCGGATGGCAAAAGGAAGGTTATGACTATTACCATCAAAAGCATAGAAGAATCATGTGTTAGGAAGGATATATTGAGTATTGGTTCCTCGTAAAATGTATGTATTATCCTCCCTTGGTCTAAGATGCTATAATGTCTACGAATATGGTCAGCCTACTATATTTTTTTTCTCATAAAACTTAGGCAGTTTCA
This sequence comes from Vitis cinerea var. helleri x Vitis rupestris, assembly GCA_945999865.1. NCBI lineage: Eukaryota > Viridiplantae > Streptophyta > Magnoliopsida > Vitales > Vitaceae > Vitis > Vitis cinerea var. helleri x Vitis rupestris. The sequence continues at coordinate 4,434,008 of OX253930.1, read as the reverse complement.
ACCGGTTGAGGCAATGCATCAACCGGTAGCAGTTTGGTTTGCTATCGGTAGCAACTTGCCATTTTGCGTTTGGAAAAAAATTTGGCAGTTTCAACCGATCAAGATAATGCATCAACTGGTCGCAAGTTGGTTTGCTACCGGTAGCCACTGGTCATTTTGGGTGGTGCATCAAGAAATGACCAGTGTCTACCGGTCGATTACATAGGTCAACCGGTTGCATATAACCGGTCGACCGGTTACTCATTAATAGAATAGGGTGAGGTATGCTTGCCTGCTTGCATAAATTATCGTACTAAGTTTTGGCTCTCTTTTTCCTTATTAAAACCATTCTTATGTTATACTATTGGAGACACACTCTAAGCCTTTAGCCTCCTAAATGCAAGCACTTCCTTTCCCCACATAGGTTGGGTCATTTGGCCATTGACATTATAGTAATTATTAGTTGAGCTTTTGCTGGACACCACTTGTTTCCGATGAAATCACATAATGATTTTTAAGTTACATGTTTTTCCCTCTAAAATTTCTGTTTGAATTAACACCTTTAATAGATAAAAACAGGGCATGCTCCCCCCATGTACGGGAATCCTTTCAGTTTTTCATTGTCCCTCCACTAATTTAGATTGCATTTAAGTTGGAGGAAAAAGGCCAATCTCTTCTAAATTGTGTTCATAAGTCAATTTACTGTGCACATAAGTAAATTGAGTTGCAAAGCCTTCGAAGCTTCAAGAAGTTACAAAAAGGTACTACAACTTATGTGTTCCAACTAACCTAGAAACTAGGAGAAAAATTGATAAACTCAAGCTTTGAAGAATTATGCTTTGAAAACTTATAAGATATTACAAGGATTATATAGACCAACACATGCATTCTCTTTTGCTGGTGGTGTAAATTTGATTAGGAGTTAAACAAATTTGACCATAATATGTTACAAGATTAAATTAAACCAAGCATTGGCACTAATTTGAAGTCACTGAGTAATGATGAGAGACACCATGAAATGTGTTCAAGATGCAGGAAACAAATATCCTTGTGTTTTCTAACATTATTGAGGTGTTCCTCCCAGGAATTTTGCTGCTTTTCCGACTATGATGGTTTGGTTTTCAAGCTTTTCATCTAATGTGTGTTTCTTATGGAAGACATTCTTGGTTAAAATCCTTATCATTGACCGGTTGATGAAAAAAGGGCATGTCCTGAAAATGGTGTTGTTTATGCTGTTAATGCCAGTGTTCTACTAGCTGTAACTTACTTCATTGCATTGCTCTATATCTTTGGGACACTATTTATGTTTTGCTTCATCTAGTGAAAGATTCCTTTTTTAGTTATATGCTAGCTTTATTTGAAAGAGGAAGCAGAAATCTGGAAAACTGCTGTCTAAATGTTGAAAAGTATATTCCTCAGGTCTTTGGTTTAATTGTTCATTGATTTGTTAGGGAGGTGTATTATGTTCCTTAAAATGTTTTGAATAGGTTGTTATTAGATTGACTTAATGCTTGGGGATTTTTATTGCTCTTTGTCTTCTCCTTTGGTTCTCTTGTTCCTTTGTGCTTCCTACGATACCCACACCCATCCCTAACCCATGTTTTATTGGGTTTGCCTCCTTTTGATGTTTTTAATATATATACTTGCTTAAATTTGTCAAGATGGAAGGCAATTGAGTAGAAAATTGTAATTTGGATTTGGGGGACTAGGAACATTGAATTTATCAAAATCATTGAGTAAAAGTTGGATCCTTGAATTAAGGATTGAGGGAATGATATAACTGGAACCGTTTTAGAGGTGTATAGTTCACTGTTAGAATTGAATGGGAACAAGGCTGTTGGAACGGATGGTTTCTCTTTGAATTTTTGGCAATTGAGTTATGACTTGGTGAAGAATGAGTGATTGGTTTTGTGTTATGAATAGAATAAATAATTTACAAACTTTAGCTTTAGAAACTTAAAAAAGATTTAATGAGTTGCATTGTCTTATATAAAGGAGTGTGGATGACTTTGGTTACTTTAGCTTTGGTTACTTAGATTGATAAGGATAATCTATCTTCCGGGAATTATATTGGTTTTGTTTGATTGCAAGTTAAGGGCTTCGTTGGTGATGATGCATAGTTACTCTTGATTGGCACAACATTTGTGTGCTGCATAATCACATTGGCAGTGTCTACCGGTAGAGATAATTGCTCTACCGGTAGCACCTTACCGGTTGACCGGTACACCCTCAATTCTGTAAGTTGCAATATGATGTAGTGAGAAGCAACATGTGTTTCTGCTGAAGGCTAAATAAGATTTATATACATATTTCCTCACTCCTATGAGCCATGCCTAATTAGGCATGAATGAAGCTCATGTTTTCATGCTCTATATTTGTTTTCCTTCTTACATATTTGTCATGTCATGAGTTTTCTCTTCAAAACCTAGAATATATCTAGAAATCCTAAACTTAGTGTCTCATCCAATTAGAAATCCTATCAATATAAAGACTTATCTTCTTATAAGAAAACCTTAAGACAATTTCATCTTCTATAAAATAACTCTAAAACTATAATCCTTAACTAATAGAAACTGAAACAAACTATGAATTTGAGGGACAGTCTAACAATATTGATTTTTCCATTAGTTATGCAATATGTAATTTGTTTCACTTAGATTACTTGTATCATCAAATGCTTTTCTCTTTATTCATAGAAACTTTGCTACGGACTATATGAAATAAAAACCATAATCTTTAGAATTTTTTATGGCTAATGTGAACATTTTGAACCATTGAACCCTGCTTTATAAAATTGGGACACCTCCTTTTAATTGAAAAGCCATGTAAAATGTACGGCATTGAACCTATTTCTGATGATGTTTCCTTGTAAATATGAGGCTCCTAACATTCAAAGAAGTCTACATTGCTTGTAATCTTAAACATAATATGAACCTGTAATAGTCCTTACTAGTTGCCTTGGTATTTCTTTGCTCTTCCATGTTACATGTAAAGGTTGTAGACATCAAGGAGTCTACATTAAACCTCTAAAGTATTTATATTAAACTACTTTTAAGTTAAGAACTAAACCACTTTTAAGTTAAATATCATTGATAAATAGTGTTAGTATATTCAATAAATATAAATTACCGAATTTTTGTGATTCTCTAATAGTTACCAACCGGTCGAGAAAATGCATCAACCGGTAGCAAAACAACTTGCTACCAGTAGCTACTGGCCATTTTGGGTGGTGCATTAAGAAATGACCAGTGTCTACCGGTCGAGTGCACATGTCAACCGGTTGAATATAACCGGTCGACCGGTTGAATATAACCGGTCGACCGGTTCCTCATTAATACAATAGGTTGAGATATGCTTGGCTGCTTGCATAAATTATCGTACTAAGTTTTGGGCCTCTTTTTCCTTATTAAAACCATTCTTGATTTACTATTTTAAATAGATTTTTGGCACAATTAGATCATCTCAAATTAATTTGTGTAACTCGTGAATTTAGGTAATGGAAGTTCCTTAAAAAAGACTTCAGATTCACCTCCTCTTGTTGGTGCTGCCTCTCTTGGGCTCATGGGCCTCGTAGGTGTAACTGTGGACAAATTTGTGGAGTTTTTGGGTCTGTAGTAGAAATTTGGTATGTGGGGTGTTGAAGATTCTTTGGGCTTTTATTCCAGTAAAATGAATGAGATCGATTTTGATCCATGATTTTCCGTTTTCCTTTTGTTTTCATCAGTGTTCTTGGTGATCGGGTTTTCTAAGCATATATTTGATGCTGTTGTAACTTCTTTCTAAAGTCCTTTTGGGAAACATCAATGTGAACAGTAGTTGTCTACTTAATATCCAAAAAATATTTGTAATAATGAAATTTGTTCTTTCTCCTCCCTAAACTTTGCTGAAAAGAGCTTTCAAGCCTAAAACCCTTGTACCTAGATGTGTTTTTGTTGTAACTAAACACACTGTAATGTTGTTTTAACAGCTAGAAAGAGATTAAGGCAATAAAAAGCTAAAGCAGACAAGGCTCAAGTTGATTAATCTAAATTGTGGGCTTCTGCGTATTGGACTTATAATGGATTTTGATGTAAAGCTAAATTTTATCAGATGAAATTGCTTCATCATCAATTGGTTAGGCTGCTCAGCTAAGCAATTTTTCATGTTTATGATGATTGGTATCTATAGCAGCATAAGGAAGTTGTGAATTTTTCTTATACATTTCTAAATATGTTTCTTGATAAGTGGTTATAGCTTAATGTAGAATGGTAAAAGAGAAGAAAGTAGAATTGGTGACACAATACATAAATATATGGTTTACTCAAATATGGCTAATTATATGATTAATCTGAAGATTACAATTTGTGTTTCAGAATTGGGATATTTGGGAGCAGGCATTGCCCATCGTGAAAGATATATGGTGCAGCTTTGTGATGTTTTCTTATATGTTTAATTGTAGAGAATGTTATATTAGTTTGGAATATGCTAATATTCACTGTGTCCTATAAAATTCTTTATGCTATCTCTTTTAATTCTTTTCATATGTATGACAATATCATGTTGATTTCCTTTTACCCTAAATGTTATTTGGAAAGAATCTATCTAATAGCTTAATGGTAGGAAGTAAGGATGGCAGCAGCTGGCTCCAAGGGTGCTCCTAAAAACCATAGAGAGTTAAAAGATGATACAAGCTCATCACCTGAGGAAAAGAAGGTAAAATTGGTCTTTTATGTTACACAATAAATTTATGTGTGCATATGTGCTGAAATCTATAACTTCATTTTATGCATGTATGAAGCTGAATTTCTTTACCTATCAAAAAAATAAATATAAAAATCTAATTTTCTTTTAGGTGCATTTGGATGTCTTATGAAAACAAATATCTCCATTGTGTTTTGCATAGATTTGAAGTTCAAATCTCAATTCTAGAATGGTGCTATCAAAGAAAATGAGATTCCTGGTAACAGGCCGATGGCATGGGAGCAATTTTGACTTTCCCAGGAGAAATGAGGAGGGTCATATTTGGTTGACAATGAAAATTAAATCCTCAGCAGAAGTCTTAAATCCTTAAGAACATTTGTCTACAAAATTTTCAAGTTACTGCATGGCCATTTGGTGTGACAGAAGATGATTCTAGATGGGATTAAAAAAATGTCAAAAGGATAATGTATAGCTGACCCAAAATTTTAGAACTTGTTTCAAGGTTCAAGAGGACCTAATGCCCTTGAGGCCTTGTTCAAGTGGTAAAGGGTTGGGGAGGGTTTGTGGGAGGTTCCAAGTTCAAGCCCCAATGGGGATTCAAGAGGACTTAGGTCTGTGTTTCAACTCAAAATTCAGAATGGTCACATTGATAATGGAATCATTCCTTTGAAAGGAAAATAGTTGACTCCATAACATTTTCTGCCTAAGTATTTTAATCAGGGAAGTGCAATTTTTTTCTTTTTTCTTTTATATTTATTTATTTGTGGGGGGTGGGGAGTGTGGATGGTGTTCTCAATTGTTATGATGACCTTGCTTGGCATTTTAATTGTTGGTGTCCTAAAGAATTACCAAGTTTTGAGGATTTGATGTGATAATTTTTGTGAGTATTCAAGAAGATGCTCCAATTATCAAGATATGCTTGAGGCTTTTTTTATGGCACCATTATGTTTTATATCACTTAAGCTAGAATTGATCTGCACTAATTTGATGAAGACAAGAAAAAAACTCTCTGATGGATCTCCAAATTGAATATAATTCAACAGCATGAAGATGTAATCCCAAGTATTGGGGTTGGCTACATGAATCTTGGTTTTATGTTCTGCTCTTTAAGCCATACTTATTTATAGTTAGTAATTAAGGATGCTTTGTTGTTTTTCTTTTCATTTTCTTGTTTTTTCTCCTCTTTTTGTAAGTTTGAACATGGTTTGAGGGTATTCTGTGTATTTTAGCTCAAAAGGGCAGGGGGAGGATCACGAGACAAGGAAATGCACAAAAATCGAAGCGTTGACCGCGTTGACCGTTGACCAGGGGGTCGACCGGTTTAGTAACCGGTTCGTCAGGGCTGAGAATTTAAAGAGCCTCCCGCGCCTCAGTTTCTCACCCATTTTTTCTGGTTCTTCAACCCTTGTGTCGTTCCAGCTGCCCTCAAGGGATTTTTGACGCCATTACAGCCTTCTGAGAGGTACGGATTGGAATTTGGAGGCTAGGGTTTTGGATTTTGGGACCCAGGGCTTCGCATTTGGCGATTTTCTCCTCAGTTCGCGCGTCAAAGCCTGCGTCAGTGTCTTCCCGTGCTTGAGGGCTTTACGGTGTGTGTGCATCCCTCTCTTCAGCCTCGTCTCTTTCATCTCAGCCTTTCAGATGGTGCCTAGGAGAGAGTCAGCCGCTTCCAGGGCTCAGGGCAAGCGCCCTGCTGAGCCATCTCAGCCAGATCAGTCCGAGGCTCGCCGAAAGGCGAGGTACGACACCGCTTTTTTCGGCTCTGTCGAAGACTACCAAAGATATAAACAAAAATTCGCCCAAAGGAAAGTTGTTCCAGGGAGAAGCATCAATTTCTCCCAGCTTAAGTACTTTAGATTTGAGGAGATATTTGGACGGATGAGATGGCTGCCAGTGGTGACTATTTCGGAGCCTATCTTCCCGACTCTGATTTGCACTTTCTACTCACGGCTGACTTGTGGGCTTGGAGGACCGATCACTTCCACTATCAGAGGAGTTGAGATCACCTTGAGTCCGGAGAGCATTTGCCGGATTTTTGATATACCATCAGTTGGACTCAAGGTGTATGAGTCCAAGGTGTGGCCCACGGTGCCGGGATTTGAGCCCAGAGAGGCTATTCAGAGGCTGTGTGGACTTGTCGATGCTCAGGGGATGGGCAAACCCTCTGCACATAGCCTAACAGTGATCAGTCGTATCCTACATCACATGGTCTGCTCCATTCTGTTGCCACGCGGTGGACATCGAGACGAGGTATCCTACCTCGAGGCTTTCATAGTGGATTCCGTTTTGACAGGGAGACGGATTCATGTCGGGTACCTGATGATGATGCATATGATATCTTGCTATGAGAGCAAGACCCGCGTGCTCCCCTATGGTCGCTTCCTCACGAGAGTATTCAAGGATGCCGGGGTTGATTTGAGCCGCGAGATAGATTTCGAGGCCCCAACCACGTATGACACATATGACGAGCAGTCTCTGGGGCGGATGAAGTTTGAGAAGGCCCTTGATGGCTCTTGGATCAGGAGAGCTGAGCGACCACCGGCACAGGACCAGGGGCAGGGACAGATGCATCATGGAGATGAGGAGGAGGCCGAGATTCGAGAGATGGAGGGTGGGCTAGACCCTCAGAGGGACTTTGAGCAGAGCATGCCTGAGTGTGACATTCCTCCTCCTGAGCCAATGATATCTGAGCCGGCATACACAGCTGGACCATCTGAGCCATTCTTCATTGAGCCTTCTCACGCAGAGATACCATTTCAGGCACCTCACGCACCTGATCATGCGCCTTGGATGGATTTATCCGCTCAAATCAGTTCTCTCGGGACTCGTATGGAGGAGCTTGCAGTCGTCAATGATACTCATTTCCACTCTATGGAGGATCGCATAGATGAGTATCAGACCGGCTTCAGCTCTCAGTTTGAGCATCTCGATCAGAGACTTGGGCGTCTTGAGGAGCATATGGATTAGCAGCATGAGGAGATGATGGCCTACCTTCGCTCAGTGTTTCCTCCACCTCCGCCTTGATATCTTCGAGACCCCTCCCCCCCCTCCCCCCTTCATTTCTTTTTTATGTTGCCAAATGGGGAGAAATTTTAGGATTTAGGGGGCACACACATGCATGACATTTCCATATCATTAGTCTTGTTTTGTGTATATGCGATATTATTATATATGATATGATATTTTCAGAATTCACATTGTCTCCTATAGAAATTTTGCATGTCATTTAAAATTTTCGCTTTAATTGATCCATGTTTGGTTTGAGGGGGAGATTTCTTCTTTCCTAGATAACCAAGGTTCTTTAAAACCCGAGTTTTATCAAACATATCTTAGGCAAATTGATTCAAAAGTGGCATATTAATTCACATAAAGACCTTGCCTAAGTAGTAGAAAAGAAAGGAATTTCAAAAGGAAGGTTTTCGGGGCCAAAAAGCTCAACTGGTCGAGGCTATGTCAAAACCGGTCGACTGGTTGACCCTGTCCGGTCAAGAACCGATCGAGGAGTGTAAAAAAACACTCTCTCTCATCCAGTAGCCTTATCTTCCCGGTTGAGGTTCACACCCTTCCCGGTCGAGGTCTGGTCGAGGCAACGATAACCTGTCATGCATTAAATGCTCCAACGGCTAGTGAACCGGTCGACCCCTAGATCGACCGGACGAGGTTGCCTTTTGCTGTTTTTGACTCCCGAGCATAGAAACCTAAAAATTGAGAGCTCCACTTCATTTATGACTAAGAGAACAATTGCATTCAAAGTCTACATACCTGTTTTTTATCAAAAAGCTCTCAATTTCTTCCTTAGTGCATTAAAACCATCACTTGCATATTCTTAGTGCACTCTTGTAAATCATTTTACATTCATTTCCTATGATCTCAAGTCTTCCAAGCATCTCGATCATGTATCCATTTGGTCCTTTGATGAATTTTCGAGTTTATACCTGAGATTCTTAAACATTTAAAACAATTAGTCACTTAACCATGGTTTGTTATCATCAAAACCCGATTAGGGGAACCCTTGGGCTAACCAGAATTAATGCCCGCACTAACCACAGGATCCACCTAAATTCCCTCCAAAATTTTACCAGGAAAGCAAAATTTTTGTGATGTCTATACTTTCAAGATTCCTCAATATCCAATATGTGGAAATAATCTAGAAGCACCAGCACAATGAACAGTGTAATATACTTTTCAAGAGTGCATACCAGCAAAATGTTAAGATCATGTCCTCCATCATCCCTTTTCCCCTTCCCCTCTCTGAAACTGACTTAAACATAGGAATAGTCTTAGTCCCTTGTGTGGGTGGACAGCTTACATAATTTACGTATAGAAAGAGCGAAGATATTAGTAACATAAACTAAGATATTAGTAACATAAACTAAGGTGATTCATTAAAGTCCCCAAGAAAACCAACCATACCTAGAAACTATCTTACATGGTAGGATGGATAGTTTTGGTCCTTTCAGTGGAGAATGCTAATCTACTCCAATAGGTGAAGAGTTAACATATTTTATGACAGTGAGACGGAGGGATGCTTTTATTTGTTCCTTGTTTTCTCTATCCTTTTCCATGGAAGTTGTGCCCAAGGCATTGAGGGAATCATCAAAGAAATAACAAGAAGTTGCTCTACACCTAGACTCACAATTGAAGTATATCCCTGATCAAGAAATTGAGCATATTGATATTTGTCAAATCACAACCAGGAATTGAGTCTCATCCTAATGATGTGATTAGTCCTCACTTTTCATGTTGTGCATTACTAATGTATAAATGGCTCATTGAATTACTATAAATTCATTAACTTCTGAAGCCCAATTTGGGATATGTTGGTAGCCAAGTAAATGCCTGTAGGTTCTATGAACTCAAATCGATCTTTAAGATTGAACAACGTTTAATGTAAATTTAGGCCTTAATTCCATGATCACTGTTACTTCGGTCTATCAGCGCCACCGCCTTGACTACACCATCAGAAATACCAGTACAGGTGAAAAGTTTACTAGAACTGAACTCTTTCCTGATTGGTCACAGTGAAACCGAATACTCCTCAGAATACCAGATTTCCTAACAGGCATTTGTAGCAACTATGGTAATCAACTTCATTCTTTATTTATATTTTTCTTTAAAAAAATTAGAAAACAATGTGCATGCTTAACGTATCTCTTATTGCCCCCCTTTTATTTATGTGCCAGAGAACCATCGCAATTTGATTGATGTGTAAAATTTCTTTGGTATTTTTCAATTTGGCCATGCCAAACAAATGATTGTGAATCAGTGGGGTCAACACTTACTACATGGCAAGGACAAAATTGCCTTCCCTTGGAACCCAACAAGTCAGACAAGAAACAATGTCGTTTCATGTCCTCGTGTGCCCAATTGAAAGGAAACGAAAACAAAGCAAAACAAGATATGCTTACCGTAATTCAGAAAATGACAATCTCGCTTTGATGCTTCTAAAGGAGTGTTCATATATGTATTTGAGAGGTTCTGCATTTGTGAGTTGTCATCTCTAACTTTCTCATTTATGCTTCTAAATGAATGTGGTAACCTTAGCAACACATGAACATTGAATTAGAAGAGGTACTTCATTTTATTATTTCCCAAATTTCTAATTGAACAATATCTTTGGCATTTTATTTTCTCAAGTTGTAATTTGTATGGAAGCTGGTCTCAATCAAAGTTACAATGTTTTCCAAAATATTTGTGGGCAAGTTGTGGGACATTAAGTTTAATTAGTCTTGATAATCATATAAGGATTTTACCCTTTTTATAGGCCTCCAAAAGGGAAAGTAGACTTGTGACTAGTTCCTTAGGGATTAGGTAGTTTAGTCATATTGGGTGAACAATACTACCTTTTTATTTGGGAAGGCCTCAAGGTTGGATGGTTGGAGGGTAGTACTTTGGGATAGTCTGTTTGTGTCCACTTCATTGCCCTTTAACCTTCGCTTCTTATTAGATAAAGAGTTTGAAGAGTGGATGTTATTTTTAAGGAGAAGGGTAACTAGAAATGATGATTATTTGAGTGCTTGTTTCTTGTCTTGGTCCTCTATTTGAAGAACCAAACTTCAAAGGTTAAGTTGTTTGTTTTTTATGAATTATCTATAGTGAAGTAGTTTTCTATAGATGTTGAGCTTGCCGAAGCAAGTTTATTATGAAGAGTCATATTAGGGTGCGAGGCATAAGCAAAAGTTAACGTGGAGACCTTGGTTGTTAAGGGCTTGGTTCGTGATTATGCAACTGTTTTGAGATCTATACATGATAAGGTTGGGTTTTTTAAGGATCACATTTCTATTGTTTGGTGTTTGATGTGAGCTTGTCTGTGGGTAAGCCTATGTCTTGATCTATGTTGGGAATAGTAACAAAAGAGAAGTCATTTGTCTTGATCTCATCGCCATATCACATACCTAAATAGGAACAAAATGAAGTCTATGAACCGGTTAACCGGTTATCTTCTACCGGTTGCATACTTATCTCAACCGGTAGCCACTGGCCCTTTTGGTTGCTGCATTGTCAAAGGGGCAGTGGCTATCGGTTGAGATAAGTAGGAAACCGGTAGAAGATAACCGGTCGACCAGTTCATATTTCCTTGTATAAGTTGCAATTTGTTTGGATTCCTCCATAGATTCGTGTATTGATAGGTCATTTGGTATTTTTGCTACATGTAATTGCTCTTTCTTTGAAGGAACATCATTGTGGTAAACGAACATCCATATAACCCAACCTTTAGTTGCGTGCAAGCGGTTATATATTTTATGAGAAGGTGCGTTAATAATAAAGGTCGAATTGAAGGCCTTAAGGTGGAATTTGTGTCCTCCTAACACGGAAGTTCAAAAACAGTAGCACACAAGGTAGGGATAATCCAATGGGAATAATGTTAAAGACGATGGTCAATGCAATGACACTCGACTAACATGGTGGTCAACTCTATCAGGTAGTATATGCATAGGGAATAAAATTTGTTTGGTGTAAGTGATATGAATTTTATAATTGAAAATGTATGTATAGGGATGAGTATAGCTGAATGTTTACTCATCCATATTTAAAATACATTTACACAAACTAAATATTATAAGCATTAGAAACCTCTTAATCCAACTTCAAGTCTTCAAATTGTGATCTTATAATGCTCGAACAATCATCTATTGAGTAATCATGACATCCTCGTACATTGTGATGAATAAGAAGTCAAGGTCTATACAATTTGGGTTTCAATCCTCATAGGTTACCCATACAAACTAAATAAATGAGTCACAATGATTATAAGTATTTAAAACCTCTTAATCCAACTTCAAGTATTCAAATTTTGATCTTGTAATGCACGAACATTTATGTATTTAGTAATTACGACATCCTTGTACATTATGATGAAAAAGTAGTCAAGCTCCATAGAATTTCGATTTCATTTCTCGTAAGTTTAAAACACACTTGGACATATCAAATGAGCCACGCGTCGTCCATTGATTGGGTGCAAAATAATTATTTAAAAATTCATTTATATAATTCTTGGTATATATGGAATATCATGTCCCTTTCATGGCATTCCATGATATTTACTCTATTTAGGAGACTAACATGACAAGATGAGAAATTTCACTTACTTTGAATAAAATGAGAGCGGAATGAAATTAATAAATGATAAAAGGAAGAGGAAATATTTGATAAAATATTAAATTAATAGTAATTAATTATATTCATATTAAATTTAAGTGAGGTGAATAAAATTAATCTTAGAAAATAATGATGTTCAAATTTCCACGGTTGGATTGAGTTTGGGTTCTTTTATTAGACTTGAGCAAATAGGGTATATATGATTCAACATGTACTTATATTTTGTGTAAAATACATTTTTTTTAATATTTATACTAAATCCAAAAATACTCAAAAATTCACTAGGGTACGAAGAATGTGAGGAATCCTTACATTCTTCGTACCCTCCCAAATCTCCACTTCTTTGGAGTTTATAAACTTTTTTGGGACATCATATGGCTTGGATATTGTTTAAATAGGTTCATTACACTTAGGAAGTGGTGAAATTATTTTCGGAAAAATCGAAATCCAAAAATACTAAAAAAATTCACAAGAGTACGAAGAATGTGAGGAATCCTCACATTCTTTGTACCCTCCAAATTCTCCACTTCTTTGGAATTTTTAAAATTTTTTGGGACTTCATATGGCTTGAATATTGTTTAAATAGGTTCATTACACTTAGGAGGTGGTCAAATGATATCCGGAAAAATCCAAATCCAAAAATACTAGAAAATTCACAAGGGTACGAACAATGTGAGCATTCCTCACATTGTTCGTACCCTTGAGAAAAGCTCACATTGTTCGTACCCTCCCAAATCTCCACTTCTTTAGAGTTTTTAAAATTTTTTAGGACGTCATATGGCTTGGATATTGTTTAAATAGGTTCATTACACTTAGGAGGTGATGAAATGATTTCTGGAAAAATGGAAATCCAAAAATACTAAAAAAATTCATAAGAGTACGAAGAATGTGAGGAATCCTCACATTCTTCGTACCCTCCCAATTCTCCACTTGTTTGGAGTTTTAAAAATTTTTAGGGACATCAAATGGTTTGGATGTTATTTAAATAGGTTCGTTACACTTAGAAGGTGGTCAAATGATATCCAGAAAAATCCAAATTCAAAAATACTAGAAAATTCACAAGGGTACGAACAATGTGAGGAATGCTCACATTGTTCGTACCCTCCCAATTCTCCACTTCTTTGGAGTTTTTAAAATTTTTTGGGACTTCATATGGCTTGGATATTGTTTAAATAGATTTATTACACTTAGGAGGTGGTGAAATGATTTCCGAAAAAATCGAAATCCAAAAATACTAAAAAAATTCACAAGAGTACAAAGAATGTGAAGAATCCTCACATTCTTCGTACCCTCCCAATTCTCCACTTGTTTGGGGTTTTAAAAATTTTTAGGGACATCAAATGGTTTGGATGTTATTTAAATAGGTTCGTTACACTTAGAAGGTGGTCAAATGATATCCGAAAAAATCCAAATCCAAAAATACTAGAAAAGTCACAAGGGTACGAAAAATGTGAGGAATTCTCACATTGTTCGTACCCTCCCAATTCTCCACTTCTTTGGAGTTTTAAAAAAAAATTGGGACTTCATATGGCTTGGATATTGTTTAAATAGGTTTATTACACTTAGGAGGTGGTGAAATGATTTCCAGAAAAATTCAAATCCAAAAATACTAAAAAATTCACAGGTGTACGAAGAATGTGAAGAATCCTCACATTCTTCGTACCCTCCCAATTCTCCACTTGTTTGGAGTTTTTAGAATTTTTTTTGGGACATCATATGGCTTGGATGTTGTTTAAATAGGTTCATTACATTTAGAAGGTGGTGAAATGATTTCCGGAAAAATCCAAATCCAAAAATACTAAAAAATTCACAAGGGTACGAAGAATGTGAGGATTTACGAAGAATGTGAGCAATCCTCACATTCTTCGTACCCTCCCAATTCTCCACTTCTTTGGAGTTTTTAAAATTTTTTGGGGCATCATATGGCTTGAATATTGTTTAAATAGGTTTGTTACACTTGGAAGTTCGTCAAATGATATCCGGAAAAATCTAAATCCAAAAATACTCAAATATTCACAAGGGTACGAAGAATGTGAGGAATCCTTACATTCTTCGTACCCTCCTAAATCTCCACTTCTTTGGAATTTTTAAAATTTTTTGGGACATCACATGGCTTGAATATTGTTTAAATAGGTTCATTACACTTAGGAGGTGGTGAAATGATTTTCGGAAAAATCGAAATCCAAAAATACTAAAAAAATTCACAACAGTACGAAGAATGTGAGGAATCCTCACATTCTTCGTACCCTCCCAATTCTCCACTTGTATGGAGTTTTAAAAATTTTTAGGGACACCAAATGGTTTGGATGTTATTTAAATAGGTTCGTTACACTTAGAAGGTGGTCAAATGATATCCGGAAAAATCCAAATCCAAAAATACTAGAAAATTCACAAGGGTACGAAAAATGTGAGGAATGCTCACATTGTTCGTACCCTCCCAATTCTCCACTTCTTTGGAGTTTTTAAAATTTTTTGGGACTTCAGATGGCTTGGATATTGTTTAAATGGGTTTATTATACTTAGGAGGTGGTGAAATGATTTCCGAAAAAAATTCAAATCCAAAAATACTAAAAAATTCACAGGGGTACGAAGAATGTGAAGAATCCTCACATTCTTCGTACCCTCCCAATTCTCCACTTGTTTGGAGTTTTTAAAATTTTTAGGGACATCAAATGGTTTGGATGTTATTTAAATAGGTTCGTTACACTTAGAAGGTGGTCAAATGATATCCGGAAAAATCCAAATCCAAAAATACTAGAAAATTCACAAGGGTACGAAAAATGTGAGGAATGCTCACATTGTTCGTACCCTCCCAATTCTCCACTTCTTTGGAGTTTTAAAATTTTTTTGGGACTTCATATGGTTTGGATATTGTTTAAATAGGTTCATTACACTTAGGAGGTGGTGAAATGATTTCCGAAAAAATTCAAATAAAAAAATACTAAAAAATTCACAAGGATACGAAGAATGTGAAGAATCCTCACATTCTTCGTACCCTCCCAATTCTCCACTA
The DNA here is from genome assembly GCA_945999865.1 of Vitis cinerea var. helleri x Vitis rupestris. Taxonomy (NCBI): domain Eukaryota; kingdom Viridiplantae; phylum Streptophyta; class Magnoliopsida; order Vitales; family Vitaceae; genus Vitis; species Vitis cinerea var. helleri x Vitis rupestris. The sequence goes on along the minus strand of OX253930.1, from coordinate 4,418,737 downwards.
GTTTGGAGTTTTTAAAATTTTTTGGGACATCATATGGCTTGAATGTTGTTTAAATAGGTTCGTTACACTTAGAAGGTGGTGAAATGATTTCCGAAAAAATCCAAATCCAAAAGTACTAAAAAATTCACAAGGGTACGAAGAATGTGAGCAATCCTCACATTCTTTGTACCCTCTCAATTCTCCACTTGTTTGAAGTTTTTAAAATTTTTTGGGATTTCATATGGCTTGGATATTGTTTAAATAGGTTCATTACACTTAGGAGGTGGTGAAATGATTTCCGAAAAAATCCAAATCCAAAAATACTCAAAAATTCACAAGGGTACGAAGAATGTGAGGATTCCTCACATTCTTCGTACCCTCCCAATTCTTCACTTCTTTGGACTTTTTAAAATTTTTTGGGACATCATATGGCTTGGATGTTGTTTAAATAGGTTCGTTATACTTAGAAGGTGGTGAAATGATTTCCGGAAAAATCCAAATCCAAAAATACTCCAAAATTCACAAGGGTACGAAGAATGTGAGCAATCCTCACATTCTTCGTACCCTCCCAATTCTCCACTTCTTTGGAGTTTTTAAAATTTTTTTGGGATATCATATAGTTTGGATGTTGTTTAAATAGGTTCGTTACACATAGAAGGTGGTCAAATGATATCCGGAAAAATCCAAATCCAAAAATACTAAAAATTTCAAAAGGGTACGAAGAATATGAGGAATTCTCACATTCTTCATACCCTTCCAATTCTCCACTTGTTTGAAGTTTTTAAAATTTTTTGGGACTTCATATGGCTTGGATATTGTTTAAATAGGTTCATTACACTTAGGAGGTTGTGAAATGATTTCCGGAAAAATCCAAATCCAAAAATACTCAAAAATTCACAAGGGTACGAAGAATGTGAGGAATCCTCACATTCTTCGTACCCTCCCAATTCTCCACTTCTTTGGAGTTTTTAAAAATTTTTGGGACTTCATATGGCTTGGATATTGTTGAAATAGGTTCATTACACTTAGGAGGTGGTGAAATGATTTCCGAAAAAATTGAAATCCAAAAATACTAAAAAAATTCACAAGAGTACGAAGAATGTGAGGAATCCTCACATTCTTCGTAGCCTCCCAATTCTCCACTTGTTTGGAGTTTTAAAAATTTTTAGGGACATCAAATGGTTTGGATGTTATTTAAATAGGTTCGTTACACTTAGAAGGTGGTCAAATGATATCCGGAAAAATCCAAATCCAAAAATACTAGAAAATTCACAAGGGTACGAACAGTGTGAGGAATGCTTACATTCTTCGTATCCTCCCAATTCTCCACTTCTTTGTAGTTTTTAAAATTTTTTGGGACTTCATATGGCTTGGATATTGTTTAAATAGGTTCATTACACTTAGAAGGTGGTGAAATGATTTCCGGAAAAATTCAAATCCAAAAATACTAAAAAATTCACAGGGATACAAAGAATGTGAAGAATCCTCACATTCTTCGTATCCTCCCAATTCTCCACTTGTTTGGAGTTTTTAAAATTTTTTGGGACATCATATGGCTTGGATGTTGTTTAAATAGGTTCGTTACACTTAGAAGGTGGTGAAATGATTTCCGAAAAAATCCAAATCCAAAAATACTAAAAAAATCACAAGGGTACGAAGAATGTGAGCAATCCTCACATTCTTCGTACCCTCCCAATTCTCCACTTCTTTGGAGTTTTTAAAATTTTTTTGGGACATCATATGGTTTGGATGTTGTTTAAATAGGTTCATTACACATAGAAAGTGGTCAAATGATATCCGAAAAAATCCAAATCCAAAAATACTAAAAATTTCAAAAGGGTACGAAGAATGTGAGGAATTCTCACATTCTTCGTACCCTCCCAATTCTCCACTTGTTTGAAGTTTTTAAAATTTTTTGGGACTTCATATGGCTTGGATGTTGTTTAAATAGGTTCATTACACTTAGGAGGTGGTGAAATGATTTCCGAAAAAATCCAAATCCAAAAATACTCAAAAATTCACAAGGGTACGAAGAATGTGAGGATTCCTCACATTCTTCGTACCCTCCCAATTCTCCACTTCTTTGGACTTTTTAAAATTTTTTGGAACATCATATGGCTTGGATGTTATTTAAATTAGTTTGTTACACTTGGGAGGTGATCAAATGATATCCGGAAAAATCCAAATCCAAAAATACTAAAAAATTCACATGGGTACGAAGAATGTGAGGAATTCTCATATGCTTCGTACCACCCCCCCCCCCCCCCCCCCCCCCCCCCCCCCGATTCTCCACTTGTTTGAAGTTTTTAAACTTTTTTGGAACTTAATATGGCTTGGATATTGTTTAAATAAGTTCATTGCGCTTAGGAGGTGGTGGTCAAATGATTTTCGGAAAAATCGAAATCCAAAAATACTCAAAAATTCAGTACATTTTGAGGGTGTGAAATGGATCGAAAAATTCAAAATGGAAATTTACCGAAAAAATATGTGAGGGGTTTGGATTTCCATATTGTTAGTAATTATACCTTTTTTCGTATTTTCAATATTTCAACCAATTTTTTTGAAAAGCTAAGAAATAATTTAATCATTTATTCTCAATTAATAATTAGTACACAACTAATTTAATTTTAATTTAATATATATATTTGTGGACCCCGCATTTCGGCTCAATGCGTTTCCCACTCGATGGCGAGCTCGATTTTTATTTGAAAAATTGATTTTTTATTGATTATTTGAAAATGACTTGGAGTCGCCACTTATTTTTGTTTTATTTTTAAAGGGTAAACAAAATAAGAAAGAAAAACCCTAAGTGTGACTCCTTATTTTGGAAAAGGCGGTCTGTGAAAAACCGAATCGGGTTCGGGGGTCAGGTTACTTATCGAGAAGGTACGGTAGAGACCGTAGCACCCCTCTAAGTCCCTAAAGTCGGGTCTCTACTAATAGAAACGAAGCTGACGTGGCAATTGATGAGCAAATCAATGAATACCTAGGACGAATCATGCACATACGAGAATCAAAACATGCAAAGAAAATGAATAGGATGCGAGTGGATGCGTACCTGATCCGCAAACGACAACGCGCCATCACAAAATGGGGTTAGTGTACAATAAAGAGCATAAACATAACTCACATGTCACTAAATTGAGCACAAAAGTCATCACATGTCACAATTCATTCAGATTAACTTTTATTTTAAAGAAAATTCTTTGATGTAGGGCCCCCACCAAAGCCCGTTTATTTTTGCATGAATTAATTCCATAAATTCCATTATTCGGAATTACGGAATTAATGTTCATGTTTATTTTAAAACATTTTTTTTTTTTTTTAAATCAAGGAAAATGTGAAAGACACTCGCCGAAGAGAAAATGGCAGCGAATTTTATTGAAATGGGGATGTTTGGTGCTCAGGTAAATTACTTTTAAAAAAAAAAATAATAATAAAAATAAAAATAAAAATAAAATAAAAATAAAAAAAAAATAAAAATCAAGAGTTAAAATTACTTTTAAAAAAAAAAAAATGGAATTTGGTAAAATTGTTTAAAGATAGAGGTTTTTAAAAAAATTAAATTTGAGGATCGGAATTTCGGAAAATTATGTGAAAATGGAAATTTGAAAATTAAATTTAAGAAAATGAAATTTTGAAGAATTGTTAAAGAATTGAATTTTTGAAGATTTGATTTGAAAGGAAATAGAGTTTCGAAGATTTATTTGGAGGCGACATTTTAAAAATTAAATTTGGAATTGTGGGATTTTTAGAAAATTAAATTTAAAAAATTCAGATCTTGGAAAATTAAATTTAAAATTAGAACATTAGAAAAATTATTTCGAGAATTGAATTTTGAAGAATTAAAACTTAAAAATAATAATAATAATAATAATAATAATAATAATAATAATAATAATAAGCAAATGAATAGATAAATAAATAGTGATGAAAATAATAATGATTAAATAAATAAATATAAAAATTAGAATTTTGAAAATTAAATTTGAAATAAATTAAAATTTTAGAAATTAATTGAGAATTGGAGTTGGGAAATTATATTTAAGAGTTAAAGTTTGGAGTTTTTACTAATGAAATTGGAGATTGTAATTTGAGAAAATTAAACTTTGATATTTAAAAAAAAAGAAGAATTAAAATGGGAATAAAAAAATGAAGAATTTAAAATGGGAATGAGAGCTACCCGTATGAAAGAAGGTAGGAAAAAAAATTGAGTGGATGAAATGGTGAGAGAAAGGAAAAAAAATAAATGAATAAAAAATGGGTTTAGAAGACTTGATGGTACGTATAGGAATAAAATAATGAAGGTGGAATGATGATGAAAAGAATTATGGCCATGCATGGGGGTGTGAAGGAAGTGTCTGGGTAAGGGTTGCTCAGTGGGGTACTCGCTCCAGGTACTTGTCAAAAGTTGTTTCATGTCCATCAATATTTGCAGGGAATGCTGAGCAGCTGCTTCCATTTCTTATGCAATCATCTCTCCTGCCTGCCCTTTTGATAACATCTCCAGCCTGGAAATCCTTATAGGAGTTCATAACCAGATCCGGGTCTTCTTCCTCGCAGCCCATGCGTTTGGATAAGAGCCACAAGAAGGAAGAAATGATGGAAACAGAGCATAAAGGAAAACAGATAAAGATATGATTAAATGATGCTCCACTTCACGGGTTATCAGTGCCCGCTAATAAGGTAGGAAAAACCATGTCAATATCAACAGGTCATGATTCTCAAGCATTTCACAGTGAAATTGAAACAGAGTGAGGTCATCTTCTAGCAAAAACCAAAAGGGAAGAGAAACAAAAAAAAAACTGTAACAACGAAACCACATTCATCCCATAAAAACAACAGAAATCAAACAATGGGGATATCCACACTCAAACTAGCAAACAATACCCAGAAGCAGCAGGAAGATAATGGATAAATAACGATAATAATAAAAGAAAAGACTGGAAAATCATGTTCAACTTACCTGGAAATCCTCCCTTGTCTTCTCTAAAAACAGCTACGCCACTCTCCCTGTTCTCTCTCAGTTGCTCCTCAAAACCCTTGCCAAAATATCTCCCTCCAACTCTCTCCCGTTACTCCTGTCTGGTATTTTCACCTCCATTCTCTCCGTTGTTCTTTTTCCAGCAAACGGATCCCCCTTCTCCAGTTCTTCCTGTTCCCCCTCTTCTCTCTAGAAAAACTCCAAAACCCCCATCTGTTTTCTTTTTCTTCTTTTCCTCTGCTTTTTCCAGACAACTCCCACACCTCCAGATCTCTCCTTTTTCTCTGGCTATGACCCGTCTTTGAAGTCCCAAAGGCTCCTCCAGATCTCTTCCTCAAACCCCCCCAAACTCCTGCTTTTCGATTTTTTTCCAGAGAAAAAAAATCCAGAGAAGCGCCAAAAACCCCCTTTTTCTTTTTTCCCCCCTTCTCCCTGTTGCAGCCAGCTTTTCTGTCACCCTTTTCCTCCCTTTCTTTTCCCGCCGTCCTCGGGTCTGTCTTTTTTCTTTTCTTTCACTTCCAGCCGTCCTCGGGTGGATCAAGAAAGCTGAAAGAAAAGCAACGAGAAAAGAAAAAAAAAAAAAACAACAAGAATAATAATAAAAAAAACCCACCTCTGCCCCCAGTTCAGGGGGTCTACAAATATGCCCCTCTTCGGTAGAGTTCACAAGTGCAAGGAACATGAACACTAGAGTGAAAAGAAAGTGTGAATAGTGAGTGAAATGAAGTGAACTCTACCGAAGAACCAAGGAGACCCCCATAGGGACACCAGTGAGACATGAACTCACTCAGGCCAAGAGACAAACATAGAGGCCTTAACCCTAAAAGAAAACGAATGTATCAAAAGTGTCTCTGAAGCCACACCGAAGACCCAGGCTCCCTCCAAGACGTCCCCAAAAGTGACTCGAAAGACCATATCAAGGATGAGTAGTAGTCGAACCACTCTGAAGCACAGAAAAGACTACACCCAAAGGAGACTGCCCTATGTGAACTACATGAGAATGAAGAGCGTAGGACATCTAATAACATGACCGAAGTATGTGTCGTGAACTCAAAGGATCGTGTCATGAGTAACGAAGATGAAAGAGTGATGACAAGTAGGCGATAAGCACGGGGTAATAAGGTGAGGACAATGAGGATGAGTGCAAAGCCATGAAGATCAGAATGTGCAATGTCAGTGAATGTGAATACTGAGGACTACGACCTCGAATGGTACAGCTAAAGAGAAGTGACTCTGAATGACAAAAACACGGAAAGATGGTGACTCAAAGTGCAAGAATGGGTATGAGAAACGGCTCCGAACGCCAAAATAGAGGGAAATGGTGATAGATCTGGATGCCATCATGGGCCCATGGCTCTGAACGCCAAATATGAGATGAACAATGGCTCTGAACACCGAAATGAAACTTATGGATCTGAACGCCAAATGGAAAATGAATGATGGCTCTGAATGCTAAAACTGAGAATGATGATGGCTCCGAATACCAAAACTGAGAAGTGATGAAGGCTCTGGATGCCGAACTGAGAATAGTGATGGCTATGAATGCCAAAACTGAAGAGTGGTGATGGCTCTGAACGCCAAACTGAATAGTGATGAAGGCTCTGAATGCCAAACTGAAAATAGTGACGGCTCTGAACGCCAAAACTGAAAAGCGATGATGGCTCTAAACGCCAAACTGAAAAGTGATGAAGGCTCTGAATGCCAAACTGAAAATAGTGATGGCTCTGAACGCCAAAACTGAAAAGCGACGATGGCTCTGAACGCCAAAACTGAAAAGTGATGAAGGCTCTGAATGCCGAACTGAGAATAGTGACGGCTCTGAACGCCAAAACTGAAAAGCGATGATGGCTCTGAACGCCAAACTGAAAAGTGATGAAGGCTCTGAATGCCAAACTGAAAATAGTGATGGCTCTGAACGCCAAAACTGAAAAGCGACGATGGCTCTGAACGCCAAAACTGAAAAGTGATGAAGGCTCTGAATGCCGAACTGAGAATAGTGACGGCTCTGAACGCCAAAACTGAAAAGCGATGATGGCTCTGAACGCCAAACTGAAAAGTGATGAAGGCTCTGAATGCCAAACTGAAAATAGTGATGGCTCTGAACGCCAAAACTGAAAAGCGACGATGGCTCTGAACGCCAAAACTGAAAAGTGATGATGGCTCTGAACGCCAAACTGAAAATAGTGATGGCTCTGAACGCCAAAACTGAAAAACGATGATGGCTCTGAATGCCAAAACTGAAAAGTGATGAAGGCTCTGAATGCCGAACTGAGAATAGTGATGGCTCTGAACGCCAAAACTGAAAAGCGATGATGGCTCTGAACGCCAAACTGAAAAGTGATGAAGGCTCTGAATGCCGAACTGAGAATAGTGATGGCTCTGAACGCCAAAACTGAAAAGCGACGATGGCTCTGAACGCCAAAACTGAAAAGTGATGAAGGCTCTGAATGCCGAACTGAAAATGGTGATGGCTCTGAACGCCAAAACTGAAAAGTGATGAAGGCTCTGAATGCCAAACTTGAGGATGCGACTCTGAATATCGATCTGAAAACCGAATATGGTTCTGAACACCGAACTGAAAACACAGTGATGGCTCTGAACGCCGAAACTAAAAAGTGATAATGGCTCTGAACACCGAAACTGAGAAAATAATAGCTCTGGAAGCCAAATCAAAAAGCTAACTCTAAACACTAAACTAGAAGAAAAATGGCCCTGGAAGCCAAACAAAAAAACTAACTCTAAAAGCTAAACTACGAAGTAACGGCTCTGGAAGCCAAACCAAAAAGCTAACTTTAAAAGATAAACTAGGAAATAACAGCTCTGGAAGCCAAATTGAAAAGCTAACTCTAAAAGCTAAACTAGAAAGTAACGGCCCTGGAAGCCTAAACAAGATGACAGAAATGGCTCTGGAAGCCTGAACAAGACGACAATAACGGCTCTGGAAGCCTAAACAAGACGACAATAACGGCTCTGGAAGCCTAAACAAGACGACAGAAATGGCTCTGGAAGCCTAAACAAGATGACAGTAATGGCTCTGGAAGCCTAAACAAGATGACAGTAATGCTCTGGAAGCCTAAACAAGACGACAGAAACGGCTCTGGAAGCCTAAGCAAGATGACAGTGATGGCTCTGGAAGCCTAAACAAGATGACGGAAATGGCTCTGGAAGCCTAAACAAGACGACAGAAACGACTCTGGAAGCCTAAGCAAGATGACAGTGATGGCTCTGGAAGCCTAAACAAGAAGACAGAAACGGCTTTGGAAGCCTAAGCAAGATGACAGTGATGGCTCTGGAAGCCTAAACAAGACGACAGAAACGGCTCTGGAAGCCTAAGCAAGATGACAGTGATGGCTTTGGAAGCCTAAGCAAGAAGACAGAAACGGCTTTGGAAGCCTAAACAAGACGACAGAAACGACTCTGGAAGCCTAAGCAAGATGACAGTGATGGCTCTGGAAGCCTAAACAAGAAGACGGAAATGGCTCTGGAAGCCTAAACAAGACGACAGAAACGACTCTGGAAGCCTAAGCAAGATGACAGTGATGGCTCTGGAAGCCTAAACAAGAAGACAGAAACGGCTTTGGAAGCCTAAGCAAGATGACAGTGATGGCTCTGGAAGCCTAAACAAGACGACAGAAACGGCTCTGGAAGCCTAAGCAAGATGACAGTGATGGCTTTGGAAGCCTAAGCAAGAAGACAGAAACGGCTTTGGAAGCCTAAGCAAGATGACAGTGATGGCTCTGGAAGCCTAAACAAGACGACAGAAACGGCTCTGGAAGCCTAAGCAAGATGACAGTGATGGCTCCGGAAGCCTAAACAAGGCGACAGAAATGGCTCTGGAAGCCTAAACAAAATGACAGTAGGGGGATGCCCTAGGTGATAACTCATAAAGATCGGTAAATGGGTATGACAATCATGAAATCGACACGAGACACGGCAAACCCAAAGAGAGGGGTGTGTGACCCAGTGGAAAAGCGCTAAAGGGGGTATGCCCCAGTGTGACGACTCATGAAGATCAAGAAGTAGATCGAACAGTAAGAGAATCTGCAAAAGATCCGATGAACTCAAGGAAAGGGATATGCCCCAGTGTGGCATGCTGCTGCAAATTTCAATCCGCTGGGAATGGCCGAACGGGACTCTACGAGTCTCGAACGACGCTCTACTGAGATCTCATATCGCTGAAAAGCCCAGGAATAATGGTCAGTGAGGCGAATACAATATATCCCGGCCGAGTGATGGAAACTGTAACGGATATGTGAGAGAACGATCGCCTCCAGGGCTAAATGAGGGCAATATGCCCCAGTATGGCATCAGATGTACCCGATCTGTCCTGATGACCCGAGCATAACACCAATGGGACGCATAACAGATCTGATATGTACCCCACCGAAATGATGATGCGGGAAATCCAGGCACCAGAGACAACTCCATCCAGGAATCACGACCATATCAAAGGGTATGAATCTGGCTGAATGACTCAAGAGAGGCTCCTCGGAGTATCCGGACAAAATGAAATCAAACATCGACCTGGCATGTACCTCATAACCGTGGATGATGACGTAAACCAGTGGGGATCTATAAATCTCAATCAAGATGGGGAATATGCCCCAGTGTGGCATCGAGAATGTAATATGTCGAAAGATCAAATGAGCCCAGGTCATCCACGCCTGCAACAGAGTCAAACCCACATATCCAAGAGACGTCCCTCGGAAGGAAGCATGACGACATCTAAGCATCTAAAAGCGCGGGCCTGGCTAGATGGCTCTCGATGGGCTCCACTAAGGAATCATCGTGAGGATAGCGAATATATCATCATCTCTGCATGCATCTCGCTAAATAAGGATAAGCACGCGACTCCCTCATGATCTGTAAATCTCATCCGAACCGAAATATGCCCCTGTATGGCATCGAAATGTATGATAGGTCGGAGATCAGATAGCATGGAATCATTTATCCTCGAGCACGTGATCTCCGTGAAGATCCGTATATCTCATCTGAAACGGAAAATATGCCCCAGTATGGCATCGGGTGCACGATAGGTCCGAAAAACAAATGACATGAAATCATCCATCGTCGCACATGTGACCTCCATGAAAGTCCGTAAATCTCACCCAAAACGGAAATATGCCCCAGTATGGCATCGGATGTGGGACGGGTCAGAAGAAAAAGTATCATGAAATCATCTATCGTCGAGCACGTGACCTCTGTGAAGATCCGTAAATCTCACCCAAAACGGAAATATGCCCCAGTATGGGCATCAGATGTGTGACAGGTCAAAAGAACAAGTGTCACGAAATCATCTATCGTCGAGCACGTGACCTCCGTGAAGATCCGTAAATCTCACCCAAAACGGAAATATGCCCCAGTATGGGCATCAGATGTGTGACGGGTCAGAAGAAAAAGTGTCATGAAATCATCTATCGTCGAGCACGTGACCTTCGTGAAGACCCGTAAATCTCATCTAAAACGGAAAATATGCCCCAGTATGGTATCAGGTGCGCAACAAGCCTGAAGGACAACATGACATGAAATCATCTATCGTCGAACATGTAATACTGGTCATCCGAATCCATAACTGAATCACGCACATATATCCAAGATGACCTCCCAGATGGAGAGGTATGAGGGCATCCAAGCGTCGAGAAATGCGGACCTAGCTGGATGGATCTCGGGGGCTCCGTAAAGTAACGATCATGTCCACGTCTCAGTGAGCATCCAGTAAGTGATGACCGTGCAAGTCCGTGAGGATCCATGAACCTCCAAATGAAATGGGATATGCCTCAGTGTGGTACCAGAGGTATGATAGGTCAAAAATCAGGTGACACCAAATCAATCATCATCAAACTCACGATCCTGGTAATCCGAACACAACTGAATCAGACCTACACATCAAAGAGGTGACTCCCAGAAGAAGAAGCATGACGATATCTAAATATCAACCAGATCTCAATCACCTGTCCAAGTAGAGGCTGCCGAAGACGACATCTGATTCCATGGCCTCAGGGTGGTCTTAAGACACGGGACGTAACGTAGGCCAAGGTGATAGGGTGATAGAAACGAAAGAAAACTAGGCTCAAATACCCAATGATCAAAACTCATGCCCTCATATATGAAATGCAACATGTATAGTGAACCCCATGAGCCATGGACCTGAGGATGCCTAACGTGAATACGATGTCGATAAGAAGACAAATGAAGCAACATGAACTGATAGTGGTATGTATAATGATGATGTGAAATGAGCATCGAACCCGAGATGGGTCTCCGTAAGGAGAGAATAAGATGTGAAGGGAATGAGATGAATCACAAGCAACGATAAAAGTGACAGCGAAACAATGAATGTGTGAAGAAAAGTGGTGATCAACTCAGATCAAACATGAAGTGAAGTCACATCAATAATGAATGTAATGATGGAAAGGACAATGACTCGGAGTCCTTAGGAGAAGGTCACTCATCTCTCTCACAAATAGATATGACGAAACAATACAAACAACATGGGATCTCAGAGAGCTCACATACGAACTCCCAATAACGAACATACTCGATAAAAATGACCCCCAGACATCAATATACATACTCAATGATAAAAAATAATACACACCTGCGTTTTTTTTTTTTTTTTTTTTTTTTTTTTTTTTTTTTAATTTTTTTCAATTTCAATTTTTTTTTTTTTTTTTTTTTTTTTTTACAATATATACAAACACGCGTACCCTGAACATGAACAAATGAACCCCAAAGATGATATCAATAACAAATGGACACACTCCCAAGTGATAAGGTAACAAACAAACTCTCTCTGACAAGATGACCTTCTCAAACTAAGGATCTCTAAACCAGTGTCCGCGAGATAGATAGTGGAAATGATGTGACTATCCTCCATGTGATGAACTGAGGAGGCTCACCACTCAGGGTGGAGAGAATATGAGACAAACAGATAGTAGATAGGATAGGAAAGAAGAGATGAATAACACAACCAATAAGATGAGATGAAAATGCAAAGGTGCAATGATAGGAAAAGATGATGAGAAAAACATGCCCCTAGGTCCAAGGCTCATGAAACTCCCAAACAATGCATGCATACATTAAAGGGCCCCTGTCCCGGTGTGAAAATGTGAGCAAGGCGATAAGAAAGAAAGGCTATAATACGCATGTGAGGCTCAATGGGCTAGCAACGGACTATGTATCACAAAGGAATAACAAGGTAATGGCTAACCGAAATGATGGCCACCCATCCTGCGACCATGGTCTCAAACATAGTACCTCTTTAGCTGATCCACATTGGTTGGCTCTGAGAATCGGTTTCCGTCTAAATCCATCAGCCATGCAGCGCCCTCTGGGGTCAACTCCCTGATGAAATAAGGTCCGCTCCAGTTGGGTCTGAACTTCCCTCTAGGATCTCTGAGCAATCCCCTGATGACTTTCAAGACTAAGTCACCTACATGTAGCGGTCTGGGCTTGACCCGCTTTTTGAAAGCGCGGGCCATCTTCCTCTGATATGCACGAACATGGTCTGCTGCTCTCAATCTCCTCTCATCTAGGAGATTGAGCTGATCGAATCGAGCCTGAGCCCAATCTGTCTCGGGAATCTGCTGCTCTAGTGCTACCCTCAACGAACCCATCTCAATCTCAACGGGTAGCACTGCCTCCATGCCGTATACTAATGAGTACGGTGTGGCGCCTGTAGAGGTGCGAAAAGAGGTCCGATAAGCCCACAATGCAAATGGGAGCTTCTCTGACCAATCCCGAGAAGTCTCAATCATCCTCCGTAATATCCTCTTGATATTCTTATTCGCGGCCTCTACTGCCCCGTTCGTCTGCGGCCTGTACGCAGACGACCTATGATGTCGGATGCTATATCGCTGCACCAAGGTGTCAACCTCTGCCCTGAAATGTACCCCTCTATCCGAAATCAACTCATGAGGGACTCCATAGCGACAAATGATGTGTGATCTGATGAAACTAGCAACTCCAGACGACGTCAATCTCGCATACGAAGCAGCCTCCACCCACTTGGTGAAGTAATCGATGGCGACCAGGATGAACTCATGACCACTGGAAGATTTCGGCGAAATCTTCCCAATGATGTCGATACCCCATACTGAAAACGGCCAAGGTGAAGACAGTGCGTGCAACTCTGAAGGTGGCACGTGAATGAGGTCTCCATGTATCTGACACTCGGGGCATCTCTGAACAAACTGGCAGCAATCCGTCTCCATGGTCAACCAGAAGTAACCGGTCCTCATGATCTTACGGGCCAACATATGTCCTCCCATATGCGGTCCGCAGACTCCCGCATGAACCTCTCTCATCACTCGATCGGCGGAGGCACGGTCCAAACACAATAATAGCATCCCATCAGCTGATCGTCTATATAATGTCTCACCACAAATCACGAATCGGGCGGCTAACTGTCTCAATGCTCTCCTATCCTTGGCCGTGGCAGCCTCAGGATATACGCCAAGTCTCAGAAAGTGATATATGTCATGGTACCAGGGCAGACCATCGTCCATCTCCATATCCTCAATCAGACAACAGTATGCAGGAGCAGATCTCGACTCAATCAATAATGGGCGAACAGTGGCATCGACAGGAATGTCGATCATGGAAGCCAGAGTGGCTAAGGCATCAGCAAACTGGTTCTGCGCTCTAGGCAGATGGGTATATCTCAAATCATCAAATCTCCCAACCAGTAGCTCCAAATACGCGTGGTAAGGCCTAAGCTTCACATCTCTAGTCTTCCACTCGCCCTGAATCTGTCTCAATACCAGATTGGAGTCACCAAACACCTCCATCTGTCTAATCCCGAGCTCGAGGGCCGTCTCTAATCCCAAGATACAAGCCTCATACTCAACAATGTTGTTCGTGGCAGGATGTCGATCCGAGAATGCCAAACGAACAGATCTGGGAATGTGATCACCATGAGGGGATATCAACAGGACGCCTATCCCGTATCCAGAATGGTTGGCTGCACCATCAAAGTACATGCGCCAACCTGACAGACTAGTCACAGCAGCGACATCCTCGTCCGGGAAGTCGTCATCAATGGCCCTGCCATCGGAAACCGGTAAAGAAGCTAGATGATCAGCGACAATGCTCCCTCTGACGGACTTCTGAGTGACATAATGAATGTCAAACTCAGTCAGAAGCACCAACCATCTCATGAGGCGACCGACCAGGGCAGGCCTGTCAAACAAATATCTCAGAGGATCTAGACGGGATATCAAGTGCACCGAATACTCGGTCATGTAATGTCTCAGTCGGCGAGTGGCCCAAACCAATGCCAAGCAATAACGCTCAATCGTGACATATCTCGTCTCGTAGTCTAGCATCCTCTTACTCAGATAATATATGGCCCGATCCTTACCCGAATCATCGAGCTGAGCTAACATGCATCCCAAAGCCACGTCTGAGACGGATAGGTATAGGAGTAGAGGACGGCCTGGTGTAGGAGGCGCCAAGACTGGAGGCGACAGCAAGTACTCTCTGATCCTCTCAAATGCACGCTGACACTGATCATCCCAAACAGTAGGTTGACTCTTTCTCAAGAGTCGAAAAATGGGCTCACAAATGTCTGTCAATCTGGCAATGAATCTGCTGATGTACTGAAGTCTGCCCAGGAAGCCTCTGACCTCTCTCTCTGTCCTCGGTGCAGGCATGTCAAGAATGGCTCTGATCTTATCCGGATCTACCTCTATGCCCCTCTCACTGACCATGTACCCCAAGAGTTTCCCAGAAGTCACTCCGAAAGTGCACTTCTTGGGATTCAATCTCAACCTGAACTGTCTGATCCTCTCAAAGAACCTCTCTAAAGCTGCTAAGTGATCTGGTCTGTCTCGGGACTTCACTATCATGTCGTCTACATAAACCTCGACGTCCCGATGCATCATGTCATGGAAGAGGGTGGTCGCTGCTCTCTGATAGGTGGCTCCTGCGTTCTTCAATCCGAATGGCATGACTCTGTAGCAATAAGTACCCCACTCGGTAATGAAGGACGTCTTCTCCATGTCCTCTGGAGCCATCAAGACCTGACTATACCCGGAAAATCCGTCCATAAAGGACAACATCGAATGACCTGCTGTACTGTCAACTAGCATGTCGATGTGTGGAAGAGGAAAATCATCCTTAGGGCTGGCCTTGTTGAGATCTCGGAAATCAACACAAACTCTCACCTTGTCGTCCTTTTTGGGAACGGGGACGACATTGGCCAGCCACTCCGGGTACTCGACCACTGATAAGAATCCTACACTGAGCTGCTTCTGGATCTCCTCTTTCACCTGCAAGCTCCAACGATGGTGCAATCGTCTCAACTTCTGCTTAACCGGTCTAGCATGGGGCAGAAGTGGCAAACGATGCTGGACGATAGATGGGTCAAGGCCCGGCATGTCCTCATAGGACCATGCGAAAACGTCCAAGTATGCTCTGAGCAACTGGATGAGGCTGTCTCTCTCATCTACAGATAGATCTGACCCGATCCTCAACTCCCTAGGCTGATCTGCGGTGCCGAAATCAACAATCTCTGTGTCCCCTACAGCAGGTGAAACCCTCTGATCAACGGGATCCGAATCGGAAGCAGAAGACGAGTCATCGCCTGAATCCTGCTGTGCAAACTCACCATCAATATCAAAAATCTGTGATGTGGGTGAAGATGGTGTAGATAAACCAATATCAGAAGAGACAGGCAAATACTCAAAGATGCTCAAATCCATAGATGAAGAGTCAGAAACATAGTCAGAACGGGAGACGAACCCCGACAAAACGTCAAATGAAAGAGGTGGGTCCACAAAGTCGGACGCTCCCTCGATAATGCCAACATGGCTGTCAAACAAATCAAAATCAACTATGACATCCTCGACGACCTCTAGAGTGGGGGCAACCTGGATCTCCTCGGCGATCTCGAGGACGGACACCCCGAAGAGATCAAATGGTGAAGCGAGCTCCGGCGGGGCCATCTCCTCGGTCTGGCTCAAGCTCATCGCGAGCATCTCATCGACGTACTCATCACACGGCACGGCTCCGTCCACTACATCCCCAATCTCGGCAAAAGTCTCGTGATCATCGATCTCATCCGGGAAGCAAAGCGTCATAAGGCTCGTGCGATCTGGGGAGGGAGGAGCAATCAACATAGAAGTCGAAGGGCCAGGGGCTCCGTCACTCAACTGTAACTGCTGGACGAGGCGCTGAAGCTCGGCCTCCTGGGTGGTGCTGAGTCCTCCGATGACCCCATCAGATGGTGCATGTGGCTCTGATGCCCTCACAAAGTAATCGGCTAGGCTCATGGTGTATGGGCGGACAGGATAATAAAAGGGCGTACGAGTCAAGCGAGCCCTCACCCTCTCCCTGCGCAGTCGCGCCATATGACGATAGTCAGCCTCAGTGGGAATGAATCCGAGCCCGAATGGTACGTCGCGGTCCGGGAAAGCCATGAACTCACTAGGCCCGTGCTGGCGCCGCCCCAGGCCCATACCAGGAAGATAAGACATACTCCGCATAATATCGAGCACCACTGTGCTGCTGTGCTGGTCAAAGGACATGGCCACGAAATCCCGGCAAAAATCCTCTATCTCCAAGGTCTGCACCTCATCGAAGGTGAATCCAGTCAGAAAAAGATCGTCATCAGTGTGACTAATCTCGAGCACAGGCTCGGCAGCAATGAACATGTCCCCCACAGACTGTACCACGACAACCTGACCCTCATGGATGAACTTCACTTTCTGATGAAGTGAAGAAGGAATGGCTCCAGCTCGGTGAATCCACGGTCGACCCAAAAGCAGGTTAAAGGATGTAGGAATCCTCAAAACCTGAAAAACAGTGATAAACGTGGTCGGACCTATCAAGAGCTCAATCTCCAGTGTACCCATGACCTCTCTACGGGTGCTATCATAAGCTCGGACGGTCTGAGTGGATAGGCCAAAATCGGATGGTGCGTATCCAAGAGCGATGGCGGTGGCCAGAGGACATACGTTCAGGGCCGAGCCATTGTCCAGAAGGACAGATGGAACTCGGCGACCTGAACAGCCAACAGATATATAGAGAGGACGCGTGTGGTCTGAACCCTCTGGTGGCAGGTCGTCATCGGAAAAGACGATACAAGTGGCTCTGCCAGCCGTCATCATATGAATGAGTCCCTCGGGAGTGGTCGTGGTATCAACTCTGATCTGACTCAAAGCTCGAGTCAGTGCATCCCGATGAGTACTGGAGGACGCTAAAAGGCTCCAGATAGAAATACGAGCCTGAGTGCTCTGTAGCTGCCTCAAAATCTCATCATCCTCTGCTCTGACCTCCTCGGGGGCAGATGTACCCTCAACTGGCCTAGCTGCCGCGGGAGGTGGCTGTCGCATCACTCTACCCCCTCGGAGAATATACTAGATGTCCGGAGTCTGAGAAATATCAACATACGGAGCCTGAACCTCCTCAACATCCGGGATCAAGATGAAAGGCGCCCGGACACTGTAACGCGGCAAAATCAATGGCTCAACGGCCGCAGCCTGCACCGACGCCGCCTCGGGAACTAATCGGAATGGAGCAAGCATCCGAGGACCCAGAGTCACCCCACTCATCTCATAAGTCACATCTGGCATGATGGGCTCTGGGTCTGAATCATCATCACTCAGCATGTGGATGTGGTCATCGATCTCGTCAAACTCTAAGAAATGAATGCTATCGGCTGGTGGAGGGACTGCATGTGTGGTGTGAGCAGGCAACGGGTTCGTGGTCACACTCGGCTGACCCAAGTGTACCAAACCCTGGTCGATCAAATCCTGAACGGCATGCCTCAAAGCAGTGCATCTATCGGTCTCGTGTCCAGGCCCCTGATGGTATGCACAGTGTAGATCCATCCTGAACTGAGGCGGAATCGGCTGAGGCGGTGGCCGAGGGGTGAGAGTAGTCAATAACCCAGCCTCTGTGAGCTTCCGAAGAGCCTGGCTCAACGGCATGCCTATCTGGGAGAACTGCCTCTGCGTCCTCAAAGCAAAAGGAGCAGAAGTCTGCTGAGCTCTAGGTCGGGGATAAGGCGCTGTGGGTCTCGTAGTGAACTGAGCAGCATAGCATGGCTGTCCTGTAGCCGTGTAGGAAACCGGGGGTCTCTCAATGCCCTGGGAGGCATAATAAGGCAGAGCCAAAGTCTGCGGAGTATATGTCTGATCATAAGCTGGACGAGGTGCCCGTGGCCTGTACTGATGAGATGCATAGGACGAATGAGGCTCGGAAAACTGTGGGATCGGCTGATGGCGCCTGAGAGGCCTCTGACTGGAAGAGCCGATAACGCTCACATCTGCTGGCCTCGGTCCTACGAAGGGCTTCTTCCCCTTAATATCACTAGGGGAAGAATCTGTCCATAAACCTCTCGAGATGCCGTCCTCGACATCATACAAAGCCATAACCAGAGACCCAAAATCTGTGAACGGGACCCCGACCACATGTCTGGCGATCCTCGGCTGTAGGCTCCTCAAAACCATCTGAATCTGGTCTCTCTCTGATGGTCTATCCACTATCTCAGCTATCTTCCCGCGCCAGCGAGAAATGAAAGAAGAAACGGACTCCTCTGTCCTCTGCCTCAGAGCCTCTAGCTCTCTCCTCGATACATCCACGACAGTGTTAAACGAAAACTGTCGTAGGAACTCCCGGGCCAAGTCACCCCATGTCCGACGGCGTGAAGACTCCAAAGAAGCGAACCATCGCTGGGCTGCCCCACTCAGAGATAGGGGGAATAGAGTAATCATCTGAGACTCGTCCAAACCATGAGCCCTCATCACGGTGCTATAAAGTCTGAGGAGGA